>JBBGZY010000918.1:7500-552500 GCA_037952925.1 Lithobates clamitans
TTTAAAAGGCAGCAGCTACAAAAAGTGTAGCTGCTGACTTTTAATAATCACTCACCTGTCCTACGGTCCAGCAATTTGGTTGCAGGAAGCCTCGCTCCTCTCCCACTCCACCAGCATTCTAACTGGGCGCCTGGCTGTGGCTTCACAGCCGGGCGCGAGCCACGCTGTGTGCTGTGAATGGCCGGGCAGTCTTCTGGGACCTGTGACGTGTCCCAGAAGATTGCAGGGAGGGGGGAGAGGTGATCTTCCTTCCGGCGCCAGGGGAGGAAGTGGGAGCTGGGTGCCTCTAAAAACGGGGTGCCCGCTCCCCACGCGCCCCCCCCAAGAAAAATTAAATGCCAAATGTGGCATGTCAGGGGGTCACCAGCACTTAAAGCGGAAGTTCCATTTTTGGGTGGAACTCCGCTTTAATAAGTCATACCGTATTCCATTTCTAGGACATGCATGTTTGTGTTGGAATCTATAACAGAACTGTACAGGAGGACATTGCAAAAGGACAATAACAATTTCAGTACTGTATATTTGTTAAATTCTGCAAAATAATATATAAAAAAAAAAAAATCATGCATTCCCTGCAGAAACAACTCAATAGCTAAGACTGCCAACTTCTTGTGGTCTCTGAAGAAAAAGCAGAGCACATTACACAGTTCTGATCTTCTTACGTTTGTGTAAGGGCACTCCAAGAGGATTTGTTTACATAAAATTGCTCAGATGCAACAATCCAGATTGTTTTAGAAGGGTAAAGAAAAAGCATGGCTGTCTATATGAACACAATTTACAATTATTTCATTTTCATGCAGGGGTACACTTATAATGGTTAATTGTGTGATGAAACAATGGGGAAAGAAATGGCACTCACTGTAAGAGCCTAAAAATAACACACACAATGCATAAGGACGGTGACGGGAGCATTGCAAGTCACTCCCTGGACACTACAGGCAGATGGTCAAATGGAGAGAGATTGGATGCATTTTTGTACCATAGAACCTGCATGTGCAACCCTTAAAGGAAACCTGTACTGCCACTGCTTAACCTCTCCTTTAGAAAATGCTGACTTTCCAACTGATCCATTGGTTTTCATACACAGAGGCACTGATCTAGACCAAATTTGAAGTTAAGTAGCTCTGATTTCACTCTGACTTTGTTTAAAACACTAAGAAGACCTAGAACTGACAGCCAGGCAACTAGCATGTTTGTGGAGAAGGGCATTGAGGCCATTGTGTACGCCTCAGGGACTTTTAACGGTGCTAAGATCAATGATATACCGAACGTATCATAAAATAATATTTTATTAGACAATCTCATTAAAAGGAAACAGACATTAATAAAAGACAATATACGGCAATATACAAAAAAAAAAAAAAGGGGGGGGATAACCCTTTGATACAGAAGTTAATACCACTTTCTCGACATGTTTCGCTTTCATAAGCTTCTTCAGGAGATATATTTGTGATATTAGAGTCAACTATGGAAGAATAGAGAAAATATATATATATATATATATATATATATATATATATATATATATATATATATATATATATATATACATATACACAATACGTGTATATGTCTGCTTATACATCATACAATCATGATATTTAAATATAAGCAATGTACAAAAATGAAAAAAAAAAAAATATAATAGATAGATCTGTATATGTGTAAACATCATATATTAAGATGGAGATATACAATAGGAAGAAAAAAAAAAAGAAAAAAAAACAAAAAAAAACACACAACCACATTTCATGTGTATAATCATCATTTGGCTTGAAAGAGAGAGCTTACCCGTAGAGAGAAATATATAATTAAAAAGGAGAGACTTGTGTAGTGGCAAATGCTTTCTCCTCAGGTCCCACCTCACTATAAAGGCATGCAGAGAGGGATAAAATCCCTAAAACATGAGAATTCTTTAAAAAGAGAAAAAAATTGAGAACAGTAAGTCTGAATGGATAAGGTAAATTTAATTGAAGTGCACTTATCAGTAGCATTGTGTATGAAGATAAAAAATCAAAAATCAATCAAAAAGTACCTCTAGTAGAATCAATCGAAGATAACAAAAAGGCGACATCCAAAAGATGATAGGTTGCAAAATTGCTGAAAAAATGAAAAAACGGTTCTTATGTTGCAGTGGAGTAGCAGTCAAAGAAGGGGGCAGTATACGTCCATACATAGCTGATGGATGAGCTAGACCTGGAGGTATTACTGCAAACTCTCACCGAGAACCTGAAGGGTATGAGCATAGTAAGAGGATATCTCTGAGTATCATCTATACTGGAATGCATAATTGTTACAAAAAGCAAACGAACGTAGATGCAAGGACTTACTGTGATAATCAAGATTTCTATTAAGCAAAATTGCCCGTCAGGAGGATCCCTCTGCCCCACGTATCAAGCAGGAAAATGACAGAAGTTGGCGGAGAAACAAAAGCCCCGCTTTTAAACCTCTCCAGCGTGACGACGTCTGACTCATCGCCACGCTGCGGACCGAAAAAGACACCTGCGCATGCGCACGTATCCGACTTCCATTCGGAGAGCAGCGTAAGTGACGTCGGATACTGCAGGCGAACCCGCGGCCATCTTGGAAAATCCTATGCCGAGTCTGATACTAAGAAGGCTCACAGGGCTCAAAAAGGAAAAAATTGAGTTGTGCTTGGTATATATATAGTGACGCAATCAAAGTCAATGGCCTCTGATATAGCGAGTATCCGACGTCACTTACGCTGCTCTCCGAATGGAAGTCGGATACGTGCGCATGCGCAGGTGTCTTTTTCGGTCCGCAGCGTGGCGATGAGTCAGACGTCGTCACGCTGGAGAGGTTTAAAAGCGGGGCTTTTGTTTCCCCGCTTGATACGTGGGGCAGAGGGATCCTCCTGACGGGCAATTTTGCTTAATAGAAATCTTGATTATCACAGTAAGTCCTTGCATCTACGTTCGTTTGCTTTTTGTAACAATTATGCATTCCAGTATAGATGATACTCAGAGATATCCTCTTACTATGCTCATACCCTTCAGGTTCTCGGTGAGAGTTTGCAGTAATACCTCCAGGTCTAGCTCATCCATCAGCTATGTATGGACGTATACTGCCCCCTTCTTTGACTGCTACTCCACTGCAACATAAGAACCGTTTTTTCATTTTTTCAGCAATTTTGCAACCTATCATCTTTTGGATGTCGCCTTTTTGTTATCTTCGATTGATTCTACTAGAGGTACTTTTTGATTGATTTTTGATTTTTTATCTTCATACACAATGCTACTGATAAGTGCACTTCAATTAAATTTACCTTATCCATTCAGACTTACTGTTCTCAATTTTTTTCTCTTTTTAAAGAATTCTCATGTTTTAGGGATTTTATCCCTCTCTGCATGCCTTTATAGTGAGGTGGGACCTGAGGAGAAAGCATTTGCCACTACACAAGTCTCTCCTTTTTAGTTATATATTTCTCTCTACGGGTAAGCTCTCTCTTTCAAGCCAAATGATGATTATACACATGAAATGTGGTTGTGTGTTTTTTTTTTTTTCTCTTCCTATTGTATATCTCCATCATAATATATGATGTTTACACATATACAGATCTATCTATTATATATATATTTTTTTCAATTTTTTTCATTTTTGTACATTGCTTATATTTAAATATCATGATTGTATGATGTATAAACAGACATATACACATATTGTTTACATATATATTTTCTCTATTCTTCCATAGTTGACTCTAATATCACAAATATATCTCCTGAAGAAGCTTATGAAAGCGAAACATGTTGAGAAAGTGGTATTAACTTCTGTATCAAAGGGTTATCCCCCCCTTTTTTCTGTTTTGTATATTGCCGTATATTGTCTTTTATTAATGTCTGTTTCCTTTTAATGAGATTGTCTAATAAAATATTATTTTATGATACGTTCGGTATATCATTGATCTTAGCACCGTTAAAAGTCCCTGAGGCGTACACAATGGCCTCAATGCCCTTCTCCAATATTTAAAGTTATTATTTGGGATGTGGTGCTTCTGAATTTTCCTCTCACTCCGAATTTTCTTATTTAGCATGTTTGTGGTCAGCAATGGTAGATTCTACATTTCCATCAGCACAGCCTTAAGAATACATAATGCAGGGATAGCCGCCCTGACATATCAGCCAAGGAAATCAGGAACCAGAAGGACTATTACAAAAAAACGAGACCACTGTGAATGTCCTCATTAAAGTGGATGTAAACACAATGTCATCCTTTCTTAACTATGTGAAAGTGGAAACTCCTGCACTGTTGGGGGGGGGGGGGGGGGGGCTATGCTAAAAGGACACTGCTGCAACACCTAAGTACTGATCCAAGGCAGGACAAAAGTGGGGGAAGATGGTAGTTGCGCTGTGATGAAGGGGGGGGGAAGCTACAAAGATGACTAAAGTGGCAAAGTGAACTAAAAAAGCAGAATCGGGCCAATGCATGAATAGATCCTACATGCTAAAAACATGGTGGGGATGCAGTGCAACGTAGCTGATCAACATGACATCTTGCGGGCAGACAAAGCCTAATATATAAAGGTAATTGTGAAACTGTGACTGCTTGAATATAGCAAAACAAAAATGCATATACTAACACAAATAGGATGAATAATGACACAATGCAAAAAATTATATATATATATATATATATATATATATATATATATATATATATATATATATATATATATATATATATATATATATATATATATATATTGCAAGAAAAATATATGTGGGCTAGTGCCCCATTAGCAAAAACGTGCCAGATCCTGGTGAACTACAAGTGACAAATCCCTAGGACAAACCATGAATATTAGTTCTATCATCCAGTCCAAAAAACAAAAACACGTGATGAGAAACACAAAACAAGTCCAATCGTGAAGGGAGGGGGAATCTTCAGTGAGGACACCTCCGTGTTTGCAAGCCGCTTACCTTACAGCTGTAAGGTGTACAGTCTGTGTTGCAAATGACCCGCAGGTGTAGACATTCCGTGTATACAGGCAGTGACAATGATGAACATGCCAAGCGAAACATAAAAAATAAAAAGTATGCAGCATGTAAAATAACTCTGCAACGACCACAGTGGAGGGGGGGCAAGACACACACAGGGGGAGGTTGCACTTACTTTCATGAAGTGAGTGTGGGCATCAATCCACGAGCGCCGAGCTCGTATGCCTCCAGGAGTGTCACCAATCTGGAATCTGTCCCCGTGCCTGGAAACTGGAATATGTCACCGTGCCTCTCTCCTCAGTGTTCGTCAGGTAGAGTAGTGATGTAGTGTGAGGGGGAAAGAGATGCACATAGCGTGATCCCATATAAAAGGTATATTTATTTAATAAAACAAGTCCAATCAACTTACATTTAAAACAATGCTGTAGTGTGTAGTAACTACGAGCGCCGAGCTCGTCTCCTGTTTGTCTGTGGCAGCGTCCCGTGCTCCAATCCTAATGCATATCGTCACGTGACTTCTTCAGGTGGTGACTTCTTCAGAGGCACGGGGACATATTACAGTTTTCAGGCACGGGGACAGATTCCAGATTGGTGACACTCCTGGAGGCATACGAGCTCGGCGCTCGTGGATTGATGCCCACACTCACTTCATGAAAGTGAGTGCAACCTCCCCCTGTGTGTGTCTTGCCCCCCCTCCACTGTGGTCGTTGCAGAGTTATTTTACATGCTGTATACTTTTTATTTTTTATATTTCGCTTGGCATGTTCATCATTGTCACTGCCTGTATACACGGAACGTCTACACCTGCGGGTCATTTGCAACACAGACTGTACACCTTACAGCTGTAAGGTAAGCGGCTTGCAAACACGGAGGTGTCCTCACTGAAGATTCCCCCTCCCTTCACGATTGGACTTGTTTTGTGTTTCTCATCACGTGTTTTTGTTTTTTGGACTGGATGATAGAACTAATATTCATGGTTTGTCCTAGGGATTTGTCACTTGTAGTTCACCAGGATCTGGCACGTTTTTGCTAATGGGGCACTAGCCCACATATATTTTTCTTGCATTATATATATAATTTTTTTTTTGCATTGTGTCATTATTCATCCTATTTGTGTTAGTATATGCATTTTTGTTTTGCTATATTCAAGCAGTCACTGTTTCACGATTACCTTTATATATTAGGCTTTGTCTGCCCGCAACATGTCATGTTGATCAGCTACGTTGCACTGCACTGCATTCCCACCATGTTCTTTTAGCATGTAGGATCTATTCATGCATTGGCCCGTTTCTGCTTTTTTAGTTCACTTTGCCACTTTAGTCATCTTTGTAGCTTCTCTCCCCCCCCCCCTTCATCACAGCGCAACTACCATCTTCCCCCCTTTTATCCTTTCTAAACTACTGCCACTGGGGTTATCTAAAAGGATATACATGCCTCCTGCACGTTTCTTTACCTGTTAAATGTCTCCCCTCTCTCTGTTATGAGACCAGAAAAACTGCAGATTCTGTGGGTGGGTCTGTTGTCTGGAGCTTGGTGGGTGGAGTCGCGATGTCAGTAGACTCCCCGCCCACCTCTACACTCCCCTTGTCAATATGCATTTTCTCCTGTGTATTTCTTACACTGAACTTCTGCTATGATCTCTAACATCCAGTGAAAAGACAGGAAAGTAACCACCTGAATTCAGCATGCCAAATCATGCTGAGATGTGGAACAGCCAATCCTTGCAGAGCTGTTGAAGAAAGGAGTGGGGGAGGGAATTAAAAAATAATGCCTGTGTCTTAGGCTAGTGCACGAGATATGTAAATCACCTGTCACTCACAGCAAGGGGGAGGATTTGACAAAGTTTTTCTCAGTTTGTCAAGATTTTTCTCACTGAATAAAAGAGGATTGTTTAGAGATGGATTAACTCTATGTGGCAAGACTGGGCTCAAATGATAGGAAATCTTATACTCTACAGTATGATATAAAATAAATAAATACATTTCGGGTTTACATCCACTTTAAGCTTTGAGACCTTGTGCAAAAAGGAATTCCATCTATAAAAGGCAAGGAAAAATTTCACCCCGTATCAGGTTTCCCTGATATTCCTTTACTTTGTTAGTCTCCACGACACCTAGTATATTGCTGTGACTTGCTCTACACAAAGCAATCTTACATTTAAGACAAATTGGGATCTGGTTCCACCTTTTCTTGCTCCACGTTTGACAATTTGTGACCAGCTAGAAACTGAAAATTCATTGGGGAAACAATTGTACACGCCTAATTGGGTGCAGTGTTTTTACGTGTAATGGAAAAGACATCTGTAAAACAGAGAAAAGTAGGCTGTTGCCCACAGGAGCTGATCAGGTTCAGATTAATTAACTGATATATGAAACGGTATATCTTTTGCTTCAGTTATCAGGAATTGAACCATAGCATTTTAGTACATTGAACAAAGGAAAATTCCCACAAGGGTACCACATATGTTTCACACCGAAAGGACATGTCAAAAATCATATCTTTCATTCCAGAAAGGGCAAGAAACATATCCACTGGATTAACAGCACAACTCCAGCAATCAGTTTTTAAAACTTTTTTAATTTTTTGATTTTTTTTTTTAGTTTTTATTTTATATTATCTACAAAGTAAAAGTTTTTCCTTAACTTAAAAGTTACTGTTGCTTTGAGGCAACAGCCACATCAAACCTGATTCATAAATAATAATCCATCAGTTTGATGATAAGAATCTGTACTGAATTGGTTTCAAGTTTAGACATAAAAAGGGATTTTAGAGTCTTGATTTTTTGTTTTTAAAGGTGAAGATAGCAGCAAGAATCACTCGTGTTATTTCCTTTGCTAGCTGATGAGTTCATAACTTAGAAGGGCCATTAAAAATAAATAACTTCCAGTTATCAGCAAGCAACGTTTGGGATTTTGGAGGACCGATGCAGTGTAGCCTGCAAATTCCTACATGCCTGTACGCAGTTCAAATCTTTCCCACTGCAAGATGATCAATTAGCATTCCTAATGAAGGTTAGCAGAAATCAAGGGTTTTTTTTTTTGTGTCAAAACTGGGAAATTCTAGATGTTGGGACTTCCACTGGAAGGAAGCAGAAAGTGGGAGAATTGTTGGCCTACAAAAGGGTTCCAGCCTTTTTACAGAAGCTCCAGATTCACAGCTGTTGTTGATGATGTGCTTGCACTAGAAGACAAAGAACAAAAGCAACAGTTATTATGCTACACAGCTCCCACACACACACACACATATACATATACACACACACAAACACACACATACACATACACATACATACACCCCCAAAAACCCATGAGCCATCAAAACAGCAGCCTGTTAATATTACAAGACCATATTAGGCTGTCTTATTACTCACCTGGAGGATGTGTCATATAGGGAAAGTGTGCGGTTGTAGAAACGGGAATGGGCTGTAAAGCACTCTGTTGTAGAGCAGCTTGTGGACCTCCTGGTGGTTGTGCCGTCATCAGCATCATAGGATGAGCTGTTGGATGGGAGGGGACCATTCCTGACTGTACATGAGCCTTAACAGAAAAGGATGAGGAAAAAAAAAATATTTCTAAAAGAAACAAAAAAATGCAACAAATGTTTACACAGTCAGAATGCTATCCACAACTTAATCTCTTAAACTTATTAGTATTACCCTGGAGGATGAAGACCGATGAGGAAAAAAAATGCACAAAGGAAAAAGGCACATGCCTCGTTCCATATACAAGAAACATATAATTACCTGCTGCACATGAGCCATGTGAGTTGGGTTGGTATAGGCAGGCTGGACATGGGAGGGATGGATGGTGAATACAGTCTGCTGAGTGGGAAAGCTGCTTTGTGGGGACTGTGCATTGGAGCCTGGGGTCATTGAAGGTGGTGTAGGGGCAAGTCCAGTATGGTAAATTGCAGATTGTTGCTGCTGGTTAGCTAGATGTAAAGCCTGGGCAGCTTGATGTTGATGATGCTAAAAGGAAGAGAAAAAAATAAAAAAATTAAAAGATTTCAAGTCAACACATCGGCAACAAAAGATATTGGTGAATTGACCTCTAGATAAATACTGCAAGAATTTGGGTTAAAATAACTTATGCGGTATTTATCTCAAAAGTAGTCAAATCACTAAAAAAAAAAAAAAAATGAAAAAAAAAAAAAATGCGTTCTTTACCAGACGTGTTAATTATTTATCACCTAAATTTAGTGTTTTTTGGAGTTTTAATTGCAATTTTTTTTTGTTCTTTTGGTTTAACATGCCAAAACTGCACCAAAGATTAGAGATCTATACATACACACACACACACATATATATATATCCATCATTTGAAAAAAAAAAAATTATATATATATATATATATATATATATACACACATACACACACACACATATATATATACATACACACACATTCAATATATATATATATATATATATATATATATATATATATATATATACATACATACACACACATTCAATATATATATACACACATACATTCAATATATATATATATATATATATACACATATATATATATATATATATATATATATATATATATATATATATATATATATATATATATATATATATATATACACATACATACACACATATATATATTTACACACACCTATTCATCTACACATGCATACCTAATCGCTATCTATCTCTTTATAAAAGACAAACATACACCTATCTCTCTATAAACACACACATCTACTTCTATAAACACGCACACAAATATTGGCACCCCTGCAGCATTTTCTGTCAGATAATGCACCACTTCGCTTGGAAAATTGTTGCAATTACAAACATTTAGGTATTCTCATGTTTATTTCTTTTGTTTGTATTGGTATGACACAAAGTGGAGAAACAAAAAGCCAAACTTGACGCATTCCAAGCAAAACTCAAAAAAACAAAACAAAAAAAACTGGACAAAATTATTGGCACCTTCTCAAAATTGTATGATGTTCCTGTAATTTGTAATTAAACTGCATCAATTAACAGGTGATGAAAAATTAAATGGTGAAAAATTGACTCAACCTTTGTTGTGTGTCTGTGTGCCACATGGAGCATGGAGAAGAGAAAGAGCAGCAAAGAATTGTCTAAGTATTTGAAAACAAATATTGTGGAAAAGCATGGACAATCTCAAGTTTACAAGTCCATCTCCAGAGATCTTAATGATTCTGTGTCCCCTGTGCCCAACATTGTCAAGACGTTTTCAGCCCATGGCACGGTAGCTAATGTCCCTGGACAAGAGAAAAATTGAATTGATCAAAGCTTGCCAAAACTTACCTGAGGAAGCCAAAATCCTTTTGGGAGAATGTGCTGTGGACAGACGAAACAAAAATTACAGCTTTTTGGTAAAGCCCATCACTCTACTGTTTTCAGAAAAATAAATGAGGACTTTAAAGGAAAGAATACAGTCATACATGGTGGAGGTTTACTGATATTTTGGGGTTGCTTTGCCGTTTCAGGCACTGTGGTGGGTGAATTCACTAACAATTACCGCATGCGACAACGCAGTCACGTGACTCATTTGCATAAATTATCACATACGGTAAATTAAGTCCATTTTATAAAAAAAAAAAAAAAAAAAAAAAAAAAACACACAACGATTATGCGGTATTTACCGCAACCTGAAAAATGCGCCAGTAAATATATCATTTAAAAAGCTCTTAAGTCCAATTCACAGACAGACTAGAGAGTTAAAAAAAAAAACAAAAAAAAAACAAAACACATGCAATATTTACCACCAGGGTTTTGCTGGCAGCATTTGTCAAAAAACAGCGTGGGAATCAGGGGCCCCCTCCCCCCTCTCGCTGTTTTTTGACAAATAGTTGTTTGCTAAGAAGCAGGCCCAGAAGCCAGCCGCTGTGTTCTTAACAATGGATGGCCCATCAGCTGTCAAACAAATACCGCCATAAAAAAAAAAAAAAAAAAAAATGGTGCGCCGCATACCAGGCCCCCCACAGCACATTGTCCCCATGTTGATGGGGACTGGGCCCGGGTTGTGGGGAGGTCTGTATCTGAAAGCCCCCTTTAACAAGCCTCCCAGACACAACCCAGCCCCCCCCCCAAATGTAAATCCATCGTCAAAAATGATGACGCCCGCACCCTGCCGGAACCAAAAGGAGCTCTGCATGCAAGGAGGGCTGGCCGCTGAATGCTACCTCCACTGTTTGACAGTTCTTACATAGGTAACAGCGGGGCCACCTGGCGACATCTTGTCACATCACAAACTGATGCATGCTAGGTCAGTGCGGTCACAAGGGGGCGGGTGCCAGCAGGTGATCGCTAGGTGGCTCTGCCCTTATCTATATAAGAACTGTCAAACGGCAGAAGGCAGCAGGAGGCGGCAAGCCGTCCTCGTGAGCGGAGCTTTTTTCAGGTTCTGGCAGTGCGCAGGCATTGTGATTGACTATGGATTCATGGATTCATGTCGAGGGACATATTGAATTTTAATTTTTTAATAAAGAAATTGACAAAAACTGTCTCTGTTCTTATTACTTTTTTGGTGAATGTGTAACCCATGCTCATTTACATTGGGGGGACACACCTCAGAGCCTGGTATGGTTTAGGAGTCTCTCTCCCCCCCCCCATTTCGTGTCTGGTATTTTCGGGGTTATGGGTTTCCATTAAAATCGTTACCAGACCTGGGAAGTATTTTCTTTACATTCAGCTGTCAGCGGTGAGACCCGCTGACGAGTCATTCGTTAAGGACGCAGCAGCCGGATTCCCAGCCCGCTCCTTAGCAACCAGCTCAATGCGGTAATTAACGATATATCGAACAAATACCGCATTCGGCATTTACTGCAAAATTCTTAGTGAATTGCACTTTCACGACTCTTACCGCAAGCTTTTTACTGCATTTGTTTGGCTGTATTTTAACTCTTAGTGAATTGACCCGTGGATGCCTTGACTGCGCATGGCATTATGAAATCTGAGATCTACCAAAGAATTCTGGGGTGCAATGTAGGGCCCAGTGTCAGAAAGTTGGGTCTTGGGCAGAGGTCATGGGTTTTACAGCTGTACAATGACTCAAAGCACATAGAAATGGTTTAAGACAAAGCGCTGGAGAGTACTAAACTGGCCAGCAATGAGTCCAGATCTAAACCCCATAGGAGCACCTGTGGAGAGATGTCTAAACAGCAGTTGGGAAAAGGAACCATTCCAATCTGAGAGACCTGGAGCAGTTGGCAAATGAAGAGTGGTCAAAAATTTCAGTAGAGAGGTGCCAGAAACTCATTGATGGTTAAAAGGAAGCGATTGATTGGTTATTTTTTCCAAGGTGGTGTGCTACCAAATATTAAATTGAGGGTGCCAATAATTTTGTCCAGTCCATGTTTGGAGTTTTGCATGGAAGGTGTCAGATTTGGCTTTTTGTTTCTCCACTTTGTGTCATACCGATACAAACAAAAGAAATAAACATGAAAATGCCTAAACGTTTGTAACTGCAACATTTTTTTGAGCAAATTGGTGCATTATCTGACAGAAATGCAGGGGTGCCAATATTTTTGAATATATATACACACACATACAGGATGGAAAGTATTCAGCCCCCTTATATTTTTTCACTCTTTGTTATATTGCAGCCATTTGCTAAAATCATTTAAGTTCATTTTTTTCCTCTCAATGTAAACACAGCACCCCATATTGACAGAAAAACACAGAATTGTTGACATTTTTGCAGATTTATTAAAAAAGAAAAACTGAAATATCACATGGTCATAAGTATTCAGACCCTTTGCTGTGACACTCATTTTCTACAGAACTGTGGCAAGGCACAGATCTGGCCAAGGTTACAAAAAAATTTCTGCTGCACTTAAGGTTCCTAAGAGCACAATGGCCTCCATAATCCTTAAATGGAAGACGTTTGGGATGACACCAGAACCCTTCCTAGAGCTGGCCGTCCAGCCAAAACTGAGCTATCGGGGGAGAAGAGCCCTGGTGAGAGAGGTAAAGAAGAACCCAAAGATCACTGTGGCTGAGCTCCAGAGATGCAGTCAGGAGATGGGAGAAAGTTGTATAAAGTCAACCATCACTGCAGCCCTCCACCAGTCGGGGCTTTATGGCAGAGTGGCCCGACGGAAGCCTCTTCTCAGTGTAAGACACATGAAAGCCCGCATGGAGTTTGCTTAAAAAAAAAAAAACAACACCTGAAGGACTCCAACATGGTGAGAAATAAGATTCTTTGGTCTGCTGAGACCAAGATAGAACTTTTTGGCCTCAATTCTAAGCAGTATGTGTGGAGAAAACCAGGCACTGCTCATCTCCTGTCCAGTCCCAACAGTGAAGCATGGTGGTGGCAGCATCATGCTGCAGGGGTGTTTTTCAGCTGCAGGGACAGGACGACTGGTTGCAATTGAGGGAAAGATCAATGCGACCAAGTACAGGGATATCCTGGACGAAAACCTTCTCCAGAGTGCTCAGGACCTCAGACTGGGCCGAAGGTTTACCTTCCAACAAGACAATGACTAAGCACACAGCAAAAATAACGAAGGAGTGGCTTCACAACAACTCCGTGACTGTTCTTGAATGGCCCAGCCAGAGCCCTGACTTAAACCCAATTGAGCATCTCTGGAGAGACCTAAAAATGGCTGTCCACCAACCTTTACCATTCAACCTGACAGAACTGGAGAGGATCTGCAAGGAGGAATGGCAGAGCATCCCCAAAGCCAGGTGTGAAAAACTTGTTGCATCTTTCCCAAAAAGACTCATGGCTGTATTAGATAAAAAGGGTGCTTCTACTAAATACTGAGCAAAGGTTCCCGAATACTTAGGACCATGTGATATTTCAGTTTTTTTTTTTTTTTAATAAATCTGCAAAAATGTGAACAATTCTGTTTTTTTCTGTCAATATGGGGTGCTGTGTGTACATTAATGAGGAAAAAATAAACTTAAATGATTTTAGCAAATGGCTGCAATATAACAAAGAGTGAAAAATTTAAGGGGGCCTGAATACTTTCCGTTGTGTGTGTATATATATATATATATATATTTTCATTCAATGTATGAATTAACCCCTTATAGTAGTGACTACCTGCAGTTGAGCTACAAACATTTATTTTTGTACTATAAAAAAGGGACAATTTTTGGTTTTTAACCCCATCATGACAGGTGCTACAAAAAGCATGCTGCTGCTGCTACTAAATGTCTTAGTGGCAGCAGGCACAGGTTAGCTACCTGTCTATGACAAGGGAATCAGTCATGCATAATGATATATTACAGCCTGTCTGATATCTGCAGAACAGTGTTTTAAACTTTTTTTTTTTTTTTTCTTCAAATAAAGATTTTGATCTGAGTCTGATGAGGATAGGAGATAGATATATATTTTCAGTGCCTTGAAAACATATTCATATCCTTTAGAATTTTCCACATTTTGTCATGTAACAACCAAACATGTATGTATTATATTAACATAAATGTATTATATTAGGATTTTATGTGATAGACCAACACAAAATGGCACATAATTGTAAAGTGGAAGGAAAAGGATAAATGGTTTTCAATTTTTTTTACAAATATCTGAAAAGTGTGGCATGCATTTGTATTCAGCCACCTTTACTCTGATACCCCTAACTAAAATCTAGTGAAACTCATTGCATTCAGAAGTCACCTAATTTGTAAATACATCCACCTGTGTGTAATTTACTCTCAGTATAAAAACAGCTGTTCCGTGAAGCCCTCAGAGGTTTGTTAGAGAACCTTAGTGAACAAACAGCATCATGAAGGCCAAGGAACACACCAGGGAGGTCAGGGATAAAGTTGTGGAGAAGTTAAGAGGGGGTAAGGTTATAAACAAATACCCCAAGCTTTGAACATCTCACAGCACTGCTTAATCCATCATCCAAAAATTGAAAGGGTATGGTAAAACTGCAAACCTACCAAAACATGGCCGTCCATCTAAACTGCCAGGCAAGAAGAGCATTGATCAGAGAAGCAGCTAAGAGGCCAATGGTAACTCTGGAGGAGCTGCAGAGATCCACAGCTAAGGTGGAAGAATCTGTCCACAGGACAGCTGTTAGTCCTGCACTCCACAAATCTGGCCTTTATGGGAGAGTGGCAAACAAAGCCATTGTTGAAAGAAATGCATAAAAAGTCCAGTTTGCGAGAAGCCCTGTAAGGGGGGGGGGGGGGGGTTGCTTTTAAGCCAAAAAGTTCAATTTTGGTCAGATGAGACCAAAATTGAACTTTTTGGCTTAAATGCAAAAAAACTCTGTGGCAGAAAACTAACACTGCACACCATCCCCACCGTGAAACGTGGTGGTGGCATCATGTAGTGGGGATGCTTTTCTTCTGCAGGTACAGGGAAGGTTGTCAGTTGATGGGAAGATGGATGGAGCCAAAATACATGGCAATCTTATTAGAAAACCTGTTAAAGTCAGCAAAAGATTTGATTGGGGCTGAGATTCACCTTCCAGCAGGACAACGACCCTAAACGCTCTCTCCATCCAATCTGACAGAGCTTGAGCTATTTTGCAAAGAAGTATGGGCAAACATGTCACCCTAGATGTGCAAAGATAATAGAGTCATACCCAAAAAGACTTTCAGCTGTAATTGCAGCGAAATGTGGTTCTACAAAAGTATTGACTCAGAGGGGCTGAATACAAATGCATGCCACACTTTTCACATATTTATAAAAACATGTTAAAAACCATTTATCATTTCCCTTCCACTTCACAATTATGTGCCACTTTGTGTTGGTCTATCACAAAAAATCCCAATAAAATATGAATATATGAAAATATGAAAAGTATGAATACTTTAAGGCACTGTAAATCTGGTACAGGTTATTGGATTGGATATTTTGTTCCTTAACCACATAGCTGGTTGTTTATATTTACCACTGCATATAGATATTTAAGAATAATTTTTCAACTTTAAAGTAGAAGTCCATGAAAAAACTAAAATCCCTGCATCTATAGGACACCATGGATCTAACACGAACCTCTCTATCCCTGTAAAGAAAAAAATTAGTATACATACCTTTTTGGAAGCCAATCTGACCCGTTCTGACCAGATCACACGCTGAGTGGTCAGCCGCGGCTTCACTATAGGAGGTGGGAGCAGAGGAGACGGACGAAACGGAAGCCCCTCATCTATGAGTGACGTCACTTCCCATTCATTTTTTTACAGGGATAGAGAGGTTGGCGTCAGATCAGTGGTGTCTATAGATGCAGGGATCTTAGTTTTTGCATGGACTTCCACTTTAACTAAATTGCACACCACTTTTTTTTTTTTTTTTAAGTTTTAGCTGCAAAAAAGGCGTTATGAAAAATAGAGTGTGCTGACACCATGCACAACCATGAAGAAAAAAAATGGCATATTGAGGTCATCATTGGATTAATCGCAACAATAACTTGTCAACTAATTAAGAAAAAAGTCATTACTTGCAGTCCTAGACCCCAAGTATTAAAGTAAATCCACCACAGACAGGCTTCAGAAAAAGAAATGCCTTTTGGAGTGGCCCAGTCAGAGCTCAGACCTTATAGATGCTGTGAAATCACTTCACACCAAACATCCTACAAATGTATCTCAGCTGAAGCAGGGAAGAATGGTCAAAAATTCCTCCTGATCGTTGTGCAGGTCTACCAAAACCACTTTCTTGAAATAATTACTGCCAAAAAAGGTTTGACCAGCTATTAACACCAGGGGTACACTTATTTTCCTCCATTGCTGTGAAAGTTTAATTGGCGTGTTCAATAAAGAACCGAGACAATAGAATGCTTTGCGTTTTATCAGCTTAAGCACATTGTGTTGGTCTATTGTGATTTCTGAAGGACACAGATTCCCCATCAGCACAGACAGTGTTGACAGGGGAAACCCTCCTGCTGGAAACATTGTCATTCTTCCAGTTGGGGCAGTTTGGGAAGCTGTCCTCGTCAAGAGAACACAGCGATTATCGCTAGCAGGTATATCAAGCCACTAGCGATGATCGCAAGTAAATCCAGCAGACTGGTTGTACCCAAGTTAATTAACTTGGTAACACTGAGCCTGCCCATACCTGGTTTGAATATCCCCCGATTCCTGATGCCTGTTTATGGCAAAACACTGCAGAAAACCAGTTAATTCCAAGGGGGTTCAACAAACTTGCCATTGTGCTGGCTGATACTTGCCACTCTAAGGAAGTATACACATTTGATAATGCTGGATGGGGAGATGTGAAAGAATATAAGAAAGCTTATAAAACTGAAAGAAAGGTAGATCTTTCTAATGGCACAGCCATTTATCTCTCAAAATATTATCCAATAGCAGCCACGCTATGTGCTTTAGCCCCGGGTTTCAAACTGATGCGGTGCGGGAGACGCAACAATTCCAGAATCGCATGCAATTTGTGCAGCAATGCGGTGCAATTCATATGCGGTTCATAATGTAAACCTAGGCTTAAAGGAAATCTTTGAACAAGTTTGTTCATCCCCAATCCCAGATAGATGTGGATGTGTTTAAGGTGTATGCAAACCCAAATAAAATTCTCTTGTTACTTGTTAAGTACACCCCTGAAAAGATTTGTTTTATCTGTTCAATAAGTGCAAACACTGCTGTTTAATCGCCTCGGTTTATCGGTTTGTGTTTTGCGCACCCTGTGGTTTTCTCAAGTAGTCCACTTTGCCGACCTGGCTCTCTCTACTTGGAATACTGAATACTACCCCCCCCCCCCCTAAGTGAATAAATGAAAAATGATAAATGAAAGGGCTCACACTAGTCTTTGTGACTGCAAAATATTGCGTCAGCCTGCAACAAGGAATGAAAAGCCAAGTGCATTTCTGCCAGGACCAACAAGTATTTTTCTGCTGTACTTTTAGCATTTTTTAAAACTAATAAAAACAAGGGCAGATGATGCACATGCATTGCAGTGATAACTGCATGACTTCCCCCAAGCCCCCCCCCCCCTTTTAATTTTTTTGCCCTGGCATACAATTTAAGGATATTCTATTTAATCAAAAATGACAAATAACCCTTACCTGAACTGGGCTTGGTGCTGGGTGACTACCCCCATGCTGAGATTGTTGCTGTCCAGTAGGAGTTGCTGAAGGCTGAGGATGAGGAGGGTGAGGATGTAGAGCAGCACTGGGATGGGCATACTGCTGAGCTAGCGAGTTAGTAGAAACTAGAAACCAGAAAGAGAAAAATATAAAAAAGTGCAAGACTAAAAATACAACCACAATCAGACTGGAGTTTTTTTTTTTAGATATATAAAACATTAATCCCCTGTTTAATTAGCAAGAGAAACCTTAATGTTATGTGAAAAGCTGCATATTCATCGCCAAAGACGGAATGACCACCATAATTTTTCACAGGGCTGCCAGAATGCTGCATTGTATATAGCCATTTGACAATAATTGAGAACTTTAAAATACAACTCTTTAGAAATTCAATTTGCAAAATACTTACCTCACCATTTTATGGTATTTACTAGTAAAGCCCAAGGACTACACATGTACTTACTAGGCTACACATGATTACACATTCCGACAACAAAGTCCATGTCCCCCCCCCCCCGACGGATGTTGGTTCAAACTTGTCTTGCATACATACACACGGTCACACAAATCTAGTCAGAAATTCCGAACGTCAAGAACGAGGTGACATACAACACGTAAGACGAGTTGAGAAAATCCAGTGCGGCTCTTCTGCTTGATTCCGAGCATGCGTGGAACTTTGTGCGTCGGAATTGTTGTGGTCGGAAAATTTGAGATCCAGATCTCAAATTTTGTTTGGCAGAAATTCCGACGGAAAATGTCTGATGGAGCCTACACACGGCCGGAATTTCCGACAAAAAGCTCCTATTGAACATTTCCTGTCGGAAAATCCGACCGTGTATACGCGGCATAAGTGTCAAATTTTACCCAACCAAAGGGGGTGTAAAGGGCTAGGGTAAAGCATTTGAACAGCAAAGAATTCTGTTCTTTTACAGCACAGAGGTAAAGAGCTGAAAAAAGTGCAATCAGCAGTATGCAATACAGCAATATTGTCTAAAATGCTATATCACTAAAGACTTGAATTAATTATGACCGCATTGATTAGATTAATTGCAATTGAAATCAACTGCTTTCAAAGTGTAACAATTTCATACTGCACGGTGTGCGAATGATTAAACGGACATAAAAAAAAAATGCTATGGTTAAAGTCAGATGGGTAACAAAAACGACAAGGCATGGATTGTCCATACTCTATATTCTACATTATATGAAGCAAATGCTTGGCATGCCTATGAATGGGGACTGAAAAGAAAACTGCAGAGGATGCTACAGACAAGGATTCTCTGTTTCGTGATGCAGCAGCTGATCATGCAAGAGGGGAATTCCCTGAGAGTATGTAAAAGCTCTTTTATAAAGACACTAGTAACGCACACAAAGAGGAACATAAAAAAAACACAAACATCAAATATACAGAAATGTCGATGAGTGATACATTAAAATAAAACCAGTTATCACCCCAGCAAAATAAAATTCCTATGTACCACCACATGTTACCACTAAATAAATGCCACTTACAACATTTCAAGCATTCAAAAAGAAATGCCAGTTACTCCTCGCAGAAACATCCTGGCAGCATGAATATACACAAAGACACACCAATGTCAGTCTAAATCTAGTAAAGGCTACATAAACATGAACACTGCGTTCATCCAGAAGTGTTTGCTGAAAATGTGGGGGGGGGTTTATCAAAACACATTAGGATGTAGCTAATGTTTTAAATCTATTACAGGTAATAGCAAGTGCTGAAGTTCCTCCATTACCAAGCAATACTATAACCATTGCAAATAATGAAGGATAACACCGTAAAAAAGTGGCACCTACAGTACAGTAAATGACACTACACTGATGAATTCCCTAACGTGCCTTGTGTTCCATTCCTGTCGCCGGTGGCAACTTGCCAGGAAGAGATCACTAAAAACATGTGTTGCTACCTCACTGAGTAAAGGAAGTGAGGTGGATTATTGGAGAACTTCCAGTTAAATCTCCCCCCCCCCCAAAAAAAAAAAAAGTTTAGGGGTTTAGGGCATAAAGCAGAACTTCCCTTTAGGCTGAAATTCTGCTTTAAGGACTGATATCATGTGACAACCTTTGTGACATTGACTTTTTTGTGCAAATAAATCTAAAAAGTAAACCTAAAAAATGTGTGCGTGTGAAACAGAACCTGTATGGTTCAAATGAAATTGATTTTTGCATATCCATACAACTTTCCCTACTATTGGATTATGGGCTTGGTTACTAACTGCAGAATTAAGGTATGTTCCGGTTTCCTTTTTAGTTTTCCTCTTTTCCCCCTCGAACAATGAATGAGTTTTCTTGCTTCTAAAATTTGGTTTATGTGCTATTTATTAATGTGTTCTCAAAGTACCGACCCGTGGACCGGTTACAAACGGCCCGCAGGCAGGGCTGATCCTAGGAGGGTGGCAGCGGCTAGGAGTTTACCCCCTCAGTCTACTCTCCCCCGCATGCTGCTGCAGCCCAGCTCACAACACAGGAGAGCAGAGCGGAGGGAGGATCCACCCCTCGCCCGCCCACCTGTTCTGTCGAGAAATGCCCCCATCGCATAGTGCCCGGGCTGAAGCATGCGCCGTAAGTAACATCACAACAGCTGATTTTACCAGGCACCAGGCGTGCGCAGGCACGATGGGCGGATTTCTACACGTTGAGTCCAGTGCTGCAAAAAAAAAAAAAAACCTTTGATGGGCGGATTTCTACATTTCTTGTGGGTGGATTTATGGGAACTTTGGAGCGGAATATCAGTTTTATTTTTTTGCAGCACTGGCCATCTAATTCCGCCCCAAAGTTCCCATAAATCCACCACAAGAAATGAAAAAAAAAAAAATCGGCCCATCACAAAGTTTTTGCAAGCAGCACGGGCCATGTAATTCCGCCCCCAAGTGCCCATAAATTTGCCCACAACGTGTAGAAATCCGCCCATCATGGACATGAACTCGCTGGGGGAGCGCAGGGCACAATCTGACAAATTCTGTCGGCTATTGTGCGCCTGCGCCGTATCACCGTCACAACAGCTGATGGTAAAATCAGCTGTTGTGATGTTACGTACAGCGCATGCGCCCTTCAGCCCGGACAGTATTCGATGGGGGGCATTTCTCGACAGAACACTGACACCGTACGTAATACCACAACAGCTGATTTTACGATCAGCTGTTGTGTTGGCGAGACGGCGCCTGCACACAATAGCTGACTGAAGACATTTTTCAGTCAGATTGTGCCGAGGCATGTTCATGTAGGTGAGGGGCGGAATTTAACATGAAGGGGACGGATGTTTTCATTGAAGGCCAGTGCTGATCCAACATGAAGGGGGCAGATGTTTTCAAGGATGGCCACAGCTGCAAAGATGGGGGCAGAATTTTAAACATTTAGCTTGCTAAATAGGCCCTCCAGGAAGAATAGCAGATAAAGATTTGTTTAGCAGATTTGTTTGGGCAGCGTTAAAAATTCTGCTCCCATCTTTGCAGCAATGGCCATCATTGAAAAAATCCGCGCCCTGTATGTTAAATTCCACTCCTCACCCAGATGAGCACTCCTCGGCAGCGTGAGACACAATCTGGCTGAAAAAGGTCTTCAGTCGGCTATTGTGCACAAGCGCCGTCTTGCCGACACAACAGCTGATTGTAAAAATCAGCTGTTGTGCGATTACGTTCGGCCATTGCACAGTTCGTCTCAGGCACTATTCGATAGCGGGCACTTCGACAGAACACTGGCCCCGGATCCAGGGTCCTGCTGCAACCTTGGGGCGGAAGATTGTTGCGTTCCAAGGGTGCCCTACCACTAGGCCTGTGATGAAGCCGGAACCTGACAGGAGGAGAAGACTCGGGAGGCAGAAGATCAGGCCACCAGCTGACTAGCAGGAGGAGAGGTAAGTGAGCCATCACACAGAGGTTAAGCAAAGTCCTTAGTTGTGTCACTGGGGTTGAAACTTGTGAAGAGGGGGTATTTTTGGAGTGTGTGGGGGGATATTTTTGAAGTGGAGTGTGGGGGGGGGGGTGTATTTGTGGAGTGTAGGGGGTAATGCTGGGGTTTAATATTCAGTCCGCTGACACCAATGCAGGGGGTTAATAGTGCGTCCGCTGACCCCAATGCTGGGGGTTAATAGTGCGTCTGCTGACCCCAATGCTGGGGGTTAATAGTGCGTCTGCTGACACCAATGCTGGGGGTTAATAGTGCGTCTGCTGACACCAATGCTGGGGGTTAATAGTGCGTCTGCTGACACCAATGCTGGGGGTTAATAGTGCGTCTGCTGACACCAATGCTGGGGGTTAATAGTGCGTCTGCTGACACCAATGCTGGGGGTTAATAGTGCGTCCGCTGACACCAATGCTGGGGGTTAATAGTGCGTCCGCTGACACCAATGCTGGGGGTTAATAGTGCGTCCACAGCATTTCTTATAGTCGTGAGTCAGCAATAGGTTAGATCCTAGTAACCTCATAGGGACTAGATGTAAGCTATACCATCACAGTACGACGTGGCTCTCCCCCCAGGCAACAAAAGAGATCCCAGGGGGGTTGCCTGGAGGGGTAGTAGCTAATGATACTCAATAGCTTATATCTATTACACGAGTTTGCTGTGTAGATTTTTCTGTTAGCATTTCCGTTAACATATATTTCTGTATTTGAGTATATGCACTGATGTTTAAACTATGTACATTGTACACAATGTCTGCTACCCTTTTCACTAAAATATGTTAATAAACTATTGATGGAAAAAAAAAAAATAGTGCGTCCGCTGACACCAATGCTGGGGCGTCCGCTGACACCAATGCTGGGGGGTTAATGGTGCGTCCGCTGACACCAATGCTGGGGGGTTAATGGTGCGTCCGCTGACACCAATGCTGGGGGGTTAATGGTGCGTCCGCTGACACCAATGCTGGGGGGTTAATGGTGCGTCCGCTGACACCAATGCTGGGGGGGTTAATGGTGCGTCCGCTGACACCAATGCTGGGGGGGTTAATGGTGCGTCCGCTGACACCAATGCTGGCGGTTAATGGTGCGTCCGCTGACACCAATGCTGGCGGTTAATGGTGCGTCCGCTGACACCAATGCTGGAGGTTAATGGCGCGTCCGCTGACACCAATGCTGGGGGTTAATGGCGCGTCCGCTGACACCAATGCTGGGGGTTAATGCTGCGTCCCCTGACACCAATGCTGGGGGTTAATGGCGCGTCCGCTGACACCAATGCTGGAGGTTAATGGTGCGTCCGCTGACACCAATGCTGGAGGTTAATGGCGCGTCCGCTGACACCAATGCTGGGGGTTAATGCTGCGTCCGCTGACACCAATGCTGGGGGTTAATGCTGCGTCCCCTGACACCAATGCTGGGGGTTAATGCTGCGTCCCCTGACACCAATGCTGGGGGTTAATGCTGCGTCCCCTGACACCAGTGCTGGGGATTAACATGGCGTCCGCTGACACCAGTGCTGGGGATTAACATGGCGTCCGCTGACACCAGTGCTGGGGATTACCATGGCGTCTGCTGACACCAGTGCTGGGGATTAACATGGCGTCCGCTGACACCAGTGCTGGGGGAAAGGACAGTTTACATGCGGCCCCCATTGGATGTGAAAATTTGTCCTGTGGCCCTCAGGTAATTTGAGTTTGAGACCCCTGCTTTAAGTTTATGGTACTGGAAATGTTCGCTAAGACATGTTACTCTGTCTTAAAGATTATACAAAAAAAATTGATTTGTGCAGTAATGCATGCCTTTACTAAACTCAAAAACAGTTTGAGAAAAAGGAAAATGCATGACCATATAGCATTTCTTACACTTTTGTGAGATTAATGCTGTGATGGTATACTTGAAGCAGTGGAGCAGGTGTCTGCAAACAAATGGGTCAGTTTACTTTCCTTCATACTTTAGGGGGAGCCAGATTGTGGCAAGTGGGAATAAACAATGCCCCATCTGTGTTTGGGGTGGGGGAACTGCCCATAGTTTGTGTCAGAGGACAGAATAGCGCAGCAAGCAAAGGGCCGCATTCTGCCCCTGTTCTGCAATCTGGAGAACACTGCAGTAGCAATTCCAAAATTCAGCTTAGTTGACTTTACCTTCTAAGGTTTTTATATTTAAGATTGAGGCAGGTTCACTCAGTCTACTGTTCAGAGCGTCATACGGTCAATACACTTAAAACTGCTTAAAGGATTATTTGTCTCAGAATCCAGCAATGGAATTACAGAAGTGATAGTAGTTCATTATTTTATGAACAGTCAGGCTAGACTGAGTGCCCCCATTTCCCTTTTGCTGACTGAACCCAGAGGATACAAGAGCACCCTCTCCTGCAGATTCTAGATCTGATTTGCCAGCAGCCTTAGCAGCTTCTGAACTATTGGCTGCAGAGACTGCCTGGTTCTAAGCCCCTCCTGTCCTTGACTTATGAGCTTGCACCATAGCCCAAGTCTACTGCTATTACTTCCAAACTAAAGGAAAGTGTTTTGGCTTCATAATGAGGCACTAGAGGATCAGACCCAAAGTCAGAGTGTAACATGTTACGGACTACCCGCCCCCCCCCCCCCCCCCCCCACCTCCCACCTCCCTGATTTGACAGCTAGCAGGGGATCTTCTCCCACCCATGGGACACAGATACACTGGCAGATGTACTGGAGACAGATCAAAGTATAGGGAGTGGCGCTGTGTTAGGAGTATGACTAAAAATTAGCAAGAAGTTAAAGTGTAAAAATAAAATTTTTTTTGGTGTGATCCAAAAATTACTTTACAGGAAAAAATGTCCTTATGTTGGTGAAAACACCTTAACAAGTGAAAACTACTACTATATGTGCAAAAAAATTGCAAATATTAAGCAACACTATTAGATACCATAAATACATCTTCATATGAATAAATATAAAGTGATAAAGTGCCAAAAGCAGTGGTTATCCACAAATAATGTGTAAATGTGCAATAATTATACGCAATAAAAAAATCATTAATAATGTGTCTAAATCGCAGCTAAAAATCAAAAAACCCTATGTTATTTAGTGCAAAAAAGTTCATAGCAATAGTGCAGGGAGTTCTTCTTAGGTGATAAAGCTATAACAACTGGTGGTCCCCCCAATGTGGTTGCGTCCTGGCGGATATCCAGTGGGGACTTTTTAATACCAAGGGACAGGAAGTCCCCACCTCTCTGTGTGTACAGCTGTTTGTTGGAAATAGGACGCGTGGAAGGAAACTGACACCCATAGGACTGAACTGACAGGACCAACAGTATACGCTCGTACCCCTGCAGGGGTGGAGCGCTCCGGTGAGTGCAACCACATTGGGGGGACCACCAGTTGTTACAGCACGGCACTTTATCACCTAAGAAGAACTCCCTGCACTATTGCTATGAACTTTTTTGCACTAAATAACATAGGGTTTTTTGATTTTTAGCTGCGATTTAGACACATTATTAATGATTTTTTATTGCGTATAATTGCACATTTACACATTATTTGCGGATAACCACTGCTTTTGGCACTTTATCACTTCATATTTATTCATATGAAGATGTATTTATGGTATCTAATGGTGTTGCTTAATATTTGCGATTTTTTTGCACATATAGTAGTAGTTTTCACTTGTTAAGGTGTTTTTACCAACATAAGGACATTTTTTCCTGTAAAGTAATTTTTGAATAACACCAAAAATTTTTTTATTTTTACACTTGAACTTCTTGCTAATTTTTAGTCATACTCCTAACACAGCGCCACTCCCTATACTTTGATCTGTATTCTTGGGGGATCACATAGGTGTCCCCTTCCTACCTAGGGGGGCTGCAGGTGTAAGTCAGCCTATAAGCGCGGATCCGTTGAGATATCTTTATAGATGTACTGGAGACCTGCATGGCACCAGCAATCTGCTGAACGCTGGTGTAAGGTGCAGGTGTTTTACTTGCAAAAAATGTGCATTTATATTTTTTTAAAAAGTGAACTTTGCACGCGCTTTTCTAATTACTTCTTTGTTGAGATTGGAAACATCTTGACAAGTTATTTTGTATCCATTTAGTGAGGCTTTTGTGCGGAACTATTTTATTCCCACTGTGAATTTAGCAGTGCCCAGCCTCGGGGTGTTTGTCATTCTGGCAGAGATTGTGCCTGTCCTTAATCCCTCCCCACCCAGCTTCCCTTTAACTGGACTATTACACCCGGGGGACGGGAAGGTCTGCTTGATTACATTACCACTGTGTTTGGCATCCCCATTGTGGGATACTTAAGATGAGAACCTGTTCAGAAAGCCGACCACATAGGGATTTTTTTTTTTTTTTTTTAAGACGTGAATTTGACCTCCCGGCATTCCAGCGATACGCATAGTTTCTGAATCTTCAGAAATCATTGCTGGAATAGACATGTCTTGCCCAGGACAAGGCCCAGATATTCCAGTGTTCCTTTCAGAGGAGAAACTTCAAACACTGGTCTCAGTTTTGTACTCTCCAGCCCAGAACCCGTATGACTCTTCACTTCTGTAGTTGCTTCTTCCCTCCAGCTATCCTCATGATGGATGCTAGCCTGTGGGCTGAAAGGAGTCCTGAGCATCATGTTGAAGGGGATTTGGTCAAATTATTGTCTTTTGATCAATATTCTGGGACAACTTGGCTGTCTCAAATCAGACAACGCCAAGGCAGTGGTGTACATCGTTTATCTGGGCTCTTGTCCTGGGCAAAACTTTACATTCCAGTCTGGTCATCCATGTACATTTCAAGCATAGAAAATACTGGTATACTGCCTCAGTCAGCAGTGCCTGGACCCAGGAGAGTGGTACCTACACCCGGAGATGTTCCAGGACCAGTGTCACAGGTGGTGGTACCTTTTCTGCAGGAAACATGCATTTTAGAATGGATCAGCCTGTATGGATACTACATTGCTTACAATGGCTTCTGAAAGGCCTGCTTAGATTTGACTATAGTCCCTATATATTCAAGCTGTACAGAAATGGATGTACAGTATACTGTCTATTAGGGTTGTGGCTACATTTCTTACCATACATAGCATGTGTTTGCTCTGGAGCTCCATACTGTGCTCCTGATGAAGACACTAGGCCGGCCTGTGCATGTGCATGTGCTGGAGGAGCCATCATTCTGGAATTTCCTTGAATTACAGGACTATATACATGTGGATGCTAGAACAAAAAAAAAAAAAAAACAGGAAGTTGTTTTAATGTCTATGTAGTGGTTGAAATAAGATATACCCCCAAAAAAAGCTAGGATACAGAGCGGCACTGATGACAGTTGGCGGCATGACATACCAAAACATGAAAAATAGTTGGGCTTTAGGCCCCTTTCACACGATCGGACCGTTCAGATCCGCCTGTCAGTTTTGACGGCGGACCTGAACGGGCGATCCATGTTAGCCTATGGACCGTCGGATGTCAGCGGAGACATGTCCGCTGACATCCGACCCCGTCCGATCCGCCAAAAGCAGACGTATGGGCTCCACGTCCAGATCCGTCGCTGGCGGATCGGATGAGATCTGACGAAAACGGACACGCTGTCCGTTTTCGTCCGATCCCTCCATAGGCGGCAACGGCGCCTGACAAGCCCCTCCCCGCTCAGTGAGCAGAGAGGGACCTGTCATCCGCCGGCTCAGCGGAGATCAACGGACAGATCTCCCGCTGAGCCGGCGGACCGAGGCGGGCTCCGTAGAAACGGAGCCCGCCTCGTGTGAAAGGGGCCTTAACAAAAAAAAAAAAAAAAAAACAAACACACACACATCTTGAAAACCAATGTTACCTGTGATTGATAATGTTGCACATGTTGCATCAGAGGCTGGCTAGGGAACTGCTGCGGGCTATAAGCAACATACTGCGCAGAGTAGGCAGGTGATGTAGCAACAATAGGAGGTCCTGCTGCAGACACTGGGTGTATCATTGTGTTTTGGTGATGTGGATCTTGCCTCTGCTGGGGCATATTTGGTACTGCAAAACAAAACCAACACTTAGGAGCTTATTTTGCATTTGCTTACAACATAATTTCTGCCAGTTTTCCTGACCGGACAACTATGTTTTAAATACAAAAACACAACAGCTGTCAATTACAAAATCAACTGTTTTAGTTCTATGCTATACAATGGAAAAGCCTACTTAGTAATGCAGAACTGTGAATACAAGGACAACTAGATAAGTATGGTAATAAAAATGTGCAACACTTGTGCGCAAATCTCACCTTTACCTGCTCTGTATGTCTTGGCCTGGTTAACTGGCATTGTCGTCATTGGAATTGAATATAATGGCTGAAACAAAGTATAATACAATACAGTGTGATAGAATGCCTCAAAAGAAACACAAAAAATGTAAAGAAAAAAAAAAAAAAAAAAAGGAGGATTAAAAGTGTAACTTCCCTCTCTAAATCGACACCAACAATTATTAATCCTCACACTGCTAGCATTAGTAAATGGATAGGAGAGTAAAATATATTATGTTTGCTTTTTAAAAAAAATTTTTTTAAGTTACTTTCTAGTTTCCATACCTAGGCAAATTTCATACATCCTAGGAGACTTTAGTAGGGGAGTAGAGGCTCTCTCAGCTAAGCAAACACTTTCCTGCCTGCATGAGCTAAGGGCAGGTGGATTCCAGGAAGTAAATGCTACACAAATCATCTGCCTTTACTCAAGATGGGCACAGCCAGAAATTCGAGGGGGGTGTCTTTCAAAGTGATTTCTCAACAAAAATCATGGAGACATGGATGGGTGGGTGCATTTGCTTTGAATAGTAAAAATAAATTAAAACCTATTTTTGGTTTGTTGTGCTCAGAAGAAGTGAAGTTCCACTTTAAATGTAATTTGAAGAGCAGAGGTGAATTGAACCCAAGATGGGCCTTCAATCAGAATTTAGAGACCTACAATTTTTAGTAGTCGCACCAATGGCCATTGGCTCTGTAAATTCCTGTACTGGTTAAAATGTGCCAAGTCTTATGAGCACAGTAACAGATGTCGACTATACCAGTGAGACAGAAAACCCTTAGCAAGAGGGCAAGGGCAAACAGTCAAAGCAAGTACTACACTATGTTAGACTGAAAGCATAATTGTTTTTGTTCTTTTTTCTAAATATAAAAATGGGGGGGTCGCTACAGACACTATTATGAGGTAAGGATGTCCAAAGGAAAAGAATTCTGCACAAACAAATAAACCCAAAAATAGATTTTAAGCTGCAGCACAAATATAGGTACACAAGTTTGCTGAACAGTTTCAGGTGTCCCCACTCCAAGAAGTTCACAGGCAGAGGCGGTAGCCCCAAGCCTTGCACTCACAGGGGCCTCGCGCAGCCGCCTAGTTTACCGAATTAGAGAGCCGCCTCTTCCAGCAGCAGAGATCTCCGCCATCACACAGTCCTGAGTCCCCTCGCTCTGTTACAGGGTGAGATACAGGCTGCTAGCGAGACCAAGTTACTGTGTGATCGGAGCTCACGTAGATCTCTCCCTCCCCCTGCTGCCCTTACAGCCAGGCAGGAGAGGAGAGAGAGCTTCTGCTCCTCCTCCTCCCGTCCACTCTCCTCGGCAGTGTTGTCCGTTCTGCCTCAGAGAAGGGGATGTGTGGGTGGGAAGATTCAAGCTGAACCCCAAACAGAAAAGGATAAGTGGAGTCTGATTCATCCACCCAGTCCCTCCTGCCTCCCAGTGAGTACACGGATGTAGGGGATGCCCTTCCTTCCCTTCTTCCGCCATCCCCCTCGCTTCCTTCCTTTTTCCTTTTTTTTTTTCTTCTCTTTCTTTCCTTCCACCTCTCTCCATCCCCCTCACTTTCTTTCTTTTGCCTTCTTTCTCCATCCCCCTTTCTTTCTTTCTTTCTTTCTTTACCCATCCCCCTTTATTTCTGTCTTTCTGTGACAGCCTGCCAGAATAGGTAGGATCTGTAAGAGCAGCTTCCCTGTGCAGATCTGCCTGAGGAGAATATATCTTTATTATTCCTTACTGCCCCTATACAGTCTCCTCCTGCCCCCTGTACTGTGCCCACTTAGCTACCCCCTGTACTGTCCACTCCCCTATACTGTACCCTCCTAATACAGTTTTTCATTCCTTTAATTTTCCCATTATAGGAGTGAGTGGGGCCTCATGTTTAAGTTTTGCCCAAGGCCTCACAAAGTCTAGAGCGGCCTCTGTTCACAGGTGCTGAATAAACTACAAGGATTACACCAAGTGATATTTGAGGTGCATGGTTCTCTATCAGGTTCAGAAAAACCAAAAGGGCATCTCTCATCTACACCCTCAAACTCAGGATAGTCTACACACTAAACAAGTTAGAGATAATTCACAAATACAAAAGTGAGGCATAACTGAGCACAGCATTAAAAACATACATTTTCACATTGATCAGCAGCAAAAACGCAGCAAAACCACATGCTTTTTAGCTGCGATTTTACGTTAGTGGTGTGTTTTTACAGGACATGTGACTCAAAAAACGCTTCAAAAAAAAGGAACCCGTATAGTGTTTTTAGCGACCAAAACTGCACCAAGCAGGATTTTTTTTACACCCCAATATAAGCACAACGGACCAGTGTGAACACATAGATAGAATTTAAAGGTATGCATTTTTCTTCAGCTTTTCTTGCGCTTTATTTAATCCAAAATGTGCTCAGTGTGAAAGAATAAATTGCTCAAGGAATGTCAAACACAAACTATAACAAATAAATGAATACAAGTGTCTGTAAATTTGAGCCCAAGTTATGTAAACTGAGATTTTACATGAAGTTAAAGGAGAGCCTGGAAAATGTGAAAGGAAGACTAAAGGAGCAGGTTTAAGTGTGTGACACACAACATTCAATATTTCATATTTACCCGACAAACGATTTACATTGTAATATTTGTCCTGGCTATAAAACTGCTTACATTACACTTAAGCCACAACAGAATGCAGTGCAGCACAAGTGCAGGACTGATGCCAACATTCATATTTACGATACTCAGAACTTCTACTTCAATAGTTAAAGTAGTAGACAGCTGTATTTTTTATTTTTTTACATTACCTGCACACCAGGGCTTACAGGAACTGGATACATCATGTTTGGGGCAAAGCATACCGGCTGCGTGTATACCGGGGTTGGCTGCTGATGGGCCACCATTGAAGGACTTGGCTGAGCTTGTGGCCGAGGCGAGGTGGGTGTTGTTGAAGGTTTAGGCTGAAAAAAAAAAAAAAAAGAATACACAAATCACATATTTAAAAGATCCAGAGATAAAACAAAAAACAAAACAAAAAACCTCATAAAATGACGCATGCGGTCACTTCATAGAAAAAACATTTAAAGCCGTTCTACATAAACATTGCCAGGTTGACAGGAGGTCTTAACTGGCTTTAAATGGACCTCAAAGGTCATGTGTTTTTTAACCATTTAAGGACCAGACTCATTTTGGATTTTAGGTGTTTACATGTTTAAAACAGTTTTTTTTTGCTAGAAAATTACTTAGAAAAAAAAAAATATATATATGTATATATATATATATATATATATATATATATATATATATATATATATATATATATATATATATATATATATATTTATTATGTTTGGGGGTTCTACCACCCTAGAGAATAAAATGGTGGTCAATGCAATACTTTTTTTGCACTGTATTTGCGCAGCGGTCTTATAAGCGCACTTTTTTTTGGAAAAAATTCACTTTTTTGAATCAAAAAAAAAAACAAAAAAAAAAAAAACACAACAGTAAAGTTAGCCCAATTTTTTTTTATATTGTGAAATATGTTACACCTAGTAAATCGATACCCGACATGTCACGCTTCAAAATTGCGGCCGTTCATGGAATGGCATCAACGTTTACCCTCAAAAATCTCCATAGGCGACGTTTAAAAAATTTTACAGGTTGCATGTTTTGCGTTAGAGGAGGTCTAGGGCTAGAATTATTGCTCTCGCTCTACCGGTCGCGTCGATACCTCACATGTGTGGTTTGACCACCGTTTTCATATGCGGGCGCTACTCACGTATGCGTTCGCTTCTGTGCGCAAGCTCATCGGGACTGGGGGTTTTTAAAAAAAATTTTTTTGTTGTTATTATTTTAACATTATTTTATTTATTTTTACACTTTTTTTTTTTTTTTTTTTTAAATGGTGCCACTTTTATTCCTATTACAAGGAATGTAAACATCCCTTGTAACAGAAAAAAGCATGACAGGACCTCTTAAATATGAGATCTGGGGTCAAAAAAGACCTCAGATCTCATATTTACACTAAAATGCAATATAATAATAAAAAAAAAATAATGACATCGAAAAAAATGTGCCTTTAAGAGGCTTGGGCGGAAGTGACGTTTTGACGTCACTTCCGCCCAGCAGTGTCATGGAGACGAGTGGGCGCCATCTTAGCCTCACTCGTCTCCAGGCACAGAAGGGAGATGGATGTGATCGCCTCCGCTGCTACTGACTGCTCCGGTAAGCGGCAGAGGACACCGGATCGTGGTGGGAGGGGGGGCAGCCCTCTCCTGCCACCGATAAAAGCGATCTCATGGCGAACTCGCCCAGGGACCACTTTTATCTGAAAGCCGACCGCCGCACGAAAACGGGGATACCAGGGTTATGGCAGCTAGCTGCTGCCATAACAACATTATCCGCCGCCAAAGTTTGGACGTACATTGGCGTGCGGCGGTCGGCAAGTGGTTAAAGTAAAAGGGAACGTTGGCTTTTGCCACTGTGTCCATGTTGGGGTTTTTATTGAAAATGGAGGCCCTGTGGGAAAGTGTCCCAGTAACTTAAAACAAAAACCCTGGCTTTAATGGAGCCAAATTCTATGGAGAAAAACCATTCCGTTACCAATCCCTGAAGGATGGAAAACCAAGCTTAAGGAAGAAGATTCCTACTATGTTCTAAAGAAACAGCTTACACACAAGCAAGATATAAAAGGTCTGAGAAAGTAAAACTGACACTTCCTTTCATGTTTCTCCAGAACTACCAATTTGTTAAGCCAAATGAAACCACCAGAAGAAAAACCTACATAGATGGTAAAATAAATAAATAAAATAAAAAGGGTGTCAGGATCCTTCATTGGTATACATGCCTTGAAAAAGTATTCATACCCCTTGACATGTTTCACATTTTTTCTTGTTACAACCAAAAACTAAAGTTTTATTGGGATTTTATGTGACAGACCAACACAAAGCGGCACATAACTGTGAAGTGGAAGGAAAATGATAAATGGTTTTCAAATAAAATATCTGAAAACGTGTGGCATACATTTTTATTCTGCCCACCCTGAGTCACTACTTTGTAGAACCACCTTTCGTTGCAATTACAGCCGCAAGTCTTTTTGGGAATGTCTGTACCAGCTTTGCACATCTAGAGAGAGACATTTTTGCTCATTCTTCTTTGCAAAATAGCTCATGCTCTGTCAAATTGGATGGAGAGCATTTGAACTGCAATTTTCAAGTCTTGCCATAGATTCTCAATTGTATTTAGGTCTGGACTTTGACTGGGCCATTCTAACTCATGAATATGCTTTGATCTAAAACATTCCATTGTAGCTCTGGCTGTATGTTTAGTGTCGTTGTCCTGCCGGAAGGTGAACATCTGCCCCAGTCTCAAGTCTTTTGCAGACTCCAACAGGTTTTCTTTTAAGATTGCCCTGTATGTGGCTCCATCCATCTTCCCATTAACTCTGACCAGCTTCCAAGTCCCTGCTGAAGAAAAGCATCCACACAGCATGATGCTGCCACCACAATGTTTCACGGTGGGGATGGTGTGTTCAGGGTGATGTGCAGTGTTAGTTTTCCACCACACATAGCTTTTGCCTTTAGGCCAAAAAGTTCAATTTTGGTCTCATTTGACCAGAGCACCTTCTTCTACATGTTTGCCGTGTCCCCCACATGGCTTTGCGCTAACTGCAAATGGGACTTCTTATGGCTTTCTTTCAACAATGGCTTTCTTCCTGCCACTTTTTCAGAGAGGCCAGATTTGTGGAGTGCACAACAAATAGTTGTCCTGTGGACAGAATCTCCCACCTGAGCTGTGGATCTCTGCAGCCCCTCCAGAGTTACCATGGGCCTGTCTGGTGTGTTCTTTGGCCTTCATGAAGCTCATTGTTCTCTAAGGTTCTCTAACCTCTGAGGGCTTCACAGAACAGCTGTATTTATACTGAGATTGAATTACACACAGGTGGATGCTATTTACAATTAGGTGACTTCTGAAGGCAATTAGTTCCACTTGATTTTAGATAGGGGTATCAGAGTAAAGGGGGCTAATGTGAAAAATTTCAAGGGCACGAAACACTTTTTCAAGGCACTGTACTTATCCCTTTGCAGGGACTCAGAAATTGAAGGTAGGCGGGTCTGCACGGCAAAGTAATACAATTACCTGAGCATATGACCGTGGGTTGAACTCCTTAGCATTGGGATTTAGGGTGGATTTTCGTACTTGCCTAAAAAAAAAAAAATACAAAGTAATATACAATTACTGTGCAGAAAAAAAAAAAAAACACAACTAAAATAAAACCGGTATAAAATGTAGTGCTTTCATGTATAGCAAACACTGAACCTTTTCCCGTGCCACCAAAAGCTTAAAAAGAATAAAATGCCAAATAATTCCAGATGAACTTGATCAAGACTAAAATTGCCTAACTAAACAGTTCTAATGTACAGGCAATCTGTGGTGCCTAAATGTACCTGTACTAGTCTTTCAATGCATCATTGTGATACTAATCTAGGATGTACGAATAGCCTCCAGTTGAGCTTATGCCATGACTCCCTATGAAACAGCAAATCTGCAATGGTCAGTAGAGTCAATGGCATTTTACACATAGGGAAAGTTTTGAAAGTTAAATGCCTTTCCTGTGCTAGAGGATGCCTCAGCGGCTTGCCAGGAGGCTGCGCCAGTCCAGGCATCTGGGCAGATGCCGACCATATGGCTGTGTACCCGCTGTCAGCTGAAACAGGTCACAGGAGTGCAGAACAAACTACACTCCTGTGATCCACAGTAGAAGTACAGCCAAACGAGCTTAGGCTGTACTTCTCCCTTAAGGGGAAATTTTCCAATGGGGACAACCAGGGATTCCCTCACTACCGGTTTTGCTTATGAGACAGGAAGTTAAGGGTAAGCTCCCTGATGGGGGAAAAAAACAAAAATGCAAGTTTTCTAACCCTCCATTACCCTATCCAAAAAAGGTCTTTAGCTCTACTTTAACCACTTGTCACAAAATCACATACATGTACGTCATTTTGAGGATGATTTTACTGATTTTGGCGTTTTCACGCACCAAAGAAAAAACGCATACACAAGTCACGCCTGCAAATGTAAACCGTGTTCAGTGGTATCGCTGCGATTAGAGCAATAATTCTAGCAAAAGACCTCCTCTAATTTTAAACAGATAACCGTTAAAAATCTATATAGGCGACGCTTTAAAAAATTTTAAGTACCGTAGTTTGTCGCCATTCCACAAGTGGTGCAATTTTAAAGTGTAACATGCTGGGTATCCATTTACTTGGCACATCATCTTTCACAATATACAAAAAAATTGGGCTAACTTTTTTTTTTTTATTCAGTAAGGTGCATTCTTCCCCCAAAAATTGCGTTTGAAAGTCAGCTGCGCAAATACCGTGTGACAAAAAAAGATTCAAACGAGCACCATTTTATTCTCCAGAGTCTCTGCTAAATAAAATTATATATATATAATATGTTTGGGGGTGTCAAGTAATTTTCTAGCAAAAAGTAACTAAACTTGTAAACGAGCATCAGAAATAGGCTTGGTCTTGAAGTGGTTAAATACTTTTTAGGATAGGGCTCAATTCAAGGTGCACCTGTTTAGTAGTAAGCATTATGTACTCAAGCAGGGAATCAAGGGCAGTAGACACTGGCCTTGTTTTGATTTAGACCAAAATATATTTTTTGAATTTTAAAGGGATGGCAAAAACAATAAAAAGGGGTTCAATAACATAACCAATTTGCCATGGATGCGTTAAAGTGGTTGTATACCCGCACAACAAAAAAAATAAATAAAAACCTGTAAGACAAAAGGCATAATCCCCTCTACAGTCCATCATGAACGCTGCTGCCAGAGTCTTCCTCAGTGTCTGCTACCCCTCTCTGCCAATCCCCCCATTGGCTGCCACTCAATCAACAAATTCAATTCAAAATACTAACTTCTTACAAAGCCACCCACAACTTGGTACCCAGCTACATCACTAACCTAGTCTAAAAAAACAAAAAAAACAAACAAGCAAATACCGTATATACTCGAGTATAAGTCGTTCCAAGTATAAGTCGAGGCCCTAATTTACCACCAAAAAAAAAAAATAAAAAAAAAAAAAAAAAATGGGAAAAACTTATTGACCCGAGTATAAGACGAGGGTGAGAAATGCACAGCTACTGTAAGCGGAAAAGAGGGTCAACAATCCCATTTGCAGCCTCACTGTGCCCATTTGCATGCCTCACTGTGCCCATTTGCAGCCATAGGTCCCCTGAACTTCAAACTCAGTAGTTAAGGGTTCCTAGATGCCACCTAGCTGCAGCCAAAATTTGGGGTCTCTGAACCCAAAGGGTCCCGAAATGACATTGCTGCAGATAGACACAGTTGACCGAATATGGGGCCCCGTATCTCGGGGCCACTTAGTGCTAAGAACCCCAAATTTGGTGTGCAAACCCAGTGGAACTAGCTCCATAAAATTTCCAAAGCTGGGGTTTCTAGCATTAAGTGGCCCCAAGATACAGGGCCCCAAAAATCAGTTCAGAAAATGTCAAGCACTTTTCTGCAGCAGAGAATGACATTTTCCGAACCAGTTTTGGGGCCCCATATCTCAGGGCTAGAGGTCGACCGATATATCGGCCAGCCGATATTTGGCTTTTTTACTTAATCGGCATCGGCCGATTGTGCTGATAAAAAAGGCCCAGCAGTGACTTGCAAATGACTTCTGTAATAGAAGTTAATGCAAGTTTCCCGAAGGTTATCTGTGGAGAGGATTCTCTCCTCCTCTGGGCAGCCTGCTAAGTCTGATAAGAAGATACATTTGTATCTTTCAGGTTCTTTTTATCAATAGACTGAACTCTGTGTAGAAGTTCTCAGTTTAACCATTTAAAGACTAAATCTTTTCTGACACTTGTTGCTTACAAGTAAAAATCCTATATTTTCTGCTAGAAAATCACTTAGAACCCCCAAACATTATATATATTTTTTTAGCAGAGACCCTAGGGAATAAAATGGTGGTTGTTGCAATATTTTATGTCACACGGTATTTGCGCAGCGGTCTTTCAAACGCAATTTAAAAAAAAAAAAAAAAACAGTAATGAATTAAAAAAAACCTAAGCAGTAAAGTTAGCCCATTTTTTGTCGGCCAAAAGTTTTGATTACCTGTTTTTGTGTATTTAATATTTAAGATAGTTGTTTTTTGTTTTTTTGTTTTTGTTTTCTAAATTATACATACAAGTGAACTGATTGGAGGTTTGTTTTGTTTAATGTTTAAATGAAAAAAAATTCTGTATTACTTAAGGCTGCTTTCACACTGGAGCGGGCATGCGTTGATGGTAAAACGCTGTTAGTTTTAGCGGCGCTTTACCGTCATTTTAGAGGTGCTATTCGGCTGCTAGCGGGGCGCTTATAACCCAGCTAGCGGCCGAAGAAGGGGTTAAATGCGCCCCTGAAGCGCCGCTTCCAAAACGCTTTGCAGGCGCTTCGGCAGCAGTGCGCATTCATTTCAATGGGCAGGAGTGGTGGAGGAGAGGTATACACTGCTCCAAAGATGCCGTTTGCAGGACTTTTTTTTACATCCTGCCAGCACATCGCCTCAGTGTGAAAGCACTCGGGATATCACACTGAGACTGCAGGGGAGCCGTTTTACAGGCACTTTACAGGCGCTATTTTTAGCCCAAAAGCGCCTGAAAAACGCCCCAGTGTGAAAGGGGTCTAACTGTTAGATTTTATGAGATGAAGGGAAAAAAGAAAAAAAAAAAAAATAAATAAAATCGGCCAAATATATCGGCCCAAAAAAATCGGCATCACATATCGGCCATCGGCCACCGCGATTTCTAAATATCGGCATCAGCCAGAGAAAAACCCATATTGGTCGACCTCTACTCAGGGCCACTTAGTGCTAGGAACCCCAGCTTTGGATATGTTATGGTACCAGTTCCACTGGGTTTGCACACCAAATTTGGGGTTCCTATCACCAAGTGGCCCTGAGATATGGGGCCCCAAAGTCAGTTCAGAAAATGTCAAGCACTTTTCTGCAGCAGAGAATGACATTTTCTGAACCGAATTTGGGGCCCCGTATCTCGGGGCCACTTAGTGCTAGGAACTTCAGCTTTGGATATGTTGTGGTACTAGATCCACTGGGTTTGCATACCAAATTTGGGGTTACTAGCACCAAGTGGCCCTGAGATACGGGGCGCCAAAGTCAGTTCGAAAATGACATTTTTTGCTGCAGAAAAGTGCTTGACTCGAGTATAAGTCGAGGGGGGCACTTTCAGCACAAAAAAATGTGCTGAAAAATTCGACTTGTACTCGAGTATATACGGTAGTTCTCTTCGTTCCTCCCAAAACCTCCTCTGTTCTCTAGTTTCCTTGTTGCCTTCTCCTATGCTTTGCCTCCAGGACTCCCAAGCCTCTCCCATCCCCTTGAATTCCCTACCCTAATCTGTTCAACTATCTCCAACACTATCCACTTTTAGGCGATCCCTGAAAACTTCTCTTTAGGAGAAGCCTATCCTGCCTCCACCTAACTAACTACACTTTATTTTCTCCATCAGCCCATACCCCATAGTTGTTACCTTTTGTATCACTTGACCTTCTCTTTTAGATTGTAAGCTCTAACAAGCAGGGCCCTCCAATTCCTTCTGTATTGAATTCTATTGTAACTGTACTGTCTGCTCTCACGTTGTAAAGCATTTCAGAAAGGTCGTCAGAGACCTGGGGGGTTGATTTTCTAAACAGGGTGTGCAAAATCTGGCACATCTCTGAACAGAAATCAACTTCCTTTTTTTTTTTTTGGTCAAAGCTTAACCCTTTCATGCCTAAGCCTTTTTCTGACATTTGTTGCTTACAAGTTATAATCTGTATTTTTTGCTAGAAAATTACTTAGAACCCCCAAAGATTATATTTTTTTTTTTAGCAGAGAATCTATAGAATAAAAAAGTGATCATTGCAATATTTTATGCCACATCGTATTTGTGCAATTTATTTGGGGGGGAAAAAAAAAAAAAAAAAACTTTCACGAATTAAAAAAAAAAAAAAAAAAAAAACGGTAAAGTTAGCCCAATTTTTTTGTAAAATGTGAAGGATGATGTTACACCGAGTGAATAGATACCCAACATGTCATGCTTTGAAACTGCGCACACTCGTGGAATGGCGACAAACTACGGTACCTAAAAATCTCCATAGGCAACGCTTTAAAAAAAATTAACGGTTACCAGGTTAGAGTTACAGAGGTCTGGTGCTAGAATTTTTGCTCTGATGATCACGACGATACCGCACGTGCGATTTGAACACCGTTTACATATGCGGGCGCAACTTTCGTGTGTGTTTTCATTGCTGCGCGAGCTCGCGGGGACGCTTAAAAAAAAAAAAAAAATTCAGATCGTCAAAAACGCAGATTCTGAATACTGTAATTTTTTTTTTTTTTTTTTTCCGCCATTAGCAGCCAAGTAAACTGGAAGAGACGTTGTGACGTCGCTTCCACGTTTACACATAGGAGACAGGTACGGAGCTGTTTCCTGCTTCCTTCCAGTCTCACTCTAGCCGGCGGAAGTGCCGGATCGTGGATCGGGTATACGGTGGGACAGGAGACCCGGGAAGATCGGCGGAAGGCGTGGACGACCCCTCCCGCTCCTCCGGGATCACAGCCGAGCAGGTTTTAGCTGCCCGCTCGAAAAAACGGTACCGCCGCATATGTGCGTATGGTCGGCGCTAAGGGGTTAAATGAACAAGATGATTTTAGAAGATTATTGGATACCATGCACAGCTGCACCAGATTTTGCACAAGAGAGACATAGAAAAAGAAAAAAAAAAAAAAAAAAAAAAAAGGCAGAAAGAAGTGAAATTAGGTAGTAGCATAATGAGCAGAGAAGACAATAGAGAAGCTCAGACTGCTAGGGGATCTCACCTGTAAAGACAACTCTGAGGTGCCTTGTTTTCATTTAATGATTAAAGTGGATCTCCAGTTTTTCTGCGACTTTAAATAGTTTGTTTGGACCAAGCTGAGCGCTGCTCAGACCGACTCAGCTGCAGCTACATGCAGTACATACAGTGCTTAGAGCTGCTGCAGCACTTAGCAAAGGGAATAGTTTTTTTGGACCACCTCATTCCAAACTATAAAAAGTCACAGAAAACCTGGAGATTAGCTTAAAGTTGAATTTTTCTAGTACAGTCTGTCTCAATATCACAGCAGCACAAAGTATAGGTTAGGGAATGGTACTTTTATCAGATTTTTCTCTGTAGCTTGTAAACAGGTTTCCATTCCACCTAATATCTGCCTAGCTTGATCATGCCTTGGTTCAGCTCCTCAGGTCTTCAATGCAAGCAACGCCTCACTTTCCCTCAACCCAATCCCCTTGCGCTGAAAAGGTAGCATGAACACAAAAAAGGTGCAAGTTTGACACCATGGGTAGTACAAAGAGCTAAAACAAAAACAAAAACAAACAGTGAATTCTACTCACTCTGCAGCATTTTCTTTTTTGTCATCCTTGTCCTCCCGATCCTGCTTGCCAGGGCCAGAGGTTTGTACACCCTGTGATGTAACCTCAGGGCCTCTCTTGGGTTCAGAGCTACTACTGCTAATGGATGGGGAGATGCTTGGACTACTTGGCTTGCTGCTGCTGTTACTAGTGGGTGCATTGCTGCCACTTTCACTAGGTGACTCCTTGGAACTTAAATCTGGCCGTTCCTTCAGAAGTTCTCTAGGCTTCTCCACACCATCACGATTTTTTCCAAGAATGTGGTCAATAGCATCAGGGCTTGAAATAGACTGTAGCTGTAGAAAACATAAAATGTGACATTAGCTAGACAATTTAAGAAACTAATACTCAAACGTGAACTCCAGGCAACTAAAAACGAGAAAAAGAAGCTCCGATTTAAGATCAAGCTTAACAGTTGTGGTGTAGGAAGTGCAGTCTGATACTTGTACAGCTGTACTTACCCTAAAGTCATTTTTAAACTTCTTTAAATCATCTAGTTGCTTCCTTTGTTCCGAAGGCATTGGAGGCATTACTATGACAGAAAAAGCAGGAGGAACCATCAGGACACATTCCTTTTACTAAACTGAAATTTTGCAGTATATTGAAACCTTCATTCTTTAATCCATACCAGCTAAACTTTACAGTAAAATTAGTATTGCAAGGTCATAAAATAAATGCACACAAAGCAAATGTCTACATTTGGCTTAAAGTTTAACACACATACACAAGAAATGTGCAGTGCATATCTACAATTCATGAACATTTCCCCTTGTTTTTTCTCATCAAAAATCCAGCAAGTACAGAAAAATTCCTGTTGATCTGTCAGAAAGGCACACCACTCTGAAGACCTGTTGCGGGCCGACAACACACAGCATTTTCATATACAGAGTTGACAGCCCTGTCAAACTACTCAAACCCTACCATTTCCCATCTACACAACAAAGCTATATATTCTGTAGTCCCAAGAGCAGGACTAAAAGAACCAATTATTCTTCGAGGGTGCACACTTAGGAGGAACTGAACCCCCCCCCCCCCCTTCAACTGTCCCCCATCCCCTTATGGTCTGCACACACAATGGACCCCAAGTCTTCCCACACACTTACTGCTACTCACAAACCTCTATTCAAAAATGAGGACAGGCAAATACTTCCACAATTCTGTCCGCTTTAGCATGGCAAAGATTCCCTAGCCTGACCTCAAAAGCAGAGACCTGTGCTAGCTGGACACAAACGGGGTGTCTCTGCTGACTGTCATAGAAATAACACATTATACTTAAACTAGTTCTAAAGACAATCGTTTTTTACCTTAATGTAATACCTGCATTGAACGTTACGCAAGAAAACCTTCCACTAGTAAGAAAGGAAGCCCATCACAGGTAAAAATCAGAGCACAGCCAAATAGCCAGCAGGGGCAGCAGCAAGGGAGAGTGTCCTTCAATGCTTGCGGTCTTGGTGGGAAGAGGGCACTCAACCCAGCAGACTGACATCAGCATTCAGTCCCACAGCATTAACGCTTCTGTGGCAAGCTGGCGGGAAAAGGAATAAACGGTTGCTGCCCAGAAACTAAAATGAGGGAGCTCCCAGTGCACTGCCCAAATGGCCGTCTCAGATTAGTGAACCTTTGAGACTGAGTAACTGCAAGGCAAAGCCATCAGCTGTGGATTTGGAAAGCGCTCTGCAGTTAACACAACTAGAACCAACCTGGAAGGCGCTCAAGTGGAATCCAATGCCTGAGAGTCACCTCCAGACTCACCCCACAACATCTAAATCTGCATGGTTCAAGAGGAGTAAACTCCAAGTGCCAAGATAGACTAACTGCAAGGAAGGTGGGGACCGACAACAGTTATAAGATTAGGAGTTATTTGAAGAGAAAATGTTTATAGGAGAATAGGTTATTTCTTGCTACAGTGAAAAAAAATATTCTCCTAAAAACACTAGCAAAAAAAAAAAAAAAAAATAGAGCTAGTAGTAGTGGCAGTAGTAGTAGTAGTAAGGGTTATCCCAGGCTTGGCCCTCAATTTGTTTGCATGTATATGGCAGTTTTCCTGTGTCCCTCAATGGACGAGAAAGACAAGACTCAGCTTCTGCCTTCTTAAATATTTCTTGAAGACTCCGGTGGTGAGATGTCCCTCTCACAGTTACTAGCACCACTTCCACGCAACTAGGGTTGCTGGGCATTTCCAACCATTTTTGAGTCCCAACTCTTCCATTCTTTACAACTTAAAATAAATCCCCTTGTAATGTCTGCAGCAGACCTGGGAACTCAAGCACACAAATCTTCACAGTGGTGTCCCGAAAGATGTTAGAAAAGGGTTGGGCATTTTAACTCTTCAGCATTTCCAAACAAGCTAAATGAATTTATAGTGAACGTACACTTAGGCAGAACCCTACACAAACAGCCAAAATACATAGCTGAAATATATGTGTGAACTGTATAATAAAGAGGAGACACAAATGTATGAAACGGAAAGAAAACAGTGGTGTCTCCAGTGTGGCTATGCAGCATGGAAGTAAAGTAATGTATGATGTTTAATAACCAGCTTGTATACCTTTGTTCTCAGGTTTGCTGAAGCTAGAGGAGTCACTTTGCTTGATGGCTTCTCTACCTCCAGCTGGTGAATTTTGCCTCTGGTCTTGTAACCTTGAGTCCTTGGCTGGGAAAAAAAAAAAAAAACAACACCTTCCATAAAAATAAAGCAACAAACTAAACAGATACAACATAAGCCTCCTTATATAGTCCTAAATATACATCCGATGTTACAGGGGACAAACATCACATGTTCCTATGCTCTTTGTAAATCCAGCTATGAAGTTGGACAGGACCACTAAAATAAAATTCAAGGAGCATTCTACCTTAAAAACATGTTTAGCAGTGTCTCCTGCAAGTTCAGTGGAGAACCCCATTTTCTGTCAGCATTTATCAATAAACAGTGCAGAGCCTATATCAGCTGTTCACAGCACATCATTCATGGGACAGGTAAGTTTCAACCCATTCAACTGAGTTATAAAATTAAATGGGAACTTTCCCTTGATGATTTAGAGGACATGAACAAAATGTGCTTAACTACACGTGCTTCCCCCTCTCAAAAATAAAACCCTTCCACAGTTTTGCCCTGCAGTGCTGACTGGTAGTAAATTGTTCATCACACTCTGGTAGCGACAATAGATCACCAGTGCCCATGTTACCACCAAAGTCATATCCACCATCCTGCCTCTCCACATTCCCTTCTTGCACTTACTGCCTGCAGTCAGAGGGCACTGCTCTTTTGCACATGGTCATAACCTCCACAATCCATACTACCAGCTGTCAGCTTCTGGCTCTTCTCACCTGCATATATTGCCTGCTGTTATACCCTGCATGTAGAAACTAAATTTTCTCATTCACTTATTAAAAAAAAAAAAGCAAACTAATCAAGGCTAAAATTTACTAAAAAGGAGTTAATATTCTTTAAAAAGTTCTGCTCACAGGGAATAACTAATAAAGTGCAGACACTTTCCATACGATTGAGTAAACACACACACACACACACACACACCTTTTCCATCATGTATTATAAATATTGTACCTTCACAAGATGGGGTAACTGCTCTATTTGAAGCTGGGCTTGCAGGGGTTGGCGATCCAGTGGGTACAGGCACAACTACAGATTCAGATGCTGTATAACCAGCCTGAGGAGAGTTTAGAGATGGTGCTGCAGAACCACTACCGATGGCACTTTGTCTTGGAGATCGGGGCCGGTGAGTCTTTGGAGACAGTCTCTGCACTATGGGGGGGCGGGTTAACAAAATCAGAAAGGGTTTAAAGATGTACAATATATTACACAAGGTTTTTCTGTTCTCCACTCAGTTATTAAACGCTCTAAATCACTCTTTGCAAGTAGAGCCTGGACATTATGCTATATTCAAATCACAAATAAAGTGTGTGCAAGTGTGGGTGTGCACGTGTGTAAGTGTTAAATCATAAGAAATAGCAATAGAACCAGACTACGAAAATCATGAGATTGTAACAAGTAGGAGGACCCTTGGAGAGCAAAAAAAAAATAAATAAAATAAAAGCATTCAGTCTTACCTCCACTTACAACAGATGACCACGAGCTGCCAGAGGAGTTATTTCGAGCTACAGGTGGAGCAGACACTTCTCCAGGTTCATTACGAGAAACAAACTCAAGGCCCCCACACATTGTGCTCCTACCATTAGAAACTCTGTGGGGTCGAGGATGCCGCTGTGCCTTAGGTGACATCCTTGGAGGTCCTAGAAGTAAAAACACTTAATGTAATATTTAACAAACATAACCCAAAGGATGGTATTTCATTCACATTTGTAAACTGGACATGTATGCATAAAAAAAAAAAAAAAAAAATTATTGTACGTGACATACCAAAAACGATGGAAGACAATTAAGACTCCATTTAAAATATAACAGTTGAAGCCACACCAAAAAGCTGTATTAGTACAACACACCAGCTACTAACTGTGGGTGCACATATCTGAACATACATGAGTGTATACATCAGAGAAGAGCGTCAGATATGCCCAGAGGCGTAACTAGAACCTTCAGGGCCCGGGTGCAAAAAACCATGAATTGCCCACCAGCCAGGGCGCACCCATGTTGGTGGAACGCCAGAGCACGGTCACAACTGCGACCTTTGGGACCCTGGTAGTACCGCCACTGGTGTCAGTTTTTTTTTTTATTATTTTTAAAAATTTTTAGGAGCCTGTTGGGGGTGGGGGCTTGGGTGAGATATCAAATGTAGATATTGGCCAGCACACCAAGGATCGTCAATTTTGTCCAAACGTTTTTTTATTCAAGAAAGCTCACATCACAAAACAATGTAGTGCAACTTTTTGGAGCCACACAGGCCCCCGTTTTTGGGCATATGATAAGACATGCCTGGCAAAGGGGTCCTGTGTGGCTCTGAAACGTTGTACTGCATCGTTTTGTGATGTGATCTTTCTAGAATAAAAAAAGTTCGGCCAATAGCTACAGATCGTACAGGTTCCCGTATCCAGCTGGCTGTCGCTACAGTATCCAGTACCTTAAGAGCTCTTTCCAGGAATGTGTGCGATGGGAATATGGACTGTGGGTGTGATATCAGGGGTCTAAACAGACCTCTGATGTTTCATCTTTGAAACAGAGAAATGAGACTGAGGACACAGCCCACAGTCCATGCACAGAATGAATGGACTGAAATAACTTTATACAGAGCTTCCTGTTCATTCACAAACTGAAGCATTGAAAACACAGTTATAAATTAACTGGGTCAGCGATCCCTGCGGATGACTGATTTTATTCATTAAGACAGGGGAGGGGAAGGGGCGAGCGGCAGTGCTGGAGGGCGGGGAAGGGGCGAGCGGCAGTGCTGGCGGGCGGGGAAGGGGCGAGCGGCAGTGCTGGAGGGCGGGGAAGGGGCGAGCGGCAGTGCTGGAGGGCGGGGAAGGGGCGAGCGGCAGTGCTGGAGGGCGGGGAAGGGGCGAGCGGCAGTGCTGGAGGGCGGGGAAGGGGCGAGCGGCAGTGCTGGAGGGCGGGGAAGGGGCGAGCGGCAGTGCTGGAGGGCGGGGAAGGGGCAAGCGGCAGTGCTGGAGGGCGGGGAAGGGGCGAGCGGCAGTGCTGGAGGGCGGGGAAGGGGCGAGCGGCAGTGCTGGAGGGCGGGGAAGGGGCGAGCGGCAGTGCTGGGGGGGGTGAGCGCCAGTGCTGGGAGTGGGGCGCGAGCGGCAGTGCTTGGGGGGGAGGGGTGAGCTGCAGTGCTTGGGGGGGGGGGTGAGCGGCAGTGCTTGGGGGGGGGGGGGGGGTGAGCGGCAGTGCTGGAGGGCGGGGAAGGGGCGAGCGGCAGTGCTGGAGGGCGGGGAAGGGGCGAGCGGCAGTGCCGGGGGGGGGGGGGGGGGCGCGAGCGGCAGTGCTTGGGGGAGGGCGCGAGCGGCAGTGCTTGGGGGGAGGGCGCGGCAGTGCTTAGGGGGAGTGGCAGTGCTTGGGGGAGGGGTGAGCGGCAGTGCTTGGGGGGGAGGGGGGGTGATGGAATCTGTGGTGGTGGGGACTGGGTTCATTGGCAGCGCTGGGTGCCAGGATCAGACACACTTAATTGCTGTCAGTGTCCACCGTTTCCCCTGCATTGCTCTGTGTCTCTCGGTTCCCTCCGCTCCACGTCTCTCCACTTACATATGTTAGGAGATGGGGTCTCCTCACACAGCGGCCGTGACCTCCTGCAGCTCCTCCCCCATCACTGTACTGGGTCAGCTGGCACTGTTCTAGATTCAGCTCCCCAACTGCACGCCCCATCATCAACCTGTGGCTGCAAATGGAATGCAGTGAGTGTCCCTGATCCGACCCGAGCGTAACTAGTAAAGTCCCAGAAGACTTTGGAACCAGTCGCAGAGCACAGATCGCACATGTGCAGTGGGCACCTGGCTCTGAAGCTGCAAACGCTCACAACCGGGTGCCTATAGTAAAGTTGCTGACGAGGGAGGACACAGGGCAAACACGACTGGGGTGAGAACACCACTGGATCATGGGACAGGCAAGCGGCTGTTTAATAAAAGTCAGCAGCTACAGGTTTTTGCAGCTGCTGACTTAATTTTCACTTAAGAGACTGGAGCTCCGCTTTAAAGGGCCTTCTGTATGCCCTAAAGCAGAAGAGCACAGATGCTAAATACAGATCCAACGGGGACAGCGGAATGCCATTTCTGGAGGACCCTACATTGACAGTACCTGAACATTTTTTATTTGCTATTTAATAAAAATTAGTAAAATGGAACACGTGGTAATTCCAAATTGCATTTTTCCATGCAATTGCAGAAAAATACTGACAAGCTAATATACAATTCTATGTTGTAAGTGAAATATTGGCTTTAATCTACTGTTAAAATGAAGGATATATCCACAAACCCTCGGACTCAATCACTTAACTGTACCCAACACACCCATTACCCTGCACTCTCTGGCAGCAGCTGCAAGCCACACAGTTGAGTTTCCATCTCTCTTCTTCCCAAAGCCAGACTCCTTTCTCTTGCACCCTTTGGAATACCTGCTCTGTAACAAACTCCCTTCTCTCCATGGCCTCTTTATCGCCAACTCATTTAATCTACTCGCCATCGCTGAAACCTGGATTCATGGATCAGACACTGCTTCTCCCTGGACTCACTCCCCCAGACCCAATGGACAGAAGGGAGGGGGAGTGGGAAACATTCTAACCCCACATAGCTCCTTTCAGGTACTTGACCCACCTCCCTGTCACTCTCATTTGAGGCACATTGCATTCATCTTTTCTCTCCAGTCTAAGGATAGCTGTGATCTACCAGCCCCCCTGGACCAGATGCCTTTCTTGATGCCTTCTCTGCCTGGCATCCCTACTTTCTCTCTTCTAAAATCCCCACACTCATTCTCGGTCACTTCAACATCCCTGTTAATACGAACACTCATGCTACTTCCAAACTTCTCAGTTTAACCTCCTCCTTTGACCTGAAGCAACTGATACACACTTCTACTCACTCTGACAAACACCCTTGACTTGCTTTTCTCCCAGCTATGCACTCAGTACAACCTCTCCAACTATCCTTTCCCTCTCACGGAACACCACCTTATTAGTTTTATTCTCTCCCTCTCAAGTCTCAGAATGATTTCAACCAATATAAATCTGCCCTCCAAAAATACAATTGCTGCCTCCTCACTGCCAAGCAGACCTATTTTATCATTACTCTCATTTACTACTTATCATCCTGTCTTCGTCAACTCTTCACTACCTTCAACTCTCTACTTCGTCCTCTATTGCCTCCACCTACTAACTCACTGCCCAGGAGATCACCAATCACGTCAAACATAAGAGGAACACAATTCGTGAGGCGATCAACACTACATTTGCCTTCTTCACCTAACACCCCATGTCCACAGGTACAATTACTTCCTTCATTCAAGCCCGCTACTATAGATGAGGTTGCTAAACATTTCTCCAACGTCCACCCTACCACCTGGCCCCTGGACCCTGTTCCCTCACAAATGCAGCCAAGGTCACCCACTGGCTCTATTCTACACGCCCTAACTCACATCTTCAATCTTTCCCTCTCTTCAGGCATCTTCCCAAACTCTCTAAAACATGCATTAGTCACCCCTATTCTTAAAAAGCCTTCACTAGACCCCACTAATCTTAACCTATGCCCCATCTCCTTGCTCTCCTTTTTATCCAAACTCATTGGACATCTGGTCATCGACTGAGCGACTACCTCGCAAAGAATAACCGTCTTGATCCCCTTCAGTCTGGTTTCCACCCTCAACACTCCACAGAAACTGCTCTCGTAAAACTCAAACTATCTGCTAACAGCTAAATCCAATGGACACCATTTTGTACTCCTACTCTTAGACCCCATACACATTATTCAATTTTCTGTAGGATGTTTGTCTTCAGATTTACCAAAACCATATAATATAAGGTCAAACCTCAAGAGTTTCAATTTGTATGCAATCAAGCAGACCCTTGCACTACGTGGTTTTGGTAAATCTGAAGACAAAAATCTGCAGAAAATCTAATAGTGTGTAGGGGGTCTTAGACTTCACTGCTGCCTTTGACACAGTGGACCACTCCCTCCTCAAAAAACTCCACGCCTTTGGTCTCCGTGACTGTACTCTTCGCTGGTCCTCATCCTATTTATCCATTCTTCAGTGTCACTTACACCACTTCCTCCTCTCCCTTTCTCTGTCGGGGTCCCCCAAGCTTCTGTTCTTGGACCCCTTATTCTCCATTTACACCTCCTCCCTGGGTCAGGTAATAGCCTCCCATGACTTCCAATACCATCTCTATGCTGAGGACACCCAAATCTCTCTACTCCTCAGCTCACTCCTTCAGTCTCCTCACTAATTTACTAACATATATATCAGCCTGGATGTCACACCACTTTCTTAAAACGCAATCTATCCAAAACCAAGCTCATGATTTTTCCTCCCCCAAATGCCTCTTCCCCCGATTTCTCTGTCAAGCTCAATAGCACCATCAGCCATTCTCTACATGCCAAGGTTCTAGGTGTAACCCCCTTCAGTCGATCATGAATGATGTCAGTGTCTGCTACCGCTGTCAATTCCACCATTGGCTTCCAACTCGGCCCCCAACTACATTACTAACCTAGTCTCAAAATACCAACCTACTCGTTCCCTTCGTTCCTCCAAGACCTCCTGCTCGCTAGCTACCTCATCACCTCCTCCCATGCTCGCTTCCGGGACTTCTCCCAAGCATCTCCTATCCTATGGCACTCCCTACCCCAATCTGTCCGACCATCTCCTACTCTGTTGGCTTTTAGACTATCTTTGACACTTCAGAGAAGCCTATCCAACCCCCATCTAACAACTGTACTTTTACTTTCTCCATCAGATCATCCCCCACAGTTATTACCTTTTGTATCACTTCACCCTCCCTCCTAGATTGTAAGCTCTAATAATACAGTGCTCCTGTATTGAATTGTATTGTAACTGTACTGTCTGCACTCATGTTGTAAAGCGATGCGCAAACTGTTGGCACTATATAAAGCCTGAATAATAATAAAAACAGATACAGCTTAGTCTTTATGCAAGAAGAGAACATTAAAATTTACCTGCACTAAAAACTCCTAAATGCACATGTACATATTACATAGTTAGAACATTAAATAATGATCACTTGAGGACATGCGCATTTGCAGTAATAATTTATTAAATTAGTTATGCATTAGTCAACTTTACAAGCCTAAAGCTGGCTGTAAATTTGGTTCGGCAGGGACTGACCGAGATTCAAACCATCTAAGGGCAGGCTGATTGTACCCAAGTCAATCCATCAATCGACTCGGGTACAACCAGCATGTCTGATTTTCAGCATGTGATTATTGCAAGCGGCTATAGTGGTCTCCCGGCAGAGAAGCAGGGAGGGCTCTCCCCATCAACACTGTTGCACCATCTATGGCCTGCCCTACTTTTAAGCTGCAGAGCAACAGGCCAGAAACCTGCTAAACGTTCTTTAAATTCTTACTTTCAGTGAGTAAAAAGATTTAAAGGTAAAATGTAGAACAAAATAATTCCATAGATACCACTTAAATTGCGCAAACACACGCCAACCATGCAGAGTTAAAGCAGCAAAGTTGGTTCCACATTTACAGCATGTATTTAACTAAAAACTATCTCCGGAGATCACCTAAGATCAAACACTGTCCATTACAAGAGCTAGACTTCTAATAATAACAAAAAAAGTGCTGTTTGGGAAGAGGAGTGTGGTCATCAAGATAAAGTGTAATCTCCCCAGCAACAAATACCTAACAGAGGTTCCAACCCCTTACCAATATCAAAACCCCTTTCACACTACCGCGACTTCAAAGTCGTGAAATTTTAGGGAATGCCTGTGTAACTCTCATCAAAGTTGGACCAAAGTAGTGCAAGGACTACTTTGAAGTTGGCATGACTTGAAGTCATACTAATATAAATGGTTGTCATTGGTAATCATGGGGAACGTCTTGTCATGCGACTTTGCAGTCCCAAATCGTAGGACAAGTCGTACAAGTGTGAAAGGGGCCTAAAAGGGGTGTAGTGTATACAGATACACTGTAAACCCCTGACATAGTATCTATCCCTTTGCCACTGTATCAAAACTAAGATGTAGATATAACCTACAATTTAAAACCTTAACCCTACTATGAGTTTAAGCCCTCAGAACCATACTTACCTTGAGTGTACACAAGCACCAACACTGAAAGCTACTGACCAATGCATAAAAAAAAAAAACCCAAAAACTGCTGGCATCCAGATATCAGCATTAAAACAAAATTGGGCAAGATATTACATTTACAATCAAACTAACTTAAGACTCAAAACTAAGAAGCATTGTCTACATTCCTTAACCCTTTCATGACTAAGCCTATTTTTGAAATTTGGTGTTTACAAGTTAAAATCCGTATTTTTTGCTAGAAAATTACTTAGAGTTCCCAAACATTATATATATTTTTTTAGCAGAGAATCTAGAGAATAAAATGGCGATTGTTGCAATATTTTTTATCGCACGGTATTTGTGCAGCGGTGTTTTAAACGCAAATTTTTGGAAAAGGGACACTTTCATGAATTTTAAAAAATCCAAACAGTAAAGTTATCCCAATTTTTTTGTATAATGTGAAAGATGATGTTACGCCGAGTAAATAGATACCAAACATGTCACCCTTTATAATTGCACGCACTCGTGGAATGGCGACAAACTACGGTACCTATGAATTTCCATAGGCGACGCTTTAAAATTTTTTTACGGTTACCAGGTTTGAGTTACAGAGGAGGTCTAGGGCTAGAATTATTGCTCTCGCTCTGACGATCGCGGCGATACCTCACATGTGTGATTTGAAAACCGTTTACATATGCGGGCGCGACTTCCGTATGCGTTTTCTTCGCTGCGCGAGCTCGCGGGGACAGGGGCCCTTTAAAAAAAATTTTTTGTTTTTTTTTATTTATTTGATTTATTTTTTTACTTTATAAATTGTGTTTTTAAAAAAAAATTTTTTTTTTTTACTTTTATTGCTGTCACAAGGAATGTAAACATCCCTTGTGACAGTAATAGGTGGTGACAGGTACTCTTTATGGAGAGATCGGGGGTCTAAAAGACCCCCCATCCCTCCTTTACACTTCAAAGTATTCAGATCGCCGAAAACGGCGATTCTGAATACTGTGTACTTTTTTAAATTCGGCGCCATTGGCAGCCGAGTAAACGGGAAGTGACGTCATGACGTCGCTTCCGCGTTTACAACGAGAAGGCTGGAACGAAGCCGCCCACGGCTTCGTTCCAGCCCGCCCCCAGCCGCCGAGGGCGGCCGGTTGGACACCGAGCTTCCCGATCGCACGGGAGGCCCGGTAACAGCGGCGGGAGGCGGCGGGAGGGGGGGACGTCCCCTCCCGCTCCTCCGGTATAACAACCGAGCGGCTTTTAGCCACATCGGTTGTTATACTCGGGTAGCCGATCGCCCGCTGTAAACAACGGTACCGGGATGATGCCTGCAGCTGCAGGCATCATCCCGGTATAACCCCGGAAAGCCGAGTACGCATATCTGCGTACGGTCGGCGGGAAGGGGTTAATCACCTCAAGTATAGGTGCATGTTGATCGGGGAAACAAAAAAATGTGATCTTAACATGTAAGGACTAGTTTATGGTTACACATGTTGGGATCGCTCTTTGAAGAGCATTTGATAGGCCGCAAGGTGTTTTATTGCCTCTTCAACTTCTGCTTTAACCCCTTATACCCTGCACCATTCAGCTGAATGGGGATAGGTTTTGTTGAGCCACAATGCTTTGCTGTGGCATATGCCCTCCAATGCCTTTGCAGCATAAATAGGGAGCGGTTGGGGGTGGGGGGTGGTTGGTAAAAAGTAAAAAAGCAGCAGGACCTCGCATTTTAATGACTACCATCCCCCCCAACCCTCATTCACATGCGTAAATGAAGCCTAAAAAAGGTACTGGGAACACAGTTACAAGCCTTAGAATAAAGGGTGCATTTAAAATCATTCCAAGTAGTACAGATCTGAGGATGAGCAGGTGGTACACATGGGGTGATGCCTAGGTGCACCTAAAGTTTAAAATAAAAAAAACAACATTACATTCTGACACACTTCTGGCCGTTACCCACTGCAAACTTCTTGGGTGTCAGGGCCTTCTCCACCACCTTCCACAGACCTGGCAATATGCGATGGCTGTAAATATAGCTTGGCCAGATTTGAGTCAGTACAAGATACAGATTTGGGAGCACAAGGATGAGTGATAACACTATATTCATCTGGACCCACTCTCCTGCCTGATCAAATCTGCAATTTGGGCACTACTCAGGAGTGTGTGCAGGCAACACAGTTTTGAACAAACTTGGGGAAACTAGAAATATCTACAAATGCAACAAATTAAGCAAATATGGTGGAAGAAACAGCTTTATATGCACAGTTAAGACTAAGTACAACAAATGAAGATTCATGCCAAAAGAAGCAAAAAACTATTGAACTAAGCAACATGTGACAAACTGTTCAAACAAATAATAATCTGAAACGCAAACTTCAAAAGATCAATCACTGCCAGTTAGGTTAAGCATGAGTAGCAGTAATAAGCAAAGTAAACAACTCTACTTTAGCAAGCAGCAGAGGAAAAAATGCCTCTGTTAAGCATATGTACTGTACAGGACACGATTAGTATTACGAGCAAAATAAAAAATAAATAAGTATTTGGAAAAAGGAGCTTTACTTTCTTAATATGGCCATAGGGCAAAAATAAATTTTGCCATAAAAAACAGAAACAGAACTGAAATTACCTAGGTAAAAAAAATAAATAAAAAAGCCATGATAAAAACTATAATGGTTACAGAAAGCAAGTAAATTCACCAATAACTAAGCAGCTATCCCATGTAAATGATGACATTATATGAGCAACGAAAGTAAGCAACACAAGCTGATCATGCATTCTAGGATACACTCTGCGCTTGCAGGTTTGTTATTGCAGTCCAGCTAAGCAGCCCTAATCAAATTATATAGATTACATTTAAGAAACTGGACCATAGCTGCAACAAGGAAGCTGTAGATGTGATTAAGGTCTTAAGAATGCCATAAGCGTAGATGCAGGATGTAGAGGGGTTTTACAAAACAAACAAAAAACAGAGGTGTTGTACCTTCTGAAGACATGCGTTTAGGCATAGTAGAGACAGGAGCTGGAGAACCATGAGCAGAGGGGTGAGACGGTGGCCTTGATGGCCGCGAAGGGGGCCTGGAGGGCGGCCTTGTAGGGGTGGCTGCCCGAGGTGGAAGAGAGTTGGGACCTGACTGGTAGCGAGAAGGTGGGCGGGAGGAAGGAGATGGACAAGGCGATGGCCAGGGAACACCTGACAGAACAAATGAGATGAAGGAAAGTATAAAAAAAAAAAAAAAAAATATGGGAATGAAAAGGAAAGTGGGAAAAATAGAAAATAACATAGGTGAACAGAAAAAAGTAAAATATAACAGAGGGGAAATGATTTTTGGCACTATCTGCAATTTAATAAGAAAAAAGCTTGCAAATAAAAACGTTAAAGTCCATAACATATACAGCGCAAAAACTCTAGTTCATATAGTATTGTATCACACCCATTTGTGCATTAAGGTTACCCATTTTACACAAATTATAAAATTATCAAAAACGTAGCTCCTAGCTAGCAACACTTCTATTAAACAAAAAGCAAATAAGAAAAATCATACATATTGGGGGTGCAAAGTTTATAAACTTGCCTCCATTAACAACTCTTTGGTCAGTTCCAGAACTGGGACTGTACTCTGAAGAATGTGATCCAGTTCTTGATGGTATAGGTCCAGATCCAGATTGACCCATCCTTGGTGAATTTTGCCGTACACCATGGCTACTCCATGACATTCCATCCTTACTTCTCTGCCCTGGAGGTACATATTTATTTTCCCTAAAGAATAAAAAAAATAAAAAATATATATTAAAAAAAAAAAAAAAAAAAAAAAAAGGGGAAGAGGGGGGAGTTTTCATAAAATCCATCCACAAAAAAAGAAAAAAAAAAAAAGTCCAAACCTAGGAGTCACAGAATGCCCATCTCGGTCGCACAAATTGCGTTGAACAGCAGTGTATTTTTCCTCTTCAGATCTGTCATCATTTTCCAAGGCAACACGGGCTTTATATTGAGAACTTGACTCAATCTCTTCAGCTATCTGAGCTGCTCGTGCTTCCCTCTTTAAAAACTCTTCAGAATTGTCCCTTTCTAAAGGAACACTGAGGAAAAGAGAAGAATATGTTGATTGTAAAGAAGGCTTCACATAAAAACACAACCACCAAACTGAAAGCTTTTGAATGGCAAATGACCTACAGAATACTACACACAGGAATTAAAGCTACATGTTATCTGTTTTCACTCTTTTGTGGCCGTAGCACTAATCTTTCAGGACCGCTCCTGTGAAATATTACTAGAAATACATAAAAGAAAACAACCAACCACAACACACACACACACACACACACACACGAAACCTCCACTTACGTATATGAGGAAAGACTGCTGTCATAGGTGGATACTACACCATAATTTTCTTCATTATAGCGAAACATTTCATTGGGATCCCAACCATTAGACTGAAATCAAAAAGATGGTTAATATAAAACACACAGCCAAGCCAATCGCCATATTTTACCAATAGCACAGCAGTGAAAATGCATTTTTTGTACAAAACCACCTGTCCTAAACTGTATATACGCACCTGCTCAATTTCTGTGAAATACATTACTATGAAATGCCATTCCTTAATAAAGTTGAATAAAGAAGCAAGGATAGAGTACCTAGTAGAGGATGGAATGTAGAACTGCCTACACCCGAGATGGTCATAAAATATTATAATAGCACCAAAACAATCTACTTTTTAAAACAAGTTCACCTTTTGAAAAAGATAAATAAAAAAATGCATTTTTTTTTAAACCTGCAAAAAACAGTTACATAGTAGGTGAGGTTGAAAAAAGACAAGTCCAACCCACGTGTGTGATATGTCAGTATTACATTGTATATCCCTGTATGTTGTGGTCGTTCAAGTGGTTATTTAATAGTTTTTTGAAACCATCGATGCTCCCTGCTGAAACAGCCTGTGGAAGGGAATTCCACATCCTTGCTGCTCTTACAGTAAAGAACCCTCTACGCCAGACATGTCCAAAGTCCGGCCTGCGGACCAATTGCGGCCTACGCTCCGGTTTTGAACGGCCTCCTGGTAATTTGCACATATATAACTTTTGTGGTCCCCCCCCAATGAATCCCTGAGCACCAGGGCCACAAAAGATACATATATGCTGGCTGCCTTGGAGGGGACAGGGAGGGGGCGAGACGAGTGCCGTACATACAGGAGTATTTCCTGTTTACATAGCAGCCTCTCTAATAGGAAGTCCCGTCTCCTGCGCTGCCATTGGACGACTGTTCTGTCCAATGGAGGCAGGACTTTCTATTAAAGAGGTAGCCTCGAAAACAGGAGTTTCTCCTGTATGTATTCTGCTGGTGCTCCTCCTGCCCCCTCTGAGGCTGCACTGATGGCAATGGTGGGGGCTGCAGATGGGCACTGACCCTTATTTTGCTTCACGGTTATTTAAAATCTAAGTTTTTCTCCTGAAACTTCCCTCTTAAAAGCAAAGGTGTGTGTTATACACTGATAAATATGGTACATTCAAATAACACGCCCGAGCTCATCTCTTTACCACATACAGCCACAAAGGCAGGAGAATTTTTGTTGGGCAGTGTATTAGTGCTCAGGCAAAATGGTCGGCCCTCACGCATGTTCACTTCATTAAATATGACCCTCTGTGAAAAATTTTGGACACCCCTGCTCTACGCAGTTTAAGGTTAAACCTCCTTTCTTCTAATTTTAATGAGTGGCCACGTGTCAGATTAAACTCCCTTCCGCTAAAAAGTTTTATCCCTATTGTGGAGTTACCAGTATGGTATTTGTAAACTGAAATCATATCCCCTCTCAAGCGTCTCTTCTCCAGAGAGAATAAGTTCAGTGCTCGTAAACTTTCTTCAGAACTAATATCCTGCAGTCCCTTTATTAGCCCTTCTATGTACTCGCTCCATTTCCAGTACATCCTTCCTGAGGACTGGTGCCCAGAACTGGACAGCATACTCCAGGTGAGGCCGGACCAGAGTCTTGTAGAGCAAAACCTAATTTGCCATGCAGTTGCCCACCCGATTAATTTGTTCAGATCTTCTTGCAAAGTTTCCACATCCTGCAGAGAAGTTATTGCCCTGCTTAGCATCGTCCGCAAATACAGAGATTGGGCCATTTATCCCATCTTCCAGGTCGTTTATGAACAAATTAAATAGGATTGGTCCCAGCACAGAACCCTGGGGAACCCCACTTTCCACCCCTGACCATTTCGAGTACTCCCCATTTAGCACCACTCTCTGAACTCACCCTTGTAGCAAGTTTTTAATCCATGTACTCAACCTATGGTCCATGCCAACAGACTTTAGTTTGTACAGTAAACGTTTATGGGGAACTGTGTCGAATCCAGATACACCACGTCTACAGGCCTTCCTTTATCTAAATAGCAGCTCACCTCCTCATAGAAGGTTTATAGATTAGCAGTAATCAGCATGGATTCATGAAGAATCGTTCTTGCCAAACCAATGATACCATTTTCATTACTAAAATCTTGTATTTGGTCCCTTACCCCCTCCAAGAGCTTGCATACTATTGACATTAGGCTAACTGGTCCATGTATTTTGGCCCTTTTTTAAATATAGGCGCTACATTGGCTTTTCCCCCCATTTATCTGGTACCATTCCAGTCAGCAGACGGTCAGTAAAAATTAGGAACAATGGTCTAGCAATTACTTGACTGAGTTTTCCAAGTCGATTTCTAATTCTGTCCTTTGTTAGCCATGAGGGTGCTTCCTGAGATGTGTCATGAGGATAAACACTGCAGTTTTGGTTACTGAAGCCCCCAGCTTCCCTAGTGAAGACTAAGAAGAATAAGTTCAATACCTTCGCCATCTCCCCATCCTTTGTAACCAGATTTTCTTCCTCATTCTTTATGAGGCCAATATGGTCTATCATCCCTTTTTTACTGTTTATATACTTAAAGAATTTCTTGGGATTTTTTTTTTTGCTCTCCTCCTCTGTGTCTTTTGTGTTCCATCTTAACCGCCCTAATTGCACCCTTACATTTCTTGTTGTATTCTTTGTAAAGTCTGAATGCTGATGATCCCTCAGCCTTGTATTTTTTGAAGGCTTTCTTTACTCTTATATGCATTTTAACAGTGGAGAGAAGCTAGCCAGGACTTTAGTTCGCTCTTTTAAATTTAATTTCCCAATGGTATGCACTGGCTAATGCCCGTCTTTAATATGCTCTTAAAGCAAACCCATCTCTCCTCAGTGTTCTTTGTTTCCAAAATTTTATCCCAATTTATATCTTCTAGCAAGGTTCGTAGTTTAGGGAAGTTGGCTCTTTTGAAATTGTAAAGGGTCTGGAGGATCTTAGTTATGAGGAAAGGTTACGAGCACTGAACTTATTCTCTCTGGAAAAGAGATATGATTTCAATATACAAATATCGTACTGGTAACCATACAATAGAAATAAAACTTTTTCGCAGAAGAGAGTTTAACAAGACTCATGGCCACTCATTAAAATTAGAAGAAAAGAGGTTTACCCTTAATCTACGTAGAGGGTTCTTTACTGTAAGTGCGGCAAGGATGTGGAATTCCCTTCCACAGGCGGTGGTCTCAGCGGGGAGCATCGATAGCTTCAAGAAACTATTAGATAAGCACCTGAATGACCACAACATACAGGGATATACAACGTAATACTGACACATAATCACACATAGGTTGGACTTGATGGACTTGTGTCTTTTTTCAACCTCACCTACTATGTAACTATGTAATTCAGTGTCTTTGTATTGCCCTTATGTTTCCCATTTGTGTGATTTATACTGAAGCCAATTGACCTGCGATCACTGCATCCTAAATTGCCCCATATTTCCACATCCGTGATCAGGTCTGTATTGTTGGTAATCAGTAGATCTAGTAACACCTTGTTCCTAGTTGGTGCGTCTACGATCTGACCCATGAAATTGTCCTGCAAGACATTTAGGAACTGGCGAGCCTTAGACGAATGCGCGGTTCTTTCCGCCCAGTCTATGTCTGGATAATTAAAATCCCTTATGATGACACTTCCCATACTTGCTGCTAATCCAAATTGTGATAGGAGGTCCATCTCCCCCTCCTCCCTTAGGTTAGGGGGCCTATAGCATACTCACAGTATATTATTTTTCCCTTAGTTTCATCCCTTTGGAGCTCTACCCATAAGGATCCCACCTCCTCCCTAGCTCCCTTAGTGATGTTGCCTCTCACATTAACTTGTACATTATTCTTGATATACAGGCATATCCCTCCCACCTTTTTTACCCTCTCTATCCCAGCGATAAAAGGAATACCCTTGAATGGCTGCCAGCCAATCGTGAAAGCTGTTGAACCAAGTCTCTGAAATTCCCACAAAATCTAAATCCTCCTTGTACAACATTATCTCTAGTTCTCCCATCTTGTCCGCCAGGCTCCTGGCATTGGTGAACATGCCACGTAGTTTAGACCGGTTACATACTGTCCTCTTATTGGGTGTTCCGAGACTGCAAATAGGACTTGTTACTATACTTACTCGGGTTTATGTGCTTTAGTCAACATGTGCATTTTTTTTTCCCCCCTAAGGAGCCTGCATGGCATTGCACCCATTATACGTGGGTGCAATTTCAGGCTCCTGCAGACATCGTTATATTTTTCTGACCATACCTCTGTAGGAGCTGTTTGAAAGCTGTATAAAAGTGTCAATGAACTACAAAAGAGCCCACCAGCACCCTCGCAATTGGAAAACTAAAAGCAGTTTGCCTCTGTGGCAGACGGGGTGAACCTTGCCTTTAATTCCTAAACTACCTACAGTGGATGTAAAAAGTCTACACACCCCTGTTAAAATGCTGGGTCTCTGATGTAAATAAATGAGACAATGTTAAAAAATTTCAGAAACTTTCTCCATCTTTAATGTGACCTATAACTATACAACTCAGTTGAAAAACAAACTGAAATCTTTTGGGTGAGTAAAAATAAAAAAAATAATGTGGTTGCATAAGAGTGCACTGGGGATGTAGCTGTGTTCAGAATCAAGCAATTACATTCAAGCCCATGTTACATAGGAGTCAACACACACACACCTGCTATCATTTAAGGTGCGTCTGATTAACCCCAAATAAAAGTTCAGCTGTTCTAGAAGGTCTGACATTCTCTTAGTCGCATCCTACAGCAAAAGCCATGGTTCGCAAAAGAGCTTCCAAAGCATCAGAGGGATCTTATTGTTAAGGCTGCATTCACTACTGAGCGTATCGTTGCATGCGGAAAGTCACGCGATTTTACAGAAATTTTGTACAGGTCAAAAAGTCACCAATGTAAAAAGCAGAAAACCTCCTGTAATCTGCGTAAAAAGAAGCTCATGTACGTCGAGCTTCAGGCAGCAGAACGCTCAAATGTGAACAGAGGCCATTTAAATTAATGGGATTTTGTTTGTTGGATGTTTTGGAACTTTTGAAATGAGCGTTTTAAAAGCTGAAAACGCTCAGGTGTGAATGCAGCCTAAAAAGGAATCAAGTCATATCAGTCAGGAGACAGGCCATGGAACACAGTGAAGACAGTCCTCATCAAGTAGAGAAAATATGGCACAGTAGTGACATTACCGAGAACTGGACATCCCTCCAAAATTGATGAAAAGACAAGAAGAAAACTGGTCAGGGAGGCAGCAAAGAGGTGAAGGAATATCTGGCAAGTACTGGCTTTGTGGGGTACATGTGACAATCTCCCGTATTCTTCATATGTCTGGGCTATGGGGTAGAGTGGTAAGACAGAAGCCTTCTCTTAAGAAAAACATCAAAGCCTGGCTAATTTTTGAAAAAACACATCTGAAGTCTACCAAAAGTATGTAGGAAAATGTGTTATGGTCTGATGAAACGAAGGTTGAACTTTTTGGCCAAAGTTCCAAAAGATTATTTTGGCATAAAAACACTGCACATCACCAAAACACCATTCACATAGTGAAGCATGGTGGTAGCATCATGCTTTGGGCTGTCTTTCTTCAGCTGGAAAAGGGGCCTTAGTCAAGGTAGAGGGAATGAATTATGAACAGTTCCAAATACCAGTCAATACTGGCACAAAACCTTCAGGCTTCTGCTAGAAAGCTGAACATAAAGAGAAACGTATCTTTCAGCATGGCATACATCCAAAATCAACAAAGGAATGGCTTCACCAGAAGAAGAGTAAAGTTTTGGAATGGCCCAGCCAGAGCCCAGATGTGAATCTGATTGAAAATATGTGCTGTGATCTGAAGAGGGCTGTGCACAGGTGATGCCCTCGCAATCTGACAGATTTGGAGTGTTTTTTGCAAAGGAGAGAGTGGGCAAATATTGCCAAGTCAAGGATGTGCCATGCTGATAGATTCATACCCAAAAAGACAGAGTGCTGTAATAAAATCAAAAAGGTGCTTCAACAAAGTATTAGTTTAAGGGTGTGCACACATATGCAACCATATTTTATTTTTTACTTCCCTTCACCTAAAAGATTTCAGTTTGTATAAAGATTACAGTTTATAGGTCACATTAAAAAAGGTGGAAAAAGTTCAGAAATAATTTGTCTCTTTTTTACATCACAGAAAGCTGACATTTTAACAGGGGTGTGTAGACTTTATATCCACTGTATATGAGAGGGCCAACCTAAACAATGCACTTAGCTTGTATCCAAATAAGGCAAACCCTTCAACTATGTAATTTTAGCAGATCAAAAGAATCTACAAAACAGACTGGTAACACACTGCAAGTATCTTTTCATTCAACCCAGCGGGTTGAACAGAAATAAAGCTAACAGATCGCCGTACTGGCATAAGCGATGCTTAGTGCAGCAATCTCCCCCGCGTTGCTATTGCCTGTCAGCAAATAAAAAAAAAAAAAAAAAAAAAAAGCAAGCCTCAATACCACCTTAGCTATAGAAAGTGCACAGAGGTCAGCTCCTTAGAATTTAAGCAAATCTATTTTGTATTTTTGCTCTTTGTATCTTCATGCTATTCTCGAGTAAGACTGTTGATTAAAACGAGGGAAAAAAAAAAAAAAAATTTCCTGCATTGTGAAAACAAAATGTCTAAAAAATATGTACTTACTACATCTGTATCTAAAGATTCCAGCTCATCATTATTAGTAGATGCATTGCTACTAAGGAGGCCATCACCCCCATCCCATGGCTCTAAATCTTTCTCTTTATGTTCACCATTAACTTTAGAAGCTATACCAGAATCAGTGAAGCCATCTGAATAGAAAAAAGAAAAAAATACAAATGAGAATCTTGTTAGGGTACTTGTATGGTAGCTCTGCAGTAAGCACCATAAAACAAGTACATTTTACACCAACATTAAAAAAACATCTTTATTGTAAGCAAAGTGATTGCATGTAATACAAAATGAACACATCAATAATCACTTGGAATTTTTCAAGCGATATCAAAATGACAGAACACAGCTGTATATAGACATGTATGCTATGACTGCTAAGGTGACTTGCCTACCAAATAAAAACCAGTGACAATACTGAAAGTTCTGGAAATATGGTCAGAAAACCCAATCTGCTACACATTGCTGCTGGATGCACAGCCACCAATAGCTAGTAATCTCCCCAATCCCCTCACACCTGTCAACAGCAGAAGGAATCAGATTCCTGCGTACACACGGTACGATTGTTGGCTAACTGAGCATCGGATTTTTGTCAAAAGAGCGTGTGCCAGGATCTTGTCTTGCATACTAACAGTGCACAATTGTCGTGCCACAAACACGAACGTAGTGACGTACTAGGAGAAATTTCAGCTTTTGAGCGCCGCCCTTTGGGCCCCTTCTGCTAATTTTGTGTTTGGTGAGCATTGATTCCGAGCATGCGCGTTTGTACTTTTAACTTTTGTGTGACGAATTTGTGTACTGACAATACGAAAATCTGACGTCAAACCGTTGTCTGTCGAAAATTTACTAGCCTGTCATCCAACATTTGTTGGCTGAAAGTTGGACAACAATTGTTAAAAGGAGCGTACTAACTGTAAGATTTTAGGACAGCAGTCTGTCAACAGACAACCCCCTGCTAACAATCGTACCATTTGTACAAGGCTTTAGTTTACCAAGAGACATTGAATACATTTCAACTTTTCTATTTTGCTAGAAAATAAAGAGAGAGGCATGGGTTTAGGCTTTTTTTCTTTAAGATTCATCGTTGCCTAGGTGGATGCAACATCTGTCCCCCGGTGCATCTGCACTGAGAACTGAGTGATCGAACACCGCCAATCACTCGGTTCTGACAGCTCCCCGAGCAGAGAGCTGCTAACTGTTAGTCACAGCGCTCTGCTCCCTCATTGGAGCGTTGGGCTGTGGAGGGGGTAGCCAGCTCAGGCTCTTAGCAGCTCGCTTAGAGGCCGATACGGGTGTCAGTCCAGGCACCTGGCGGATTCAGACTCCATTGTCGCGGTGCCTGGACCAACTTCTGTGACGTCAGCAGACAGCGGACTTCAGCCTACTCTCCGCTGAAAAGAGGTCAAAAAAGTGCAAAACGAATCGCACTCCTGTGATCCATAGGAGAAGTACAGCCAAACGAGCTTTGGCTATACTTCCCCTTTAACTTCGTTAGGGAAGCCATTTGGAAAAGCATTAAGGCTCTGTTCACATCTCTGCATTCCGAATTGCGGGCAAAATCACCACGATTCTGCCCGCAATTTGCAATAGCAGCAAATCGTGGGATGTCTGTGCATTCCTGGTGCATTGCCCTTTGATTTTAATTTGGTCAACAATCGCAGTAAAAACGTAAAAAGAGAAACGCGGGATGACCGTCGTCCAAAAGAAATACAGGAGCTTCTTTTGGGCGACAGGCATCCCACGATTCTATTTGTGCGTTGTGATTGTCTCCCCCATACGCAGAGATGTGAACAGAGCCTAAAAGGGGCTTCATTATCACAGAACAAGTCCAGTTTACTGTGACCAATACTGGCTATGCATGACCTGGAAAAAAAAACAAAGAAACTTCAATAGATATATTTCAACTGTTTATGGTAAGCAAAATACTCTATACATGCCCCCTACGATAAAGAGGAGATATCAGATCACAATCTTCAACTCCAGTCAAACCCACTTTAGATTAAAAACTAGAAGGTTGCAATAAATATTTAACCGTAAAGAATACTACACATTACCTCTTCTTGCATAATTTACATCCATATCTTTAAACTGCACCATCACAAAATCGGAAGACTTGAATAATATACTATCCACAATGTCTTCACGCTTTGGCCCACCAACAGAGTCTTTATTTTTCTTGTGAGCTGCATCGAGCACTAAGTCACACTGTAACACAAGAGATCAGATTTAAACAAGACCAAAAAGATTTTCCAGATATACGTGAATTAGGAAGAAAAAAATCAATCAAAAGAAGTAGTACAAAAAAAAAAACTATAGTTTCTGAACATGAAGGTGTTCACGTATACGTTAAGATTTCTAAATCAGATACAACAGAATGCAACAACAACAAAAAAAGAACCTGGCTTACCTTAGGACTATAGGTTTTAAAAACCCCTTCATATACACTTCCATTTTTTACATGTACCTCACATTTTGATCCCTAAAAAGAAGGATGAAAACAAAAAATGTCATTTTCAAAGAAAAACGGGACAATATAAAACACCACCACTCGTCACAAAAAAGAGTAAGCAAAAGAACAAAGTCAAGTGCCCTTACATTTGAAGATAAATTCAGCGAAGTAGGTTTTTCTAGTTTTGATTAGAGTGAGCAAGAGTTAAAACGTCTGTCAGGTTTTCATTGCCAACTTTTGCCTATACTTAGGAAATTCACTCATCTTATTTACTGACTACTACAGCTGCAAGATTCTGGATAAAATGAGAATAACTTTTTTTCGCTTAGAATAAAGATCACGATTCTTGGCGCAACATCTTTCACATTAAACAAAAAAATTGGGCTAACTTTACGGTTTAGTTTGTTTTTAAATTATGGAAGTATATTTTTTCCTTAAAAAAAAAAAAATCTTTTGAAAGACCGTTGCGCAAATACAGTGCGATATAAAATATTGCAACAAATTTTGCAGAGACTCTAGAGAATTTTATTCTCTAGCCTCTGCAATATATATATATATATATATATATATATATATATATATATATATATATATATATATATATATATATATATATATATATATATATATATATATATATATATATATATATATATATATTCCAAGTCATTTTCTAGCAAAAAATACAGGATTTTAACTTGCAAGCAACAAGTGTCAAAAAAGGTTTAGTCTTTAAAGGGGAGGTCGGTCCGCCCACCCCTGCTATAATTTAAAAGCCAGCAGCTAAACATACTGCAGCTGCTGCCTTTTAATGACAGGTCACTTACCTTTCCTGGAGTCCAGTGATGTCTGCACCGCAGCTGATGTTTCAGTCAGCTGTCGGGTGCTGCCGCCGCCTTTGCCGGTAAGGGAACCCGGTAGTGAATCATTACGGCTTCACGCTGGGTCCCTACTGTGCATGCGCGAGGCAACGCTGCGCTCTCCTAATGGGCCCAGCGGCGGAGGGAGCCGAGCTGTGACATAATGTGCTGCGGCCCGGACTAACAGAAGTGGGGATAGGATACCCGTCAAAGACAAATGGGTCAAACTCCGCTTTAAGAGGTTAAACTGACCTAATTTACAGACGCAAGTTCATTTCTTTGATCTAAAACAACCGATACATGGTTTCTCTTTATCGCTGTTGATAAAGATTTGCCTGCTGATTTTTTTTCTTTTGACAGTTCTGAGCAGAGAATGTCTCTACGCTAGTTTAACATGAATCGGGTAAATGCTGCATCGTGAGGGGGGTTGAATCGCAATCACAAGTTTTTAACGATTAATCGTGCAGCTCTACTAAATGACCACTGTCTACAACACCTGGCAAAAATTATGGAATCAGCAGTCCCTGGGGATGTTCCTTCAGTTGTTTATTGTTGTAGAAAAAAAAAAAAGCAGATGACAGACATGGCCAAAAACTAAAGGCATTTCAAATGGCAACTTTCTGGCTTTAAGAAATACTAAAAGAAATCAAGAAAAATAATTGTGGTGGCCAGTAACAGTTAGATTTATAGAACAAGCACAGGGAATAAATTATGGAATCACTCAAATCTGAGGAAAAAATTATGGAATCACCCTGTAAATTTTCATTACAAACACAAACACCTGCATCAGATTAAATCTGCTTGTTAGTATGTAGGTAAAGAGGGTAAATCATCACGCAGTGTTACACAAGATGTTGGTTGTTCACAGTCGGCTGTGTCTAAAACATGGACCAAATACAAATAACATGGGAAGGTGGTTAAAGGCAAGCATACTGGTAGACCAAGGAAGACATCAAAGCGTCAAGACAGAAAACTTAAAGCAATATGCCTTGAAAACAGAAAATGTACAACAAAACAAATGAGGAACAAATGGGAGGAAACTGGAGTCAACATCTGTGACCGAACTGTAAGAAACCGCCTAAAGGAAATGGGATTTACATACAGAAAAGCTAAAAGAAAGCCATCTCTAACACCTAAACACAAAAAAACAAGCTTACAATGGGCTAAGGAAAGGCAATCGTGGACTGTGGATGATTGCATGAAAGTCATATTCAGTGATGAATCTCGAATCTGCATTGGGCAAGGTGATGATGCTGGAACTTTTGTTTGGTGCCGTTCCAATGAGATTTATGCAGACGACTGTCTGAAGAAAACATGCAAATTTCCACAGTCAATTATGATATGGGGCTGCATAGGGGAGATGGCTGTCATTAAATCTTCAAAATTTCAATGTAAACCTGTGCATTTATTGGACACTTTTCTTATCCCATCTATTGAAAGGATGTTTGGGGATGATGAAATCATTTATCAAGATAATGCATCTTGCCATAAAACAAAATCTGTGAAAAAATTCCTTCAAGAAAGACACATAAGGTCAATGTCATGGCCTGCAAACAGTCCGGATCTCAATCCAATTGAAAATCTGTGGTGGAAGTTAAAGAAAATGGTCCACGACAAGGCTCCAACCTGCAAAGATGATTTGGCAACAGCAATCAGAGAAGGCTGGAGCCAGATTGATGAAGAGTACTGTTTATCACTCATTAAGTCAATGCCTCAGAGAGTGCAAGCAGTTATAAAAGCCAGAGGTGGTGCAACAAAGTACTAGTGATGTGTTGGAGTGTTATTTTGTTTGTTTGTTTTTCATGATTCCATAATTTTTTCCTCAGAGTTGAGTGATTCCATAATTTATTCCCTGTGCTTGTTCTATAAATCTAACTGTTACTGGCCACCACAATTATTTTTCTTGATTTCTTTTAGTGTTTCTTAAAGCCAGAAAGTTGCCATTTGAAATGCCTTTAGTTTTTGGCTATGTCTGTGATTTGCTTTTTTTTCTACAACAATAAACAACTGAAGGAACATCCTCAGGGACTGGTGATTCCATCATTTTTGCCAGGGGTTGTAGAATAGAAATTGAGGCGGCTGTTGCACTGATCCACTGCGGTTTACCTGCAGCGCTGTCTGCTTATGGTTTTCGTGCTTTTCTGAAAGCATACCAAAACCGCCCAATCTAATGGAAGTCTATGGCAAAGCGTGGGTAACCCACACAAAAGCTGTGGGTACACGACACTACAGGGAAACCACAGCGGATCAATGTGAAAGCAAGGGGGAAGCCTAAATTTATCAGTTGTCACCACAACAGAAGTAGGGAGTGGGGGGATGGGGATCTCCTAATGGATACACCTGTTTGGTGACAACTTTCAATAATAAAATTACCCTCACTCTGGAAGACTGTCTATCATTTCACGTTTCTAAGTCTGGAAGCGATGGAACATTTCTGAAACCAGGACGAAGCAATAGAAACACCTGGCAACAACAGTGAATGCTACACAAAACTAGAAAAATAGTGATTTTTAACTCACTGTAAAGCCCTGTTAAAAAAAGGGACACAAATTCACACTTTTACAAACCAGGTATATATCTGCACCATATAGGAGGTTTGGACACTCTGCAAAGTAGAAAAGGGTACAGACCCACCTAGTCATGGCAAGCCTAAAGAACAGTTTGATTAAAATTGGCCTTGCAAGATCTGATGTCCAAAACTAGCATCCAATGGAGCCACAAACACAAAAATAATACGTGCACAGAAAAACAAGTAGCATAGCCCAGGGTCCATAAAGAACTCCCTGCCTGTAGCAATATACTTCAATGTGAGCAAGGTCTGATACTTGCTGAAACAATGGTGTCTAGGGGAAAGATGTTATGTCTCTACTTTTCCTCCTTCACTTTGGGGAGTTGTAGCTTACAAAAAAACAAAAAAAAACAAAAACAAAAAACACACCAGAACAAACCACCACACACTAGGAGGATAAAAACGACCCCCCCCCACTTTAACAGCAGGTTGGAAGGGGGGCAATGGGGGCTATTAGAGATCTTCATACAGCTGAAAGTTTTGTCTGAAAACTTGCTAGGTCCTGCTAGATCCCTTCAGGCTGGCCCCTTTTGCAGGTATAGCTTTAATGTAAAACAATAAAAATAAGTGCCTGTACTGTTTATAATCCAGTAATACACCCTGCTCTGCACATGCTCAGTTGCTCTCCATTTTTAGGCACTGCTGAGTTTATAGAGGCCAATCTGCTGACGGCCTTAAAGCAGAATTAAACCCTCCTATCTCTAACAGCCAAGGAAGCTGCACATGTGATCAGTTACCAGCCATTTGATGGTTTGACAGTTTGTTTGCAGACACAAGCAAATGTGACAGTTAGCAATCCCAGCATTTCAGGAATGTAACCTTTTGAAACCGTTAAAAATCGATGGGTTTATTTCCACTTTATGATTTACTGCTGTTCAGGGGCTCCGAGCTTCAGCAAAATAACAGCCTCCGGCAAGAAGAAGCAGGTACAATGTTAAAGGCAATTTATAGCACGCACTTATTTTGGTAGTATAATGTATGTTCCTTGCTAAAGAACATTATATTTTTATCAAGCCGATATGGGTAAAGGTTCTGCTTTAAGAGGATTTTGCATTCCAAGGCTGGCAAGGCCTGATCTGAGACTTATTTTACAGGTTGATTAACTGCAGTCTACCTTGAAGTTCTCCCAAAGTAACTAGGCAAAAGAAAGGAAGGTGCGTCACCCCAGAGCAAAAGACTTGCACGTTTGGAGAAGGGGTGAACACTTACCACAGGTGGCATTCTTCATTATCTTATCCAGGAAGGCCCCAAAGAGACATTATTCTAGAATAGGCTCTCTCTTGAAGACTTCGTCTTCAGACTAGCATTTGAGCCAAGACTTCTAATGACCACAGCAGCAGAGCTGATGTGGGCTAATAGATGTCCTAAGATGTCCTAATAGAGTCCAAAGAGAGGAGTCCTTCAAACCTGACTGCATGGTACTGTCTGATGTGTATGAATATTCCGATTTTGGGAGGGAACCCTCAGAGAAAAAAAAAAAAAAAAAAAAAAAAAAAGTTCATAACACAGGGCCCTGATCCATTTGCGAAGACCCCAGCAAGTCAACCAAGGGTGGTGTATACCACATTCAAACTAATTCTATTGAGGGATAAAGTGTGAAAAAGCACTATGGTACAGAGAAGAGCTGCTAAGGCTTTTCTACACAAATCATAAAAACTGCTGATAATCAAGATGATTGGTCTGTAATAACCCACAATATCGAGAAAACCTTTAGAGTGAACGCTGGGATATTTCACTAAGTTCCTGTTATAATGCTGTCCATGGCTTCCTTCTGCCTGGAAGGAATATCCTCAGACAAATGCTCTTCACTCAAAGAAGAAATGCTGCACAAAAGATATGTTTCCAGAAATGGCGGACCGGTATGACATTAAACATGTAGCAAAGTTAAAGTGGTTGTAAAGGCAGAAGGTTTTTTTTTTATATCATAATGCATTCTATGCATTAAGATAAAAAAAAAAAACAAACAAAAAAAAAAAATAACTTGGGTGTGCAGCATCTCCCCCAACCCCCCCTAATACTTACCTGAGCCCATCTCGATCCAGCGATGTTGCTGGAGACTCGGCTGCCTGGGACTCTTTCTTCTGATTGGCTGAGAGAGCGGCGGAAGGCCATTGGTTCCTACTGCTGGCAAAGTCATTGAGCCAATGAGGGGGGGGGGCAGGGCGGAGCTGTGGCTTGGGTGCCCCCGTAGCAAGCTGCTTGCTGTGGGGGCACTCAGCAGAAGGGAGACCAGGAGTGCCAAAAAGGGACCAGAGAAGAGAATCTAGGCTGCTCTGTGCAAAATCACTTCACAGAGCAGGTAAATATGACATGAATTTTTTTAAACACCCAAAAAAAAAAAATAAACACCACAAGACTTTAGTATCACTTTAGGCAGTGTGGAGACAGAGAACCCAGTATGCCTGCAAGTCAGAGTGGCAGGGCCATTGCAGTGGGGTACCAAATTGTAGAGAAAAGAATTCACAGCAAATTATCAGTTGCTGGTGTGAATACCCTGGATCTGATGGCCCCATCAAGCACAGCCAACAGCTGCTTAAACTAAATATCTTCAGCTACAAAGCCTTGGTCCAGCAGAACTAGTGAGAGAGATCCTGCCTTAGTAGTACGCTAAACTAAAAGCTTAAAAGTGGATGTAAACCCTCACATATACCCAGTAACGTGAACAGCCTCAGATGATACACAGGGATGAAACAAATCTCCCTACATATGTTTTAAATGTATGTATCTCATAGGTGACAAAGAACTTGTCAGGAGTTATCAGGCTGATAACAGAAGAAGAACAGGGCAGGAGACAGCTACCAAACAAAACATTGCAGATATATGTGCCCAGCTCAAATTTAATGAATCGTTTACATCTACTTTAAGCTTTAAGTGAAGGAATATGGCCACTAAGTGGGGCTGTGCCCTTCATTACATGTGTCCAAACCTAGAGGCAGCATCTATATCCCATTCATACAAGATTTTATACCTAGTCCCAAGTTTGGATGGAGCTGCTCTTTAGTGGTTATGGCATGAGTACAGCAAGTCAAATTAAGCTAGGCCAAAAAGGTGAATAGTTTATTTTTGAGCATTTAGAAAAATCTGTTAACTACAAAAAAAAAAAAAATTCTACAGCAAAAGGAGTGTAAAATTAGTTATCCAGTTCAAATGCAGGCAAAAAAAAACAAACAAAAAAAACAAAACAAAATCACAGTAAAAATTACAAACTTACAACTACTGAAGTTAGAATGTGGACCATTCTCATATTTGCATAGATTCCATCAAAAGAAATCTATAAAAACAAAGAGTTATTTTAATAAGCAGTACCTCATGAAATTGCCTAGACAATAAGGCTAATACTGTACATCTTAAGGCAAACCTGGGGCCAGACTTGGGACATTCAAGTATTTACATATTAACAAGCACAATTATAAACATCCTGGTATTCATGGGGTTAAAAAGTTCACGACTGCTGTATTGTTTTTCAGCTGGTGACTGGCTTTCATGTGAAAGTGATTTAGATGGCTCTAGAGCCACCAGTTCACTTACATGGCAGAGAAGAAAAAGAAAAACAACCCCCCCCCCCCCCCTACACACAACCACTTCAAAATTAATCTGTCACTGGCCTTGTTCATGGGACACAGCTGATACCCATCCGAGTACCGGCTGAATTTTTTTTTTTTTTTTACTTCACTTTCCCCTCCAAAAAATAAAATAACTCCAAAAATGGGTCGTTTGGGGAATATATGTACTGTCCTGGCATTTTACGGCCGCAGGAAAAGTAGATAGGCTGTCAGTACATCAAGATTGTTCAATTTTCAGATATATACAAACACAAAAGTTTGTGGACTCGCCTATGCTAAAATACATACATTGATTTGGGTTATTTTCACTAAAGAAATGTAGCAGAATATATTTTGGGCTAAATTTATGAACATCGTTTATTTGCAAAAGGTTATAACAGAAACAAAGAAAAATGCATTTTTTTCCAAAATGTTCAGTCTTTTCGTTTATTAAGGAAAATATAAAAAAACCCAGTGGTGATCAAATACCAACAAAAGAAAGCTCTATTTGTATGAGCAAACTGATAAAAACTTGGTTTGGGTACAATGTTGTATGATCACACAATTGTCACAGTGCGACAGTACTGAAAAATGGCCTGGGCAGAAGGGGGGTGAAAAGTGCCCTGTATTGAAACGGTTAAGAAAACAGAATTTTTGTTTACCTGTAAAATCTCGCTTGGGGGTACAACACAAAACAGAGGGTATCTTCATATCCATTCTGACAGAATTATGCTGCCACCTTCAGGTGACTGGACACGGGCAAAGAAAAGGCAAGAAGAAAAAAAAAGGGAAGGAAGAAAAAAAAAAAAAAAAAAAAGAGACAGGAAATGCCCCCCTAGGCATAACTCCTCCCAGCTAGTCAAGGCTTCAGTGTTTGTAGCAAGCTATGAACCACAAAAGGAAGAGGGGCGGGATCCCCGCTTCTTGCGATATACTTGAACCAAAAATCTCTTTAGAGTACATCCCAGGACACATAGCTTTAGGTTCAAAACTTTTACAAATTTTTTTCTAAAGACCAGGTAGCAGCCTTACAAACTTTAGCCAACAAAGCCTAATGACAAATAGCCCAGGAAGTACCAAAGAATCCTGGAAGAATGAGCTGCCACCAAAAACGGTAGAACTTTGTCCTTTAGGCCGTAAGCTTGAGAAATCAGCCTACGGATGCACTGAGAAATGATAGATTGGGAAACTGTGACTCTTCCTTGGGCCATCAGGAAGCACAAAGAGGGAATCAGACTGATGAAGTAAACAGTGCCTAAAATTTGCTGCGCCTACCCCAATATTAATTACTACCATATAAATACACATGAAAATGTGCACACGCACATCAACATAATTATAGGCATAGATAAATGAACATAAATTGTGCACAATTCTTCAATAAATAACTGCATGAATGAATCAAATCTCTTTTCTTCTATGACGTGCTCTCCTATTTCCTCAAAAGGCCACGTATCTTGATCAATACTCCATTAAAAACAGTGTGCAGTGACTCCCACCACCAATTCACTTGTGCTCACCTCCAACTGTGAACCTGCCAGATTTCAGGTGAAAAGTGTCTCAAATTTTACTCCAATGCAGCACCGCTCAATCTTCCTCTTTTAAAAGATCAGGGTTCTCGCTGCAATCAAACTCATACAAAACAGGGGCCCCTCATGGTGAAGTACATTAAAAAATGCTTTATTAATGTAAAATTGCACTTACATATGTACAGTAAAAAAACCAGCACCAATAAAAACAGCGGGGCAGCAGCTCCCACATCACTTAGGGTTTTGAGACAATCACCCACCTCCACCCTGACTGACAATATGCAGCAGTCAACACCTCAGGAAGTGTGGAAATTTAAAAAAAAAAAAAAAAAAAAAAAAACACGACTTGTCCAAGGAACTAAATGGGGGTCTTAATCAACTTGTCCTGATAAAAAAAAAAAAGAAAGAAATTTGAACCAAAGTGTATTTATAACTACTTTCCGCCCGACAATGTCATGACATCGTCAACTGAGTGGGGATATCTGAATGATGCCTGTAGCTACAGACATCACTCATCTTTTAGAGCTGGCTGTTCAGCCGCCTGATCGTTCTTGCAGGCAGCGGGAGGGGACATCCCCCTCCTGCCACCCTTCGGTGCTTCTCCCGGCTCGCCTGTACAATTGGCGAGAGGGAGAAGGAATCAGTCCATGCCAGAAGTTGACCATAGAGAATCCAGCGGGCCAGATGGCCCTTGGGAGTCTCTATGATCTTTTGGAGGCCATAACATCACGCCCGGCCTCTGCATTTGAAAAAATGCCGCCGCCTCAGCTGGGAATTGTTTTTCAGGCTTTCCAGCCTACAGGCGAGATGTGGGGGACTTAGACCCCCAGATCTCGCTGTAAAGAGGATCTGTCACGCACTATTCCTATTACAAAGGTTGCAATAGGAATAAAAAGGATAAAAAGAAAAAAAAAAAAAAAAAAAGAAAGAAAGTTTAAAAATAGAAAAGATAAATAAAAAATTTCAAGCGCAACCCCCCATCCCATCGCGCAGAAGTGAACGTATACGTAAAGGACTTGAGAAATCACCACGAACGTTAGAGTGAGAACAATAATTCTAGAACTAGACCTCCTCTGTAACTCTAAACATTTTTAAAGCGTCATTTATGGGGATTTTTAGAGTACCAAAGTTTGGGGTCATTCAACGAGTGTGCGCAATTTTAAAGCATGACATGTAAGGTATATATTTACTTGGCGTAACATCCTCTTTCACATTATGCAAAAAAACTGGGTAAACTTTATGGTTTTGTTTTAAATGCATGAAAGTTTTTTCCCCCCAAAAAACACGTTTGAAAAATTACTGTGCAAATACTGAGCGAGATAAAAAAAAGTTGCAACGACCACCATTTTATTCCCTAGAGTCTCTGCTAAAAAAAACAAAATAAAAAAAAAAATAAAAAAAAACATATGTTTGGTGGTTTCTAGCAAAAAAAAAAAAATCATGATTTTTACATGCAAGAGCGAAGTGTAAGTGTCAGAATTGGCCTGGGTAGCAATTAGTTAAATAAGGTTTTAACAATGCGCTGCTAAGCTCCTACACACCTCACTGCCTATCTCCAGCACCGCACCTGGGGATTATGTGGGATGGGAGAGACCTTGCAGGGTGATGAGCACCCATTGGGTGGTCATCAGAAAAAGGGAGTGGTGAGCTCTTAACGAATAAAAAAATAAAGCGTAAAAAAGTGTAAAGGAAGCACCGGGCCCAATGAGAAAAGAAATCAAATTACTTCAAGTTATCTTCGCACACAGAAGCACTTGGGTGCTCAGTACAAGCGCATGCTGAGCGGCCAAATCAAGCTCCGGTGTCCGCTCCGTTAGGCTCCATTCACACCTGGGTAATTTGGGATCCTGGCAGAATTGCTGCAATTCTGCCCGCAATCTCTAAGACACACTACAAACTGCAAAACGCAAGTTCACGTGCCATTATTTTCAATGGCACCTAAAACATGATGCCGTTTTGCTGCAATTCTCACACAGCAAATTACAGTGAGTGAATCTTCTCGCCTAAAAGAAAAGAAGCTCCTGCTCCTTTTGGCCAACAAGCTTCATGCGATAAATCACAGCACAACTGACTTGCATTTTAAGTGCCTCTGATGCGTGCCAGTTGTAGAGCTGTCCCCACTAAAGCAAATAAGTCTTTAAATAAGGCCTCCTTAAAATACCAGAACCATGGCCAAAAAAGGTACTGTTAGAAGACCACAATGTCCACAGAATACATACTCCCATTTCTTAGTGAACTCACCCACCAGAAATGTTGCAGAGCAATCCTTTTTGGTGGTACAAACACCTTGCCAGGGTGAGCCCAGTCCATGCACAAAAATTTTAAATGAAAATGTACAGGAAAGGACTGAGGATGTTGTGGGGGACACCATGATCCAAAACTTGTAAACTTCAGAGTAGATTGATCTGCACCGCTTCCATGCAAAAAAGGCCTTCTGGGTCCAAGAAAAACACCCCTTGGGGGTGAGAGGGAACCCTTCTGCTTGCGACTGTCCAGAAAACTGGTGTTGTATCCCCTTGACACAAGGGAACTGGGGAAAGGTACCCCCGAAAGTAGCAGAAAAAAAAAAAAAAAGATAACTGGAGGGAGTCAAAGCCGCATGAAAAACTGACCCTCAGGGTATACACTGCAAGGGGAGCTACATCCAGCTTCCACTATACCCAATGAAGGAATTTGGGACTCCCTATACCCTCAACTGCTGAGACAACCTGCCAATGGGTACAATAGGTCCCTTGCTGGTAAAACAGAGGGCCAAGTCAGATGAGAGGGCACTGTGCAAAACGCACAAGAGCATTGGTTAGCCCCAATGTCAGCCTTCCGTTTCTGCCAGTGCCTCACCACCCCCAAGGTAACTGCTGTATGGCCCATTTTAAAATACTTGCTGAGACCTGCAGCCCCACCCGTAAGAAACATAACCCGATTGCAAGAGGGCCGCTGCCCAGTTTGTGACATCAGCAACCACACACGTGGAATAAAATGTCTAAAGATGAACATTGGCTGCACCCCCTGTGTTTGGTGCCAGGAGCTTCCTGGACTGCTCCCAAAACACTTTTTCTTCTATCTAGTGCTTGGCAAACAGTGAACAGTGCTAATTTTGTAATGAGATAAGAAACTTCATAAAAAAAAAAAAAAAGAAAAGAAAAAGTACCAGGGCAAGGATAGCCACCAGAGCATTCACCATTCCATGCAGCTGGACCTCCTCAGGGTGGTCCAATCTTCAACCATCACAGCAAGCTATACCATGAGGGAAATCAAGGACTCGTCTCTCCAGCTAGGGACCCATGCCCTTGACAAGTATAGCACTCTGCGGGTCTGCAATCAATATATCATTGCACAGGGTCCTGTCAGGAAGAGTCCAGTGCAGACCAGAAACATTACAGGTCATCCCTGCGTGTCCAGGTACCATACCTCTGGACGTAGTCAGCCAAAGCCAATGGATCTGGAGGACGAGCCTCCTAATCCAATGGAACCATTAAGAATTCCAATAAAGTATTGCCTAGCTGAGATGAGTCATGCCCAGGAGTTCAATCTCCTGTTTTTTTTGTCAGTGTCCAATAACCTGAAGGTGACAGCATAAACCTAACATAACAGATATGACGATACCATGTGTCCTGGGATGTACGATAAAGAAAAATTCTAAAGCAACTCCATCGCCCTGCGCACACACCAGAATGCAAATGCACATATGTATGTAAACAGCAATCTTTTCACACAAGTGAAGTTTCTTTGCGGACACTAAGAGCAATAATTCTACAACCATAAATAAAAGTTAATGTGTTAATAAACCCAGGACCCTGTATTCACTTTATCGGGTCTCCCACAGTACATGGAAATGCAATGTTTTTAGTAAATATAAACTGCTAAAGACTTTTTCTTATCAACAGTATATAGCAGTCTTGTGACTTCTATCAGTGTCGACGAGCTTTAACCAGTGCTTGGCCAGACACTGATAGAAGTCACAAGACTGCTATCTACTTTGACTGTCCTATAAGGCTGCAGGACCCCTGACCCTGTCTGGACAATGCTGACTGGTCCTGTACTGATCACAAGCGCACCCCCCACCCCCCTCCCCCATAAAAAAAAACAAAACAAAAAAAAAGCAATACACACCTGACTGAGCATGTGCAGAGTGACTGAAAAGGCTGTTTTATCAGGTGATGGATTGGGGACAGCAGAAGAAGCGGTGGATTAAACAGCCTTTTTACACAATGTTGGAGGATTAACCCCTTAGGTTACACAGTGGGTATAACAAGCATGCTTTACTGCATATACAGACTGATTTTACGGTTGTGGATTTAGTAACACTTGAAAGCATAACTAAAAACTTTTTTGGATAGAGTGGAGAAAAAAAAAAAAAATCCCAAAATTTTGGGTCCTCCCCAGGAAAGTAGTAGAGGGGAAATCTTCCAATGGGGATACTAGTTCTGGGGACCTAAGGGTCCCCACAGAATTCATTTAAATTTGCAGGGATTTTATCTCACTTCCCGTTTGGCTATGGGACAAGAAGTAAAAGGCAAATCTCTGCAATGGGAAAAAAAAAAAAAAAGCGAGAAGGTAAGAAAGGAAGGGGGTTATAACACTTCCTTTGCTCTACCCAAAATGAAGAAAAATCGGGTGTTCTATTGTGCATTAAAATTTGTTTATTTTTCCTTAAAATATGCACGTGATAAGAGGCGTTCAAGTCAAACCGGGAATTTAATTTTAAATTAAGAGGAATGCGAACGTGGCGGTATTACACGCAGTAGTAAGTGGCAAGTGTGTCCCATTACAGATCACATGCCTGACGAAGGGGTCCTGCGTAGCTCCAAAACACTGCACTACACTGTTCTGTGATGTAATCTTTCTTTAATAAAAAAAAAAAAAAAAAACACGTTTGGACGAAATTAGAGATCCTTGGTGTGCTGGGGAATATCTACATTACTATTACAGATGGCAGGCACATTTCGCAGGCTGGTGCAGGGACCGTTAATAAATATGGTAGACAACAGTGTTCGTGTGTGCATGGAACAGCTCCACAATCAAAAAAATTTTGAACAATTTTGCAGGTAAAGCGATTGTGTTTATTTGGACAAACATGGCATTATTCATGTGGATTTTCTACCCTGTGGTGCCACTATTAACAGTGAATATTACGGTTGTGTTCCAAGTGATGTGCATACACATCTGCAGAAAAAATGGGTTTGATTACCAAGGGTGTCCTGTTTTTCCAGGACAACGCACAAGCTCATACGGCTCACCACCCTACATGCACATTATAGCAACTCGGCTGGGAGGTACAGCCACAACCCCCTTACAGCCTGGACCTCGGTCTGGGTGATTTCCACCTGTTTGGACCCCTAAAAAAAAAAAAAAAAAAAAAAAAAAGAGTTCCTCGGTGGTCAGAATTTCAGCATTGACGACAAAGTGAAGCAGCAGGCTGTATTAGGATGGTTCAAGTGTACGAACAAATCTTTCTATCCAAAAGCTTTCCAGGCAATAAACGCTTTGGATAAGTTCATAAATGTAGCAGGGGAGTATGTTGAAAAAAATAAGCAGTTTCTACACCTTGAAATTATCTTTTTTTTTATTATATGAAACTCAAGTCCCAGTGTGACTAGAAAGCCTCTTGTATTTTCAAACCACACAAACACATTACATCACTTTAAGAACAGAGAATTGTTGGGGGGAAAGGGGGGGGGGGGGAGAAGATCTCAATGGAAAACTAAAAAGGGATATCCTATATATATATATATATATATATATATATATATGTGTCTATCTATATCTATTTGGACACAGGCACAATTTGTTTTTTTTCCCCAGGCATTTACCAAAACATATTCAAAGGTATAGTTAGTTATATAATGGATATTAACTGAATTGTGCACACTCAGGCTTTATTTGAGGGTACGTACATCTGATTCAGACGAAGAGTTTAGGAATTACAGCTCTTAATAGCCATCTTCCCATTTTCAAGGGACCAAAAGTAATTTTGCAATTGAATCCAAAGCGGTTTTATGGCCAGGTGTGGGCTACTCTATCGTTATTTCATCATCAATTAAGCAGGTAAAAGGTCTGGAGTTGATTCTAAGTGTGGTATTTGCATTTGGAATCTATCGCTGTGAACCTACATCATGCGTTCAAAGGAGCTGTCCATGCAAGTGAAACAGGCCATTGCAAGACCCCATACACACTATTAGGATTTTTGTCTTCAGATTTACCAAAACAAGATAATATGAGGTCAAACCTTAAGAGCTTAAAATTTGTATGAAATCAGGCAGGCCCTTGCACTACATGGTTTTGGTAAATCTGAAGACAAAAAATCTGCAGAAAATCTAATAGTGTGTATGGGGCTTTAGGCTTCAAAAAGGAAACAAATCCATCAGAGAGGTAGCAGCAACATTAGGAGTGGCCAAAGCAACAGCTTGGTACATTCTGAGGAAAGAAACGCACTGGTGAGCTCAGCAACATAAAAAGGTCTGGATGTCCACACAAGACGAGAGTGGTAGATGTTCGCAGGATCCTCTCTATGGTAAATCCTGTTCACAACATCCAGAACAAGTGAAGGACACTCTCCAGGAGGTGGGCGTATCATTGCCAAAGTCTGCACTCAAGAGAAGACTTCACAAGAGCAAATACAGCGGGTCCACCACAATTAAAGCTGAAAGTCTGCACTTCAAATTCATTTGAATGGTTTCATTTTAATTTTATTCTGGTGGCATACAGAGCCAAAAGTATGACAATTGTGCCGGTGTCCAAATATATATGGACCTATCTGTATATCAGCACTGTCACATATCGACAGAGTCCTTAACCCTGTGCAAGTTCCAACAAGAACTATTTAACACAGACACTACCCTTGGGTATTACCAGGCAAATGGATCAAAGGGAAAATTACTGTAAGCAGTATGGGGGACGGAATTTAAAAAGAAATTCAAGATTAGAATTTTTTTTTACTTAACCACACCCCTAGGTGGATGCAGCACCGTTCTGAAGCTGCATTTATCCCCAGCCACCTCTAGCTTGAGAAGTGAGCAAAGATTACTGATCCCTCAGTTCATGGTCTTCACTGAGTGTAGAGCCAATGACTGCCAGTAACAGGGTGTCTAACCTACAGCGCTCATTGGAGCACTGGGCGGCGGGTGGGGAGGGAGCGGCTGGCTCAGGCTCTCAGCAGCTTGCCGAAAGGCTGCATCAGCTGCTGGTCCAGGCATCTGGGTGGATTCCAACATTAAAGTCGGGATCTCTCCAGTATCTGCACTGGCTGAGTGACATCAGCCAACAGCGGGCTTTAGAACGAAGTGCATGCCTGTGATCCTCAGAAGAAGTGGGCCAAAAAAGCTTTGGCCCTACTTCTCCTTTAAATCTGTGTTGGGAAAAAACAAAAACAAAAACAAAACAAAACAAAAAAATAAAAGCAACAACCAATACAGCAATCAAACTAGAAAAAAAAAAAAAACAAACACCACACCAAAAACAAAAAAAAAAAAAGATCTATTCAGGTGGGTTACTTCAAATTTTCCTCCGGTTCTCAATGTAGAGATCAGTGTCAAGGTGGACTCCCAATATTCCACCTATATCCAATAGAAAACACGATGGGACATGTTCTCTAATACAAAATGTATTTATATCAAACGCCTTGAAGAGCATTTGATATAAATACATTTTGCATTGGACGTGTCCCGTCGTTTTTTCTATTGGTGGAATATTGGAGTCCACCTTGACACTGATCTCTACATAAACCAGAGGAACATTTGAAGTAACCCACTATAATATAATATAATATAATATATATATACACATACACACACACATATATACACACACACACACACACATACATATATACACACACACGAAAAATACTGTAAAAAAAAAAAAAAAAAAAAAAAAAAAAAACTACAGAATACCATACAATTTCTTATTTTACATTTGGAAATAAACATGGTGTAAGGAGTAGTTTGCATGTAACTTACAGACTGTGGAGGCCCTTTGCCACTGCTGCGCCCTCTGAAAAGAAAGAAAAAAAGGATTTAAATAAAAACTGAAGAATCTCATAAGACCTGTATATTTTTCAGGTTTTAAGCAGCAAGTGGCAAGACTATGCATTCTACAAGCGAATTCATTTCTTTGTACAGGCTGAAAGTCGTCATATGCAACAAATAAAATTAAACAAAATATTAAGATCCCCCCCCCCCCCCCATTTTAAAAACAAACAATGCAAAAACAGAATAAAAGAATGCACACTACCTACAGGGTCAGTGTCGCTATATGCTGTAAAGCTGCCTACTTTGAGGTTCACTGCCTGTAACCATAATGAACAACATGCAGACATCTTCCACACTGTCAGTGAAAGGCTCCACCTGGCCAACTTTTGCTCCGTGCGTACAACAGTCGTCAACAGAAGCTGGTTGTTAGACTAGCTTCTGTAGAGCACAGGCTAAAAAAACAGCAGTTGATCAGTGCTACAAAGTCTCAGTAGTGGAGATCACTGCATCAATATCACTTGTGTTGCAACATGCAGTGGTCAGATTTTTTTTTTTTTGTTCAACCAGCAAAAAAAAAATAAATAAAAAGTGTGTACCAAACTTAAATGAGACTATACCTCCCCTCTTCAAATAATCACCAATAACATGAATTGCTCCTCCTCCTTCCCTTGCCATTATAACAGCCTACACCCTTTTGGGAATGCTTTTCACATTTTGAAGCGTTTGTGAGAATGTGTTGTTGGATAAGAAGACCTGGCTCAAAATCAGTGTTCCATTTCATCACAAATGTGTTTAGTAGGGTTAAGGTCAGGGCTCTGCAGGTCACTTACGTTCCCCGCACCAAATTCTTCAAACGTGTCTTCATAACCTGACTGTAGGAATTTGAGGGGCACAGGAGGATTGTGACCCAATAGTTTGGCGCAAACTATTTGCTTCACTAACTGATGTGGCCGCTGTATAAACTGTATATGCATCGCCTACGGTTCCCATCCCGTTTCCAGAACAAAATCGAGCCATGCCGAGAACGTGAAGTCATCAGCTTGGCTCTTGCCAGGCCCCGCTCCCTCTCTCCCCTGACTGGCTGACTGACTGCCGTGGGAGCCAATTGCGCTACTGCTGCTGTGTTTCAGCCAATCAGGAGGAGTGTGTGGCTAGGGGATAGAACTGCGCTAACTCAATTAGTGAAGAAAAATGAATAGCTGCTACAAAAGAATGTGACAAAAATTAAATTCAAAAACATCACCTGACATCACCAGGGTCCTTCTACTGGCCCTTCGGATGAGTTTTTGGCTTTCCAGTTTGGCTGCTTAACATCTAAGTTCCAACCTCACGGTTACCTGCACGATTCCCTGGATTCGTTCTTGGAGCTCTTTAGATTCCCTGGATCATTTTGCAAATCTGCTGATCGGGCTATCCTCGCTTGATTAACTCGTTATCGCTGACATTCAAGTCCACTATTTCCGGTAGGAGTGTATACCCCTTATCTCGCGTGGAGGACACACTAGAGAGAGCTGGGGCTCGGGTAACTAATTTGAGGGTGCTGGGAAGCACACACAAAAGGTTTTTTATCTTAATGCATAGAAACATTAAGATTAAAAAAAAAAACTGCCTTTACAACAACTCCTTTAACTTGTAAGCAACAAAAGTTTCAAAAAGGTTTAGTCTTTAAGTGGTTAAAACTGCATTAACCACTTGCTTACTGGGCACTTAAACCCCCCCTCCTGCCCAGACCAATTTTCAGCTTTTAGCGCTGTCGCACTTTGAATGACAATTGCGCGGTCATACAACACTGTACAAAAATGAAATTTTTATAATTTTTTTCCCACACATAGAGCTTTCTTTTGATGGTATTTGATCACCTTTTTGTATAAATATATTTTGTTATAAAATTTTGCAAACAGGTAGTTTTTCTCCTTCGTTGATGTATGCTGATGAGGCGGCACTGATGGGCACCGATGGGTGGCAGCACTGCTAGGTGGCACTGATTGGCACCACTGGTGGGCATTGATAGGTGGCACTGCTGGGCACTAGCAGGTGGCAATGACAGCAGGCACAGATGAGGCATATGTGCCTCCTTCCTCTTCGGGACCAATGTCCCTCTGACATAAGCCGGCAATTGGCTTTTTTTTCCTCCTCATGCTGTCAGCGTGAGGAGAAAATGAAACCGATCACCAAGCTTTTGTTTACATCATGTGATCAGCTGTCATTAGCTGACAGCTGATCACATGGTAAGGGGCCGGGACCGGCCCTTACTCGGATCAGTGATTATCCGAGTCTCCGTGACTCGGTGATCACAGCGCGGACCCTGCAGGATGCGCGCGCACAGGGGAGGACGTCCCATGACGGCCTCCCGGAAATTGAGGTCCGCGCTGTAGCCGTCATTCGGCTATGGCCCGGACCTCAAGTGGTTAAGGCCCGGTTCACACTGATGCGAGTTCATAATTAATGCGATGCGTCAAAAACACTTTAAATTCGCATGTCATCCCTAAAGTCATTGTTTTCAATGACGGTCGTTCACATACATGCGTTGCGATAAAAAAAAAAAAAAAGGGTCTTGTGCGAGTTTACTGCGAATTTGGTCTCCATAGACATCAATGTAAATCGTTCTTGACTCGCATTGATGGTTCACATATGTGCGAAGTCCACCACACTACTATCCACAAAAACCATGAAGTACACAGGAAGTTAATACTTTTTTTTTTTTTACATTATGATTCCATTGGCTAGAACATCAATCACAGCTATGTCCAACTCCTGAAATTTGCGGTAAATTCGCACCTCACAAAAGGAAAATATTTTTTTAAAAACGGAACAAATTCACAGTGCAGCAGTGTGAACCGAGCCTTACAGACCGAATTTCATCCCTTTGATCTAAAAGAACTAAAAAAGATAGATTGTTTCTTTTTAGCTCAGCACTGAGCAATGTTGTGATAAACTTGGCAGGCTTCCCTTTTTTTTTTTCCTGACAGCTGTCAGTTGTGAGCAGAGAACAGCTCTGCACTGAATGGTGGAAATGCCGGATTAAAGTGGTGTTCCACCTATTTAAAAGTCAGCAGCTACAAAAAGTGTAGCTGCTGACTTAATAATCAGACACTCACCTGTCCCACAGTCCAGCGATGTGGGCGCACGAAGCCTCACTCCTCTCCGCAGCACCGACATTGTAACTGTGGGCTTCACAGCCAGGCGCGCACTGAACATGCGCGAGCCACGCGTTGTGAATGCCCAGGCAATCTGGGACCTATGACGTGTCCCGCAAGATTGGAGGGGGGGGGGGGGTGAACTTCCTTTCGGCGCCAAAGGAGGAAGTGGGAGCCTGGTGCCTGTCAAAATGAACTGGGTATCCGCTCCCACCCACCCAAAAAATGACATGTCAAATGTGGCATGTCAGGGGGGTCACCAGTACTTAAAGCGGAAGTTCCATTTTTGGGTGGAACTCTGCTTTAAGATCGTGAGAGGGGTTGAATCAAGATCGCGATTTTTTAACGATGAATGATGCAGCTCTACAATAGGTGTTAAGAAATATTTGCAAGGCAGTGTGCTTTAGCGCATAGAAAATTATATATTTATATTTGTTATTCAGGCGTGTCAGATTCCTTCTGACCCGATGGACCATAGCGCGCAAAGCTTTTCTGTCCCGAACTGCCTCCTGGATCTTGTTCAACTAAATGTTTATTGTTTCGATGATGCTATCTATCCATCTTGTTTTCTGTCGTCCTCTTCTCCATTTTCCTTCCATGTTTCCCAGCATCATGGTCTTTTCCAATGAGTCCTCTCTTCACATGAGGTGACCAAAGTATTAGGCGTCATGCACACTCTGGACGTAAAAAAAAAAATTACGCTATAATGCCAGTAGCTTTGCAGTGAGTTTTTCAACGTTTTTGCAATAGCGTTCATTAGCTTTTTTTTTCCAACAGTGAGCCGCGTTTGAGCGTTAATCGGAGTTTATCAACGTTTGACGTTAGAGCATTTTTTTTTTTTACAGCTGAAAAACTCCTCTCAGAACCCTATTCGTTTTGGGGTCTTTTTAAGCCAAAAAATGCCCCAGCCAAAAACTGCTGATAACATCGATAGCATGGACACACAGGATAACATGATGGGGAGTTTATCGACTGTAGAAAAAAACGTCTGAATCCAATAACAGCTGCTGCAAAAACGTCCAAAAATGTCCAGTGTGCATGAGGCCTTAGCGTTTCAGCTTCAGGCTCTGTCCTTTCAGTGAATAATCAGGGTTGATCTCCTTCAAGATTGACTGGTTTGAACCTCTTGCCGCCCAAGGGACTTAAGAGTCTTCTCCAATACGATAGTTCAAACGCATTAATTTTTTGGCGGTCAGCCTTCCTTATGGTCCAACTTTCACAGCCAAGTTACTACTGGGAATACGATAGTTTTAACTATATGGCACTTTGTGATGATGTCACGGTGATGTCTCTGATTTTTATAATGTGTGTGTGTAAATATATATATATATATATATATATATATATATATATATATATATATATATATATATATATATATATATATATATATATATATATATATATATATATATATATATATACCGTATTTATCGGCGTATAACACGCACCGGCGTATAACACGCACCTCAATTTAGGAGGGAATTTTAAGGAAAAAAAACTTTTAGGAGGGAAGTTGAAGGGAAAAAAACTTACATTTAAATGCCCATCATTGCAGCCTTCTCAGTGCAGCCTTGCCCCAGTCCAGCCTTGCCCAGTGCAGCCTTGTCAGTGCAGCCATGTCAGTGCAGCCATGTCAGTGCAGCCATGTCAGTGCAGCCATGCCAGTGCAGCCATGCCAGTGCAGCCATGCCAGTGCAGCCTTGCCAGTGCAGCCATGTCAGTGCAGCCTTGCCAGTGCAGCCATGTCAGTGCAGCCTTGCTAGTGCAGCCATGTCAGTGCAGCCATGTCAGTGCAGCCTTGCTAGTGCAGCCATGTCAGTGCAGCCATGTCAGTGCAGCCTTCCCCAGTGTCCAGTCCAGCCTTGCCCCAGTCCAGCCTTGCCCCAGTCCAGCCTTGCCCCAGTCCAGCCTTGCTGAAGCCTGTGAGCTTCAAAATCGCCGACCGCGATTTGAAAATGGCGCCGAAATACACAGAGCCGGTCCTCGGCTCTTCTCGGCGGCTCTCGTTTACTTTCGGTTTCACTCGGACGGTGAGCGGAGCTATGCGAAACTAGCCGAGTATACTCAGCTAGGTTCGGGCGGCACTCGAGTGAAACCGAAAGCCGCCGAGAAGAGCCGAGGACCGGCACTGCGTATTTCGGCGCCGGCGGCGCCATTTTCAAATCGCGGTCAGCGATTTTTTAATTCTGACAGGTCAGGATCGCAGGGGATCGGCGTATAACACGCACCCGCGATTTTCCCCTGATTTTAAGGGGAAAAAAGTGCGTGTTATACGCCGATAAATACGGTATATATATATATATATATATATATATATATATATATATATATATATATATATATATATATATATATATATATATATATATATATATATATATATATATATATATATATATTATAAAATCACACATACATACATATACACACTCTGAAACAACTAATCAATTATGAAATTAATTGATTAATCGGCCAGTAACATAATGGGGTAAAACAAACAAAAAAAAACCCCTAAAATTAGCTCTTTATATAGTACAAAAAGAGCACAGTTCTACAGTAAAAAAAAAAATGAACCCCTTACAGTAGTGATTTGCTTTTTTTGTACTATAAAAAGGTTAGTTTTAGTTTTTTTTAACCCCATTGTATTACTAAACGTCTTAGACCTGGTTCACATCTGTGTTTATTGGTGCTTTTTGCAGAAATGCACTACAGTTCATTTACATAGTTTCCTATGGGACACGTTCACATCTATGCTTTTTTCAGCCTTTAATAGTATACACAGTATATATCCTCTAATAGTATATCTCTCCTCTAACAGTATATACAGTATATCTCTTCTGTCTGTTATTCTCTGAGTTGATTAGATATTTTGCTCCCTAACCATATACCATATTTATTGGCGTATAACACGCACCCCAAGTTTAGGAGGGAATTTTAAGGAATCAATACAGCCTTATCAGTGTCCATCTGCAGCCTTGCACAGCGTCCATCTGCATGCTTGTCCAGTGTCATTTGCTGCCTTTGCAGCCTTGTCAGTGTCATTTGCAGCCTTGGCGTCATTTGCAGCCTTATCAGTGCCCATCTGCAGCCTTGCCCAGGCTGCAGTTAAACTGCAGTGACTTGTCAGTGTCACTGCAGTTTGAAAATTGCGCCGCCGAGATACACAGGACCGGCTTTGTGTATCTCGGCGGCTCTCGGCCGCTTTCGGCTCCTCTCGTAATCCCACCCGGGATGGGCGTAACTGTGAGCAGAGCCAAGCGCCGCCCATATGCATAGATAGCCGAGTGTACTGTGTCCATCATAGGGCAGGACTGTGAGCGGAGCTAGCCGAACCTAGCCGAGTACACTCTGCTATCTATGTATATCGGCGGCCGGCGCTCGCTCCGCTCACAGTCAGCGGGGGGATCGGCGTATAACACGCACATGCGATTTTCCCCTGGTTTCAAGGGGAAAAAAAAGTGTGTTATAAACCAACTACCGTATTTATCGGCGTATATTTACCACTGCATAGAGATATTTAAGAATAAATTGCCTTTTTTTAAACTTTACATATTAACTAAATTATAGACCACACTTTTTTTTTTTAAGGTTATTAACCGATTAATCAAAACCATAATCGGCCAACGAATCGATTATGAAAATAATCGTTAGTTGCAGCCCTAACATTATATATACACACACTTACACAGCCTTATGCCCCGTACACGGTCGGACTTTGTTCGGACATTCCGACAACAAAATCCTAGGATTTTTTCCGACGGATGTTGGCTCAAACTTGTTTTGCATACACACGGTCACACAAAGTTGTCGGAAAATCCGATCGTTTTAAACGCGGTGACGTAAAACATGTACGTCGGGACTATAAACGGGGCAGTGGCCAATAGCTTTCATCTCTTTATTTATTCTGAGCATGCGTGGCACTTTGTCCGTCGGATTTGTGTACACACCATCGGAATTTCCGACAACGGATTTTGTTGTCGGAAAATTTTATCTCCTGCTCTCCAACTTTGTGTGTCGGAAAATCCGATGGAAAATGTCCGATGGAGCCCACACACGGTCGGAATTTCCGACAACACGCTCCGATCGGACATTTTCCATCGGAAAATCCGACCGTGTGTACGGGGCATTAGCCTTTAAGACCAGTGTGAACAGCAAGCTTTTGTTGACACTTTTAAAAGTACCATTCAGCTCCATTTGGGAGCGGAGTTCAACCCAAAAGTGGAAGCTCAGTTTAACCACTTCCTCCCCCCCCCCCCGGTGCCACATTTGGCACCTTGAAGGGGGGTGGGGTACATGTTTTTGACAGGTACCCGTCCCAACTCCCAAGAGATCTCGCCACGGCAAGATTACTCGGAAGTTCAGCACCCCTCCTCCTTCCCCCGCCACCGGGCCATTCAGAAACCATAGCGTGCTTCGTGCATGCGCAGTGGGGAACCACTGTCAGTTTCCCTTACCAAGAATGGCAGCGGCAGCACCCGAGAGCCAATGGAAATAGACATCGCTGGATTACAGGACAGGCAAGTGTTAAAAGTCAGCAGCTACAGTATGTGTAGCTGCTGACTTAATTTTTTACTGGGGGAGTTTTACTCCGCTTTAAACACAGATCTTAAAAAGGAGTGCTGAAAGTCACTTTAAAAACAAGCTGCTAGCAGCCTTTAGCACTACTTGAAGCTTCTTGAAAGCCCACTGAAGCCTTATAGCCCACCAAGATGTGTCATGATGTTCAATCCTAATGTACTTTTGTCTTCCCCTGGCCAAAGCTGCCGGGGTTTGACAGTTCTGAACCCAGAAGTGCTCAGAACAGAGGGCAAAATTAAAACCCAATTATACCCAAATGAATTTTTTGTCCTTTTCTTCATACAATAGAGCTTTCTTTTGGTGGTATTTGATCACCTCTGGGTTTTTTATTTTTTGCGCTGTAAATGAAAAAAGACCGAAAACTTTGAAAAAAACACAAACACACATTTTTCTTGGTTTCTGTGATAAAATTTTGCAAATGATTAATTTTTCTTCAGACACAATTTATACTGCTACATATCTTTGGTAAAAATAACCCAAAATTAGTGGATATTATTTGGTCTTTGTGAAAGTTACTGCCAGTTTACACAGGGGCAACACGACTTGAAGGCCGACTCATCGAGGCGACCTGCACACGACTTCAGCGGCGACTTGCAAAACGACTTCTGCATAGAAGTCAATGCAAGTCGCATGAAGTCGCCCCAAAAACACTACAGGAACCTTTTTCTAAGTCAGAGCGACTTGCGTCGCTCCTATTAGGACGGTTCCGTAGTACAGAATGGGACGCGACTTGTCAGGCGGCTAAGTCGCCTGACAAGTCGCCCCTGCGTGAACCGGGGCTTAGAGAGTCTACAAGCTGTGGTGCAAATCATAGAAAAATTGATCACACCTGATGTACAGGTACTCATTTCTTGCGCCCTGAACAAGTCAGGAAAATACAAATACCCCCCAAATGACCCCTTTTTTGGAAGTAGACATTCCAAGGTATTTAGTAAGATGCATGGTGAGGTTTTTGATGTAATTGTTTTCCCACAATTCTTTGCAAAATGAAGATTTTTTTTCCCCCACAAAATTGTAATAGGTCATTTCTCTCACATGGCATGTATACACCACAAATGACGCCCCAAAATACATTCTGCTACTCCTCCCGAGTATTAGGATACCACGTGTGGGACTTTTTCACAGCCTAGCCACATAGAGAGGTCCAACGTGCAAGGAGCACCATCAGGTGTTCTAGGGACATATATTACACATCTAACTTGTTGACTACCTATTACACTTTTGAAGACCCTGGAGAAGACCCTGGAGCACGAGGACAATGACACTGATACGCGACACTGATGACAGATGGCACTAATACATGGCACTGATGACAGATGGCACTAATGCGTGGCACTGATGACAGATGGCACTAATGCGTGGCACTGATAGCACACGACACTGATGTGGCACTAATACGTGGCACGCGACACTGATGTGGCACTAAAAACACGTGACACTGACAGGTGGCACTGGTGACACTAACAGATGGCACGTGACACTGGGGACAGTTGGCACTGACAGGTGGGCATTTGTGTTGTGTTAGTGCAGCACTGTAATTATTTTTTCACTCACACTGCAGCTACGAAGCTCTCCCTCCTCACACGCAGTCTCTGTGTGAGGAGGGAGAGCCGGCAATGAGAGATGATCTCATATGTTTACATATGAGATCATCTCTCATTGGACACTCCGATCCAGTGCTAAATGGCCGCTGTGAGTGGCCATTTAGCACAATCTGTGATTGGCTGTGTCCAAGCGACATAGCCAACACAGAATTCCCCTCGTGCACGCCCGCGGCAGCACGCAGGGAGGAAGTAAACAGGAGGACGTCCAGGTACACCCTCCCGGCAATTGAGCGCCGCGCTGTAGCTGTCTTCCGGCTATAGCGCGGGCGCGTAGTGGTTAAATTGTTGCTCTTTGTTTATAGCGCAAAAAATAAAAAAAATAAAATAAACACAGAGGTGATCAAATACCACCAAGAGAAACCTCTATTTGTGGGGGGGGGGGGGGGGGACATCAGTGCCGTATCGCAAAAAATGGCCAGGTCATTAAAAGGAGCAAATTCTTCTGGTTCTTAAGTTGTTAATGGCTGACCTTTATGAAAATACTGGCTTCATGGCTTGAATATGATGGCTCAGAACTGCAATACTGTAATACACAAATTCATAACCATGTTCCAGGTCAGTGATCTTTGAAAGTATTTAAACTGGAAGGTCATTATGGCATTCAGGCAACAAGCATTTTCAGTAGGTGTAGTCAGTAGTTTAAAAAAAATCCCTATGTACAGGTGTCCTGTAAAAGGACCAATTTCCTTTATAAAATGCTCATGTCATACTGTCAATCACCAAAAGGTAAAAAAAAAAAAAAAAAATATATAGGTGAAATGTGCAGCACTTGAACTGAACAATCATATAAACCGTGACAGCAATAAAATAAATGAATAATGTGCACAAGTGAGTCCAAAGAGTCCTCTAATAGGACATATAATGTCTATAAAAAGGAAAACTCAATGTGCAACGTCCCAAAAAAAAAAAATAAAAAAAAAAATAAAAAATAAAAAAAACAACAGTGACTATCTTCAACTTCATATATAATATATAATGATAATCCTCAACCACATATAAGTGCATATAATATGGTGACAGTCTTTAACTTCAGACGCATGCATAAGGTGTGATCATTTCTAGTAGATCCATCACCAATGACACCAGAAGCAGCTAACCAGAGGGATTGAACTCAAATAGGTGTACACCTAGTGAGTCAAACTTTGTGGTATGATATACCAAGGGGATCAGGTTCACAATCCAGGTATGACCTCCAGGTGGATGTGAGTGTGGTCAGATATGTGCAATCAGCCCCACCGTTAAAAGAAGAAAGAAGGCATATAGTGTAATCCCATATGGAACATGTTTAATGCATAAAAAAGCAAAGGAAATACACTCACGCTTAGCAGTAAAAAAAAAGCGCCTATAAAAAGGATGACACTGGCCTTAGCATGTTCTCCCGATGCGTTTCGACTTAAAAGTCATCATCTGGGGTGCTGGACCACTGTACTAGCTGAGTATTTATAGGTACTGCTTACCCCCATAACAAGTAGCAGCTCCGTCTGATTTGGAATGCAAATTATGGGGATTACTTCCTGGTTCTGCCAAGATGGCGCCCAGGCATGCACTCCAAGCCTCGTTCTCATATACAGAAGAGGATATGATGTCATGTGGGGCAGTAACTGGCTTGGACAACCAAAAAAAGAGGCGCTGCTGTTAAGGGAGACATGTAAGGGCGGATATGACTTCAGACAGCACCATGTCAGGTATAGATAACCCAAAACATGGTGCCGCTTATCACAAAGACAAAAAATGTAATACACTGAGTCACACGTTATCGCTCCAAGCCTCGTTCTCTTGAAGACAGGAAGCAAGGATGATATTAAAAAAGGGAAAAAATATATATTAATAAAGAAAAAAATATTACATGTAGTAATCATATGGGAAAAGGGACAAATATATACCATGCATCCTCACTCCTCACATTACTCCAACAGAAACATAGGATGTAGGGATAATTAAAAAGGATAGAGTGAAAGATAGTGAGATATATATAGAGAGATATAGATATATATATATATCACAATATAAAAAATGACAACACTGTATAAAAAGGACACTTAATGATTAGGTTTCATGATCATGTAAACGACATATGTGGTAGCACAAGTACAAAATATTTTAATGGGATATGTGCGGTTTGTATTGTTAGATTTGAATTCAAGGCTTTTCCGTTTACCACGAAGTTATATTGATATACAATGCAGCTTTTGCAAGGAAAATAGCCAACAAGGTTATGAAAAAAAGAAGGCCGTATGGGGGGGGGATTAATGATATTCAATGCAACTTTTCCCTGCAAGGAAGGCACTCCTCTTAAGATAACTTTAGGTTGTTCTGGGAGTACATTTTTCAAGACAGTCATTTTTGTGTATATCCCAATGCCGATAAATGATGTTTTTAATTCCTCTGTGTTGAACTGAAAACGTAGTGAGCCTAGAGCATTTAAAAGAGCTATCTTGTTCGCGAGAAGGTTTTTGTACCAACAAAGAATTCCTATCAATCATAGCCATTCTGTAATTCTGAAGTTAACGATATTGAATCGTGCCCCTTTTCTATGAATCTATCTTTCAATATTGACGCTTGGGTAAGATAGTAGTTTACATCAGTACAATTGCTGCGCAGTCTCAGGAACTGACTACAAGGCACAGACTGTAACCAGGATTGATGGTGACAGCCATCAAATGGTATAAAGCTGTTGCGGTCGGTATTCTTAAAGCGGAGTTCCACACAAAAATGGAACTTCCGCTTTTCGAAACCCTCCCCCCCTCCGGTGTCACATTTGGCACCTTTCAGGGGGAAGGGGGCTGCAGATACCTGTCTAAGACAGGTATTTTCACCCACTTCCGGCATAGACTCCCATGGGAGTCTATGCCTCTTCCCGTCCCAACCGCGCTGTCTGCTGGGAACACACCGCTCCCAGGAGAGAGCGGGGACCACTAGGGACGCGCAGCGCGATTCGCGCATGCGCAGTAGGGAACCGGGAAGTGATTCCCTCACCTAGGATGGCGGCGGCAGCCGCCGAGAACCGAGTGGGTTCTCTGCATCCCCTGCCGACATCGCTGGACCCTGGGACAGGTAAGTGGCCATGTATTAAAAAGTCAGCAGCTGCAGTATTTGTAGCTGATGGCTTTTAATATTTTTTTTTTTGGCGGTGTGAGTGAACCCCCGCTTTAAAAGAAGTTTAGAACTTGAATTGACGCAAGAGAATCTCAAATTTCAAGATCCAAAAAATGAATTTTAGATGAGCAGAATTCATATATGTCAACAAAATCCCCCGATCGTTATCATTAAAAAGGAAAAGGAAATCCCTGAGGGATTCAGGGGTGCCATGTCATAGGAGGAGGAAGTCGTCTATATATCTGACCCACAGTACCAATGAGGGCCTGTGTTCAAAATAGACAACATCCTCCTCCCACTTTGCCATGAAAAGGTTGCCAAGACTGGGGGCAAACTTTGTCCCCATAGCCATACCCTTCTGCTGCAAGAAAAACTTTTGGTCAAACCAGAAATAGTTGCGCATTCAAATAGCTCAATAATAATGTACTCGCTTTGTTTGTTAGCGATGGAATGGTCCCTATTAGGGTTGTCCCGATATCACTTTTTTAGGACCAAGTACAAGTACCAATACCGATACTAGTGTTTTTTTTTTTTCTTTTTTTTCAGCCCTGTTGGGGGGCTTTGGGGAGATATCAGGGGTCTTAACAGACCCCTGATATCTCCCCCTTGAGACAGAGAAAAAGACCGAGGATAAAGACTCCCCAGTCCCTTTCTCTGCATCCTCAGCTGCACTGAGAATGAATGGAGAGAAGACAGTGGCTCCTCTCCATTCATAAACTGACACATCGTAATCACAGGAGATTACAATGTTTCAGTTATGTGAATGGACAGAGTCAGCTGTCCATTCACAAAGGAGGACATGGAGAGAGAGACAGCAGAACGGAGGGGGACAGAGGAAGAGAGGAGGACAGCGGAGCGGCAGGACAGAAGAACAGAGGGGGACAGCGGAACGGAGGGGGCATGGAGGAGGATGCGGTGACAGTCAGCGGTGATCGCGTGTAGGGGAGTTACAAGCACAGATAACCGCTGTATGTCACTAAGCAGCTGAAAGCCGCGGGGGGAGAAGCTTGTAACTCCCCCATGCGCCGATCGCTGCTGACTGTACAGGTATCGGCGGAAGCATTGGGAGCGTTTGCCCGAGTACAAGTACTTGGGCAAATGCTCGGTATCGGACCCTAGTCAACCCTAGTCCCTATTCAAAAAATTGGTGACCGCTTCAATGCCTCTAGTGCGGGGAATGCAAGTGTACAATGATGCCTCGTCTGCAGTGGCCATCAAAAGATCTCCCCCAATCTCTACACTTTCAAGTAACCTAATGGTATCAGTCGTATCCTTAAGGTACGATGGAGTGCATTTAACCAATGGTTGGAGGTTTCAAGCACTGCACATTTCACCCATTTTTTTTTTTATTGCAACTTAATCCATTGCTGTGCTGGCTGCTACATTTTTACACTTTTTTGGTTAATTTGTTTTTTTGACAGCGCGGTGTATATATGTGTGTGTGTGTGTGTGTGTGTGTGTGTGTGTGTGTGTGTGTGTGTGTGTGTGTGTGTGTGTAATTTACCATACTGTCAAGCACCTACTTTTGTTAAAGGCCAAGTTCACCTTTGGGACATGTTACACCTGTATTTACCTGTGTGAAATCTGAATGAAGAAACTGTCTGTAATGTGGCACACAGCTAGTTCTCAATGAACTAAGGCCACTTTCACAAAGGCACCTGTGTTAACAGAATCCGCTTGCTCAGTGAGGGATCTCTCCGCTAAACAAGTGGACAAAGTCCCGCTCTCCTCTATGGGGCAAATCGGATGGACCACCTGGATGGATGGGGAATAGGACCACAATCAGTCTGTTTTTGGCGCACATGACCGGATGGCAGTGGACATGTGTTTGCTGACATCCACCGATTCATAGAAGAGACTGGAGGGCCTGATCAGGTACGCCGGGAGAACTGACAGGCAGACCTGATCGAACAGCCCGTGAGGGGCCTAAGAGAGCTCTTGAAGTCCATTAACCCTTTCTTCAACTTTCTAACAGAAATCCCACACCAAGATACAAGCAAAAAGTTAGAAGACATGTCTGCAGGAACCTGACATTACACCTGTGTGATCCACTGATTGAATCTCCTATAGGAAAATAAATAAATGCACTTTTTTTTTTTTTTTTGCAAAAAAACATGTGCCTTACTTTTTCCCTGAAAAGTGATTTTACCCTTTGAATTACTTACCACACCTGGCAGCCTAAATTAAGCCAAAAGACACATTGTGAACAAATTGAAAGCGAAAATCATTTGAACACAGGTTACATTTTTGTGAAATAAAACATTTCCTGTTCCTCATATGCCTCAGAAATTCCAACGGCAGCTAATCATAAAGGGGGTCACATCCTGCAATCACAGCCCCATACCATTACACAACATTGGGACTCTCACATCTAGGATTTAGAAACACAAACAGACTGATCACAGATGAACATCCCCCTATGCACACCTATACAATCTGTCCCCATAGTGGTAGACCTGTCTGACATGTTTCAGTCACCCTGCAGTACTAGTATTACAGGTCACAGACAGACCATCAATGAACAGATCATTACCGAGGAGCGATGTTGGCGGGGAACCCCCGGCCTCCGGAGCGAGGCTGCGGCACCGGCAGATCCGGCCTGTGAGCGGCAATGGGGTGACTCCGGGTGTCGGACACGCCGCGCTATTACCCGCCTGGGTGTCAGCAGAGCCCCGTTAGACGAATACAGAATAAAGGCGATATAACTGGTGGGTGCTGGGATTGGAGGATTTCAGGAAGCAACACCTAGAATAATGCGCAGCCGGCAAAACCGCCCTGTCTGCCATTGGTGAGCACTGCGGATTAACCCGTGAAACGCCGCCACACTCTGCTGTCACATGTGCGGCATGGAATGATACCAGCAGCAGCAGCTCTCCCCCCCCCCCGCCCCTCTCACTCCAACACATGACTACAACCCATGTCTCCCCACCCGGGCCCTGTCCGTCCTTTACTGTGACATGCACACCCCACACTACAGCCCGGCATCACATCACCAATGTCACCATGTACACCGCACTGCTCCCCGCACCGACAAGCACCCGGTGGGGGGGAAATCACAGGGCGGAAACCGTGCCCGATGTCACCCGAAATCTACCCCATCTGGTGACCCGATCACGGAGGACACGGGGGTGACCCGGTACAGTGATCGGCCTCCAGGGACCGCAGCCCATAGTGAGGGACTGTCCCTTGCAGTGCAGTCAGGCCGGATTGGCAGACAGGTCGCTCCGAGGCCTCCTCCTCCTCCCTGCTGGGCCTGGGATGAAGGTGAGGCCTGCAGAGAGCCCCGCGGCCTAGTGCCCCGACCCTCCCACACCCGCAACGCCCTTCACTAATAATACCAGCACCATGATAGATATCACCCACCTGCCCATGTTCTGCCTGCCTCCTCCTCCTCCTCCTCCGGGTGCCGGCACACTACTCCCTCCGCCGGGCTTCCTGTTATTACCGCTCTGCTTCATGGACATGATGACGGCGGTCCCATAAACCACCAGCGGGGTCCGCAGCAGCTGACAAGCCCGACAGACAGAGCGGAAAGCGGCGTGTCCTCTTCTTCCTCCTCCGGGTTAGGATAGCAGTCTGTGCGAACACAATACACTCGGGGCCTAGCGAAGGCGTCAGGCCAGGGGCTGCAGCTGGAGGCCTCACCGGCTGCTGTGAGGGGAGAGCGGAGCCAGGGAAGAAGCTTCCACGGTTGCCACAGGCGAACAAGACCAAAACAGTCTGAGGTGGAGAACGGGCCCGCGGAGGAATACGGGGCCGGGCGCCGTTACTATATCCGCCGACACCGACTCTGAGACCTGAGCGCCCGGGAGAGCCGCTCAAAACGGAGCAGAAAACCAGCCCGTGACACCGCTGACCAAAACTGGGGTCCGCCACACTGTGGGAGCAAGTATAGGTGAAAGGGGAGGTGTCAGGGGCAGGGACTATTTACAGGAAGTCGGAAGGATACCTGAGCGGAGGGAGCGGGGAGTAGACTGAGAGCACGTGAGCCGGTCTGTGCTGCTGTGGAGTGGATAGAAGCTGTGCGGGGAGGGAGCGAGCACTGTGTGTATGAGAATGGGGGGTGGGGGTCACCTCAGGAGCACATGTACTCTCTATATACACTGTATACTGCCTAATGCTGGATATAGTCATACAACACCATGGAGTGCGATGTGTAGACGTGTGCCTCATAGCACTCCTACTAGTAGCTTATTACAGCCATTTATATGATACAGACAACTCTACATTCACCTCTCAGTCTAAGGTCCCTCTCACACCTACTGGGGACAATATAACACATTAACCTCTCAGCATGCCTGGAGTGTGGGAGGAAATCCACTCAAACACATGCAAACTCCAAAGGAATATTGTCCTTGCTGGAATTCAATCTTAGAACCCCAGTGCTGCCCATATATAAAAAACAACATTTAGGTTCTGTTCACACCTTACAGGTACAAACAATACACACATGCTTTGTTTTTGTTTTATTGCACCTAGAGCAGCACATTCATTTTAATAGGCTGTGCTACACAGGAAATAAGTGCCTGATTAATTAAAAAAAAAAAAAACTGCATCAAAACGCATAGTACTGCGGTATCATGTGTTTTGGATCACGCAAACAACATGCTTTTAGTAAGGTGCATGGGATGCTATTGAGGATCAAAGCAGCATTAAACCTAAAATCAAACATTTATTATATTACATGTTACCAATTTTTAGACGTGGCTGTATTCGTTTTCTTTATTAGACCCCTTTCATACTGAGGCACTTTTCAGGCGCTTTCACGCTAAAAAAAAGCGCCTGAAAAGCTCACGAAAACCTATTTCCATTAAGATCAATGAACACTTTCACACTGGGGCAGTGCGCTGGCAGGGCGGTGAAAAAACGTCCCTCTCCATTGAAATTAATGGAAAGCTCTTCAAAAGCACCAGAAAAGCTCTTTAAAAGCGCTGAAATGTTTTACTGGCAGTTTAGAAGCACCTCAGAGTGAAAGTAGCCTTAGACCCCTTTCACACTGGGTCATTTTGCAGGCGCTATAGCGCTAAAAATAGCGCCTGGAAACCGACCTGAAACAGCCACTGCTGTCTCTCCAATGTGAAAGCTAGAGGGCTATCACACTGGAGTGGTGCGCTAGCAGGACACTGAAAACACTCCTTCACCGCTCCTGCCCATTGAGATCAATGGGGCAGCGGTGCTTTGCGAGCAGTTTTAACCCTCTTTCGGCCGCTAGCGGGGGGTAAAACCGCCCCGCTAACGGCCGAACAGCGCTGCTAAAACGACGGTAAAGCGCTGCTAAAAATAGCGGCATTTTATCGCCGATGCACCCACCGCCCCAGTGTGAAACCGGCCTTAGGCTCTTTTTTCACTTCGGCCGTGAGTATATCAGTCTGTCCGAAAGAAGTTGACCGTTTGGCCGGCTTCTGTCAGACGAGCATGCTGGAAAACCAGAAGCCAACGGACTCCCAATCAGCGCTCTCAGCCAATGCCGGAGAGAGCTGATTAGAGTGTTCTGGCAGGGGGGCGCCGTCCCCCGTCAGAACACAACAACTTAGCAGGGGGTGATCCCTGTACTAATGTCGGATGGTTAGTACAGCAGCTCCGACCCCCTGGGTTGCACAAAAAAAAAACTGTAATGTCGCATACAGACGATCAGAATTTCTGACAACAAATGTTCGATGTGAGCTTGTTGTCAGAAATTCCGACCGTGTGTAGGCTCCATCGGACATCCGACAACAAACATTTGAGAGCTGGTTCTCAAATTTTCCAACAACAAAATCCGTTGTCGGAAATTCCGATTGTGTGTACACAATTCCGACACACAAAATTCCACGCATGCTCGGAATCAAGCAGAAGAGCCGCACTGGCTATTGAACTTCATTTTTCCCGGCTCGTCGTACGTGTTGTACGTCACCACGTTCTTGACGTTCAGAATTTCCGACAACATTTGTGCGACCGTGTGTATGCAAGACAAGTTCCAGCCAACATCCGTCGGAAATAAATCCACGGTTTTGTTGTCGGAAAATTCTATCGTGTGTACATAGCATTCGTGTGTACCAGGCTTAGGAGGGGATATCCCTCACATTGGAATGGTATCCTCTCACGTTCTATTGAGTAGTCCATAGGATAGGCAGCAAAAGAAAATCTCGAGACAAGCAAAGATAAACTGGCAGAACTGAATTCAAGGCAGATTTCAAATTTTCAGTGGTATAAAGGTACAAAACAGAGCCAATTGGGCATACTATAGCTCCAGTAGCTACAATGTATAAAACAGAAGAAGGAACAGAAAAAAAAGTAACCAAAAATATTAACATTGTCACTCGTATTAGAGTAGATACACTTAGGTCCACCAAAATAGGAGAAATAGAGTAGTATGTGAAAAAAACACTAGGTTCTCATCTAATATTTATAAGAAATAATCAGGAGATATACTACCTGCAGATATAATCCCAACCCTAAAGAGACAAGTTATAGTAGTGGAAAACGGTCAACTCAAAAAATTTACTCTCCCGACTCCAATGTAAGAAGATAGATATTAATCATTGGTGCATTGGTAGATACAAATTCAAGCCACAGATTCCAGACCTTATGAAATTTCTTAGGACAACCTCTAGGAAGTATATGGCTTTATATAATGGAAGTGCGGAATTGACCAGAGATTTCCAGAAATCGAAGGTAGGGGCAAAAATGGACTTCAATCTCAACACACTTTTCTAGCGTAAAACAGAAGAAAACCCAAAAGAGTCCTAGCGGACAAACATTAATCTTCAGCAGGACCTGGATCGTGGTTAGTGAGGAGATGAAGGTTAAAAGGGTACACTAAAACGTCTGTATCTGAGGCCATTCCCAAAACATGTGAAAGTAGTCCACTGATGCCGCCAAACACCTCCAGCAAATGACCAGAGCATTTTTTGCTATTCAGCACTGTGCTAATTTAACTGGCAATTGCACATTGATGCAATACTGTACACAAATGAAATTTATGTAATTTTTTCACACAAATAGAGCTATCTTTTGGTGGTATTTGATCATAACTGTTTTTTTTGCAATATAAACAAGGAAGATTTTAAAAAAAAAAGAAAAAAATATATTATTTTCTGCTCTAAAATATATCCATTAAAACCTTTTTTTTTGTTTTAAAAAAAAATCACATTTCTTCACGAATTTAGGCCAAAATGTATTCCGCTTCATGTCTTTGCTTAAAAAAAAATCCCAATAAGTGTATATTATTTGGCTTGCATGAACATTATAGCGTCTGGTATAGATACTTTTTTTTTATACCATATGGTGATGATCAGTGACTTATAGTAGGACTGTGCTAGTATGGCAGTCAATTTGACACTAGCTGCAGCTGGCTGGGGGATAAACTAACCGATTAACTGACACTAACATCAATAGTGACACTTATACAGTGATCAGTGTAATACTATACACACTCATTGTATTAATGACACTGGCTGGTAAGGGGTTAACATCTAGGGGTGAACAAGGGGTTAAATATGTGCCCAACAATGTATAATGTGTGTGTTACATGGTGCTTTTACTAAGTGGTCTTGCTGTGCAAGATCACCTGTTGCAATTCGGAGCTCTATGTTGTTTACATCACAGAGCTCCTTTCTCTGAATGGCGGAGCCAATCCTTGGCCGGCACCTGCTGATCGGCTTGTGCTGCACACACCCCCTACTTGGAAGTGCAGGATTATATATCGGATACATGATCTAACACAGCGATGCCGCTTTGCTGCCGTACTTCTAAGTGTAGTGGTTGGCAAGTGGATTTTCTGTGTAATCTCAGTGGAGTAAGATAAATCCTATGTAGAATATTACATTGTATTAATCTGTCCCTAGCAGAGATCAATTGAAGAAAAGAATATTCCCACCAATCCTTCAATCCTCCCCATCCAGCCCTGGAGCATCCATATCTCATGTGATATGTCTGAAAGAAAAAAAAAAAAAAACAGTAGGTCTGATCCTTCCGCACTCTATCAAAAACTAGAAAAACAAAAATACCTGTTGATCTGACCATTGATATGAGGGCTGAGTGAGGGGAAATCCAACATTTTGAGTTGTCACTGGAGCAGCAATAGAGGGGAAATCTTCTAATGCAGATACTTAAAGGGGTTGTAAACCCTCAAGGTTTTTCACCTTAATGCATTTTATGTATTGAGGTGAAAAACCTCCTGTAATGCTGCAGCCCCCCCAAGCCACCGTTTTACTTACCTGTACCCCCTCTATCTCACGCCAGGGATGAGCACACCAGCAAAAGCCAGGGTCTTGGGTCCTGATTGGATGGATTGATAGCCGCGCAGCCATTGGCTCCTGCTGATGTCAATCAAATCCAATGAAGCGGGTGCCGGGGCTGAGTCCTTATTTCAGGGAAAAAAATATATTTCAGAGAAAAATATCCCCCCACCCCAAAAAAAAAAAAAAAAAAAAAGTAAAAAATACTTGCTCTAAAACACATCAATTTTGCAAAGACATAACAAACAAATTACATGTGTTACAAACTCTATAAGGACACCCAAATGTATTCTCTTGACACAGACAGACAACTCTTTTCAGGGCCAGGTAAAGAATGCTATCTGAAAGCTTTATATAACATAGGTTTGTGTGCTAATGAGGCAATTGAAAACCTGCACAGTTCATGAAACACACAAAATGCAAGTTCACCCAATGTAGAGACAGAACTTCAAAGTGGGCACACCTGTTAAGGATGTCCTTAAATTAACCCAAACAACATACTCTCTGAGCATGCCCAGAAAAATCCAAGTGCTGTTCACACACACAAAAAATCAAGGTCCCTGAGCATGCCCAGAACAACCCAAATGCAGCTAGCACAAAATAAGCCACCCCCTGTCCAAAATCGAGCACATCATCCAGCATGCTACAAAATTACAGATGGGACAAACATCCCCTGGTCCAGGGGTGCAAACAAAGATCCTAACATGGGCAAAAGTTATACCATTGCAGTCTATGGGAACTGACTTGTTAATTTTGCTAGTCCCCACTTGGCTGGCTTATATTCTAGTTATTGGCCTTAAAATGAGTAAGGGGGCCCAGGTACCACCCTGAGGGACATATATCAATGTCACCAATTTGGACAACCCCCCAAAAAAAGGAGAAGTGCCTTTAAAAATGCAAAATTGCTTAAAAGGTAGTAACTGGGGAGGGGGGCTTACGCTGTCTGTAAAGTGGTGCATATGTAGCATGTATCCAAAATGCTGTACGGCTTTAGAGAAAACGTACAAATCTACATTGCAGCTGCAAGATTTTAACCCAATACAAACAATAGTCTGCCCCCCCCCCCCCCCCCAATACATACAAGGCCATTTCGGTCTGTTAAGGCTTAAAATGAGAACCCCCATGTGAAAAATACCACCCCAAACTAAAAAAATATTGTGCCCCTCCCACACACTAACAAACCCCTAGACAAACACACAGCAAGCCAGCCCATGAAAGGGGAGTGGATGCTTGGGGGCAGGAGGGGCTCAGGCACCCCAAAAGTCAACCACCTTGTTCCCATATTCAGAGGGGCAAGGGCTTCTTCCACACAACTTTTGGCTGGGGTTGTGGAGGGCTGCAGACAGGGGGCTTTACAGAATGTGGAAAACCCCTTTAAACTAGTGGGTACATGGTGCTTTGTGGTTGGTATTGGGCTGAGCCCAACATGCCCCAAAGGCAGCCAGCTATGTTGAATGCATATGGCCTTGTTTGGTTCAGGAGGGGTTTGGGTGATCATTCTTCTCGCCCCTTTCCTAGCTGGCCCTGTTGTATGCTCTGAAAAAGGATGTGGTTTGGATTGGCGAAATCAGCTCACAGCCTTTTGAGAATGGAGTGGAGTTCCCCTTTTAAAAGCAAAAGTTAGCCCATGTTAAATCCAAGGGATTAGAGGGGGAAGACATGAGCATTGGAGAATGGAGTCTGGAGTTCCCCTTTAAAAGTAAAAATGAGTCCATGGAAATCATATGCATTAGAGGGGGAAGGTTAAATTCCCTTTTAGGAGGAGCGTGAGTCTTTTTACATAATTTGAAGGTGCATATCACATGTTGGTAACGTAACATGCTAACATGACCTGTGTGCAAATCTCCTTAAAAAAATACATAAAGGTGAACCAGCGTAAAAAAAAAAAATTGTCAAGTTTAGAGGTGCGCCCGTTCAACCCATGCAATTGTATGTACGTTGCTTAACATTTTCTAAGATTTTGGCCGCACAGTGAACAAACGCATGTGAACGAGTGCAAGAGCCACTTGCGCTTGCGCAATGCTTACATTGAACTCACACAGTTCTAAACATACTTGCAGGCACAGCAGGCTTTCTCTTCTATTTTGGGCATATTTGTTACTTGGGCAGTTGTTACTAAACTTCCTCACATCACCCCATAATATTGGCACCTCCATCTTCTGTCAGTATTGATTTGGAGATGCCGTGCGCCATGTCCATAGTGGCACACAGATAGCATTCTCCAGTGCGCCAAGATCACTATAGTAAACTGGGGATTGGCACTCTGTTACCGGCGCACCATTTTGTAAATATGAAAATGTGCGTTGCGCCTCGCTGTGTGCCTCTACTGATGGCGCACAGCTTTCGTAAATCACCCCCATAGTGTGAGCACCTATTGATGTTGTCACAATTGGAAACCCTACCCAGCATTGTTTTCATTCAGCCACTGCAACTTGATTGACAGTAGCTGTGCTGGGAGTTGGCATTAGCACAGCATTGTACACACACCTTCTACAAATTGGGTGACAGTAGTTGTGCTGAAAGATGACGTCAACAGAAAAGACAAACCACAGGATAATTTCAGCAGCACAACCAGTTCTTCCACCACCACAGCAGTAACAGTGGTCCTAAGAATGCCCCAGTTTTTTGATTGGACAGATAAGCAGAAGCACTGTAATGAGCTTATTATTCAACTCTCCCCTATGAAAAGAGATCTTGTCACTTGCATTAACAAAACTAAATAAAGATAGAGGCAACCTGAAAAAGAATATATCTATTCAAATGAAAAAAAAAAATCTTAGTTATACTATAATACCTGGCCAGCAGGCGACAAGTCCAGTATTTGCTCTCCTACAGAGCTACAGGCACTGCTGCTACCTGAAACCTTTGAGTGTCCCCCCACTGGCTGAGTTTTTTCACCCATTGGTCTCTGTGTTACTACAGTGTGCTGTGGTAATGTACAGTAGTGGCCACTGATATGTTTGCAGCCAGACTGGTCATTAGTGCTGTACTTCTGCAGCTGGTCAGAAGATACGCAAGAGGATTATGACTGCTCAGACCAGGTGCCCATCACTAATGTCTGTTGAGCTGCATTTTTCTGCTTACCACCACACACGTATGGTGGGAACATGGCACATGGAAAACAATTGGGGTGGTGTATTAGTAAGCAGAACAATGCAGATCAATGGACTTAATGTGATCAAGCCAAATTGCTTCTTAACATTAGTCTGCCATCTAATGTCTGTGGCTTTTACTGACTATAGGGAAGTCTGCCTTTGTGTGTCTCAGCTAGTTACATCCAAATCTGAGTAGTAATTGCTACCCCAATGGAACAAGTACTGCCTAAAACAACAACATTCTAGCCATTGGCATACATATTTATTAGGATATGTTTTTGTAAATAGCTTTCATTTTCTATAACATATTCCTGTACATAATGAATATTTGCAATGATGAGTGCATATTCTTTCCCGAGTTCTCTTTGTTCCTCATAATAATAGTGTATAAGGGTACCATATGTTCTTATGTACACAGTATATGCTGCAAAGTACAGACAACAGTCTCAGTGAACAGATGTAAGCAAGTCCCATGTCACAGGGGAGTCTGTGGCAATTTTGCGACTAAACTTTGCGTAAATATAAGCTTAGCAATTCAAATTAAAGCCCAACTTGGGGAAAAGTAAAAGTCTTCCCTTGCTGTGGGGGTGCTCCCGCACTATAAAGTCAGCCATAGATGGTTTGAATCTCAACCAGTTCAGCAGGGTCCAGCTGAGATTCGATCCATGTATGGGCAGGCTGATTGTACCCAAGTAAATCCAGTCAATGCAACCAGCATGTTGTGTTTCTAACATGCGATTATTGCCAGTGGCTATAGCAATAATCACTGTTTTCTCCCGGGCAGGGCAGCTCCCCACGTCCCCCGCCAGGAGAACACAATAACTCAGTAGGAGGGATTCCCCTATCAACACTGACTGTGTTGATGGAGGAATCGAGTGATTTTCTTTCTTGCAACCCATGGTTGTAGGAAAGAAAATCGTATCATCTATGGCCTTCCTAAGAGTTAACTGCTCGTTTATCTCTAAGGGACCAGGTAAAGCAGTTTTACTACTCCGGCAGGTTCCTCCACACCACTAGACCAATCCCCACAGCCTCGTCTCCCCTGCACTCTTGTGGTTTAAGATCCTCTGACAACAAAACTGATGCAGGGTCCGTAGCCCTACATTGGAAATGAGGATGCCAAGGGACAGTCCATTGCTGGAGAACAGGGGAGCAGAGGATCAGATAAGCGAAAGTGCTTTGACCAACCTTTAGACATAATTAAGCAGTTAACTCTTGTAGTGTGGCCACAGCCCTACTGCAAGGGAGGACTTTTACTTTTCCCAGACATGGGCTGTAAATTATTTTTTTAAATGATCAAACTGCTCAAAAGTTAAGAAATGAACAGATGACAAATATCTCAGGAATGGGATAAATAGCACACATGAAGTGACCTAGGACAAGAGGGTTCTCAAGACCTTTGTGAGAGAGGATCTTACACGTTCATTATTTTTGGGAGACAATATAATAGCTGTTAGGACTAGGTCCTGTACACTCATGTCACAAATGCAATACACAAGCTCTCTCAATGTTTACCTCCAGCCTCAGGTTCGTACCGAGGTATGGACCTAGGCTAGAAGAAGTGTGGCTGTACCACAGATGAAGCCAGGCACAGCCGTGCTAAGTTAAGAAAATAACAAGCTACAACAAGACGATCCATGGAAGATCTCTGGAGGCATTTGAGCTGGGGCCTCTAATTTTTACATGTTTTTTTTTTTTAAATCTATTAATATTTTGTAGGTGGGGCTGTCAGTAAAGCAGACCTTTTTCATGGAAGGTCCATCTTAAAGCTCAACTGCAGCCCAATAAAATTTTTGCTTTGCTAAAACCTCTGTTTCAAATGCTATCAGTGTTCGCATTTGGTGATTTTTTTTCTCACTTTCTGAACTGTCTGACAATCACTACCTGGACAGAAAGTGAGGGCCAGTAAAAACCTGACAGTGGTTCTAACCTTCTATGCACAGCTAAAGAACTTGATTTTAATATTTTTGTCCCTTTTGAGGAGATATTCCCCTCACTTCTGGCCCCTATCAAATAGACAGGAAATGAGGAGAAATCTCCTGAACAAACCCAGACCACAATAAAAAGGGGTTTCTATTCCACACTCCATTCAAAACTTAAAAAAAAAATAGTTGTTGTTGCATTTGAAGAGTCATACATAAATGATCAGGAATCTTTTGCAGAGAGCTCTCCATTAGATTTGAACAGACACATCAAGAGTCCAATTTACTGTATGTGTAAACCTGTGAAGAAAGGGCAAGGGGGCCACTGTACAGACACCTCTAATGCTAGATTTTCTGGGGTCAAACCTATACTGACTGGTAAGGTATTCTAACCTGTCTGATTACAATTTCCCTAGATGAACCTTGCCTGCAAGCGTTTCAAAGACTTCCATGGTGGTCTAATGTCTATGTTCACCTATAGCAGTGTTTCTCAAACTTTTACCCCTGCAGGTCTAAAACATTCTCCTAAGTACCCCTGTCTCGAGAAAGTAATTTCTATTGTTTGGGTGTTATGGTTTCTGTGTGTATGTAATGTCAGTATGTGATTGTTATGATTTATGTGAGTGTTTGTGATGTTTTTTGTTCGTGTGCAATATTATTGTATGTGTGCATGCTGCAATGACATATATATATATATATATATATATATATATATATATATATATACACACACACACACATATATACTGGTAGATAAACACACACAGTCACAAATGAACACAACGACACCCACACAATCCCAAACTAATACTTGCAGACACACAAATACCCACAAAATCCCAAATTAACAGACTGGCAGACACACACATTGCCAAATTAACACACTCAGAGATACACACATTTAATCCCAAATGAACACACTGGTAGACACACACACACAATCCAAAATTAACACACTGACAGACACACAAACGCACACATAATTCCAATTTAACACACTTACAGACACACACACATAATCCAAAATTAACAAACAGGTAGACATGCACACACCTGAAGCCTACCGGCGCAGTGTCCACCAAATGCAGCCTTATCAGTTCAGTGCCCACCAAATGCAGCCTCATCAGTGCAGTGCCCACCTAATGCAGTCTCCTCAGTGCAGTGCCCACCAAATGCAGCCTCGTCTGTGCAGTGCCCACCAAATGCAGCCTACCAGTGCAGTGCCCACCAATTGCAGCCTACCAGTGCAGTGCTCACCAATTGCAGCCTCATCAGTGCAGTGCCCACCAAATGCAGCCTTATCAGTGCAGTGCCCACCAAATGCAGCCTACCAGTAGTGCAGTAGCCACCAAATGTAGCATAGGCAGTGCAGTGCCCACCAAATGTAGCCTCATCAGTTCAGTGTTCACCAAATGCAGCCTCATCAGTGCAGCGCCCACCAAATGCAGCCTCATCAGTGCAGTGCCCACCAAATGCAGCCTCATCAGTGCAGTGCCCACCAAATGCAGCCCCATTGGTGCAGTGCCCACCAAATGCAGCCTACCAGTGAAGTGCCCACCAATTGCAGCCTCATCAGTTCAGTGTCCACCAAATGCAGCCTCGTCAGTGCAGTGTCCACCAAATGCAGTCTCATCAGTGCAGTGCCCACCAATTGCAGCCTCATCAGTTCAGTGTCCACCAAATGTAGCCTTATCAGTTCAATGTCCGCAAATTCAGCATCATCAGTGCCCACCAAATGCAGCCTACCAGTGCAGTGCCCACCAAATGCAGCCTCATCAGTGCAGCGCCAACCAAATTCAGCCTCACCAATGAATTGTCCACCAAATGCAGCCTCGTCAGTGCAGTGCCAACCAAATGCAGCCTCATCAGTGCAGTGCCAATCAAATGAAGCCCCATCAGAGCAGTGCCCACCAAATGCAGCCGCATCAGTGCAGTGCTCCTCAAATACAGCCTCATCAGTGCAGTGCTCACCAAATGCAGCCTACCAGTGCAGTGCCCACCAAATGCAGCCTACCAGTGCAGTGCCCATCAATTGTAGCCTACCAGTGTAGTGCTCACCAATTGCAGCCTCATCAGTGCAGTTCCCAACAAATGCAGCCTCATCAGTGCAGTGCCCACCAAATGCAGCCTACCAGTAGTGCAGTAGCCACCAAATGTAGCATAGGCAGTGCAGTGCCCACCAAATGTAGCCTCATCAGTTCAGTGTCCACCAAATGCAGCCTCATCAGTGCAGCGCCCACCAAATGCAGCCTTATCAGTGCAGTGCCTACCAAATTCAGCCTCCTCAGTGCAGTGCCCACCAAATGCAGCCTCATTGGTGCAGTGCAGTTTTCCTGAAACTTCCTTCTTAAAATGAATGTGCGTGTTATACACCTGTGCGAGTTATACGCCGATAAATACGGTATTTATATTTACAAATGCTTTATGACACCAAAGACAGTTCATTGGCATTGAAAATGATGTATGCCTTTTGGGTGTTATGTATACAGTTATTTGCATTACTTATTTTTGGCTTACAAAGACAAATTTAAAAGAGGAGCATTGGTCCTGAAATGTTCTCTAGCCACTTGAGCCCCGGACCATTATGCTGCCTAAGGACCAGAGGTCTTTTTCCAATTTGGCACTGCGTCGCTTTAACTGCTAATTGCGCGGTCATGCAATGCTGTACCCAAACGAAATTTGCGTCCTTTTCTTCCCACAAATAGAGCTTTCTTTTGATGGTATTTGATCACCTCTGTGGTTTTTATTTTTTGCGCTATAAACGGAAAAAGACCGAAAATTTTGAAAAAAAATGATATTTTCTACTTTTTGTTATAAAAAAAATCCAATAAACTAAATTTTAGTCATACATTTAGGCCAAAATGTATTCGGCCACATGTCTTTGGTAAAAAAAATGTCAATAAGTGTATATTTATTGGTTTGCGCAAAAGTTATAGCGTCTACAAACTAGGGTACATTTTCTGGAATTTACACAGCTTTTAGTTTATGACTGCCTATGTCATTTCTTGAGGTGCTAAAATGGCAGGGCAGTACAAAACCCCCCCAAATGACCCCATTTTGGAAAGTAGACACCCCAAGGAAATTGCTGAGAGGCATGTTGAACCCATTGAATATTTATTTTTTTTGTCCCAAGTGATTGAAAAATGACAAAAAAAAAAAAAATATTTACAAAAAGTCGTCACTAAATGATATATTGCTCACACAGGCCATGGGCCTATGTGGAATTGCACCCCAAAATACATTTAGCTGCTTCTCCTGAGTATGGGGATACCACATGTGTGGGACTTTTTGGGAGCCTAGCCGCGTACGGGGCCCCGAAAACCAATCACCGCCTTCAGGATTTCTAAGGGTGTAAATTTTTGCTTTCACTCTTCACTGCCTATCACAGTTTCGGAGGCCATGGAATGCCCAGGTGGCACAAAACCCCCCAAAATGACCCCATTTTGGAAAGTAGACACCCCAAGCTATTTGCTGAGAGGCATATTGAGTCCATGGAATATTTTATATTTTGACACAAGTTGCGGGAAAGTGACACTTTTTTTTTTTTTTTTTTTTTTTTTTCATAAAGTTGTCACTAAATGATATATTGCTCACACAGGCCATGGGCATATGTGGAATTGCACCCCAAAATACATTTAGCTGCTTCTCCTGAGTATGGGGATACCACATGTGTGGGACTTTTTGGGAGCCTAGCCGTGTACGGGACCCCAAAAACCAATCACTGCCTTCAGGATTTCTAAGGGTGAAAATTTTTGATTTCACTCTTTACTGCCTATCACAGTTTCGGAGGCCATGGAATGCCCAGGTGGCACAAAACCCCCCCAAATGACCCCATTTTGGAAAGTAGACACCCCAAGCTATTTGCTGAAAGGCATGGTGAGTATTTTGCAGCTCTCATTTGTTTTTGAAAATGAAGAAAGACAAGAAAAAACATTTTTTTTTTTCTTTTTTCAATTTTCAAAACTTTGTGACAAAAAGTGAGGTCTGCAAAATACTCACTATACCTCTCAGCAAATAGCTTGGGGTGTCTACTTTCCAAAATGGGGTCATTTGGGGGGGTTTTGTGCCACCTGGGCATTCCATGGCCTCCGAAACTGTGATAGGCAGTGAAGAGTGAAATCAAAAATTCACGCCCTTAGAAAGCCTGAAGGCGGTGCTTGGTTTTCGGGGTCCCGTACGCGGCTAGGCTCCCAAAAAGTCTCACACATGTGGTATCCCCGTACTCAGGAGAAGCAGCAGAATGTATTTTGGGGTGTAATTTCATATATTTCCATGGCATGTTTGAGCAATATATCATTTAGTGACAACTTTGTGCAAAAAAAAAAAAAAAAAAAAAAAAATTTGTCTCTTTCCCGCAACTTGTGTCGCAATATAAAATATTCCATGGACTCGACATGCCTCTCAGCAAATAGCTTGGGGTGTCTACTTTCCAAAATGGGGTCATTTGGGGGGGTTTTGAACTGTCCTGGCATTTTATGCACAACATTTAGAAGCTTATGTCACACATCACCCACTCTTCTAACCACTTGAAGACAAAGCCCTTTCTGACACTTATTGTTTACATGAAAAAGTTTTTTTTTTTTTGCAAAAAAATTACTTTGAACCCCCAAACATTATATATTTTTTTTAAAGCAAATGCCCTACAGATTAAAATGGTGGGTGTTTCATTTTTTTTTTTCACACAGTAATTGCGCAGCGATTTTTCAAACGCATTTTTTGGGGAAAAAACACACTTTTTTTAATTTTAATGCACTAAAACACGCTATATTGCCCAAATGTTTGATGAAATAAAAAAGATGATCTCAGGCCGAGTACATGGATACCAAACATGACATGCTTTAAAATTGCGTACAAACGTGCAGTGGCAACAAAATAAATACATGTTTAAAAGCCTTCAAAAGCCTTTACAGGTTACCACTTTAGATTTACAGAGGAGGTCTACTGGAAAAATTACTGCACTCGATCTGGCCTTCGCGGTGATACCTCACATGCATGGTGCAATTGCTGTTTACGTTTGACGACAGACCGCCGCTTGCGTTCGCCTTAGCGCGAGAGCAGGGGGCGACAGGGGTGTTTTTTTTTTTTTTTTTTTTTTTCTTTATTATTTTTTTGCTTTTTTAATCTTACTTTTAAACTGTTCCTTTCATATTTTTTTTTTTAATCATTTTTATTGTTATCTCGGGGAATGTAAATATCCCCTATGATAGCAATAGGTAGTGACAGGTACTCTTTTTTGAAAAAATTGTGGTCTATTAGACCCTAGATCTCTCCTCTGCCCTCAAAGCATCTGACCACACCAAGATTCGGTGTGATAAAATGCTTCCCCAATTTCCCAATGGCGCTATTTACATCCGGCGAAATCTAAGTCATGAAATACTCGTAGCTTCCGGTTTCTTAGGCCATAGAGATGTTTGGAGCCACTCTGGTCTCTGATCAGCTCTATGGTCAGCTGGCTGAATCACCGGCTGCATTCTCAGGTTCCCTGTTGAGACAGGAGAGCCAGAGAAAAACACGGAAGACGGTGGGGGGGGGGGCATTCCCTCCCACGGCTTGTAAAAGCAGTCTAGAGGCTAATTAGCCGCTAGGATTGCTTTTACATGAAAGCCGACCGCTGGCTGAAAAGAATGATACCAAGATGATACCTAAACCTGCAGGCATCATTCTGGTATAACCACTCAAAGTCGTGAATGGCGTACCTGAAGACAAAAAAATGGTTAACAATGGTTAACAATAAAGCACAGTAAAGTGTAAATAATTACACACCTGAAAAACAAACATGATAAAACATAATAACAATAACAATAACAATAACAATCAATAACAATAACAATAACAATAAAACATTGCAGAATAGAATACAGTAAAAAAGAGCAGAACAATAGAGAGAGAGAATAGAGAGAGAGAGAACAATAAAACAACAACTATTTTTTTTTATTTCATATTTTTTTTTTTTTTACACTTTTTTTGTAACTAACTTTTATAACTGTAACTGGTTCCAGGTTCGGGTCTCTCAAAATGCGATGGCATCTTGGGAGACCCTGTGAAAGTGTGCCTAGTCTGTGCAATGCTGTACCCTACGCTAATACTCAACTAGTGAATGGTAGCGTTCAAAACATTCACCAATGCAAAGACCAGGATTGTCAGGACAGGAGGGACAATAATAGCGGGTGTCACGCCTATATCCGCGCTTGCTGCAGACACGACATCTTCTTTGGGGGGGGTTCGTTGGGTAGGGGTACTCGGGAGGACATAAAAATGCCTCTCATGCAGCCGACTGCATTTGGTTGGGGATGTGAATGGGGGAAGTACGGGCGCTGCAGAAGCGGTGGGTTCCCAATTAGGATTGGCGAATGCAGCAGGAAGGGCATTATGGGCACGACGGGCCTGTGTTTGTCTTTTTGGTGGCGGCGGGACACTACTTGTGCTTGCCACCTCACCAGCTTGAACTGCACTTATGGGACTCGCCACGTCACCAAGTGTTACTGCAGTGCTGGTTTGACTACGACCGAGGTGTACTAGGCCGCTGGTGCTTGCCAGTTCACCAAAACACTACCAAAAAACTGTTAGCGATCGCAGGGATCAGGCCTGACTCTGCGAACGCTGCAGTTATGCGTTTAGTGTTTTGTAAGTGTCAGTGATCGATCGATACTGCACTTGGGTGGGCTGGGCTGGGCCGGGCGGAGGGGCAAAACGCAGGTGCTAGCAGGTATCTGGGCTGATTCCGCTAACACTGCGTTTTTGGGAACCCTAAACTGCTGGGGACGCTAGTATAGATCTGATCGGATCAGATATTGATCCGTTCAGATACTATACCACTAAGGGAGGTGTACAGTGCGTGCGTGGGTGTTAGCGGTACTGGCGCTAATCTGACGCTGCCTGGGGCTGGTGCTTGCCAGTTCACCAAAACGCTACAAAAAAAACTGTTAGCAATCGCAGGGATCAGGCCTGACTCTGCGAACGCTGCAGTTATGCGTTTAGTGTTTTGTAAGTGTCAGTGATCGATCGATACTGCACTTGGGTGGGCTGGGCTGGGCCGGGCGGAGGGGCAAAACGCAGGTGCTAGCAGGTATCTGGGCTGATTCCGCTAACACTGCGTTTTTGGGAACCCTAAACTGCTGGGGACGCTAGTATAGATCTGATCGGATCAGATATTGATCCGTTCAGATACTATACCACTAAGGGAGGTGTACGGTGCGTGCGTGGGTGTTAGCGGTACTGGCGCTAACCTGACGCTGCCTGGGGCTGGTGCTTGCCAGTTCACCAAAATGCTACCAAAAAAACTGTTAGCGATCGCAGGGATCAGGCCTGACTCTGCGAACGCTGCAGTTATGCGTTTAGTGCCTTGTAAGTGACAGTGATCGATCGATACTGCACTTGGGTGGGCCGGGCGGAGGGACAAAACGCAGGTGCTAGCGGGTATCTGGGCTGATCCCGCTAACACTGCGTTTTTGGGAACCCTAAACTGCTGGGGACGCTAGTATAGATCTGATCGGATCAGATATTGATCCGTTCAGATACTATACCACTAAGGGAGGCGCATGCTGCGTGCGTGGGTGTTAGCGGTACTGGCGCTAATTTGACGCTGCCTGGGGCGACGCATATCACCGCCGGGCGATCGGGGGGCTAAACCTTTATTCGGTAATAAACGGCGGGTGCCCTGACACTATAAAAAATAAACGAACTAACCAGCGTCAACCGTATCGGTTATACGGTGATCAGTGGTGAAAGGGTTAACTAGGGGGCAATCAAGGGGTTAAAACATTTATTAGGTAGTATATGGGGGTCCCTGACGCTATAAAACGCTGACGGCGAACCTAAATATTTACCTCACTAACTAGCGTCACCAGCGACACTAATACAGCGATCAGAAAAATGATCGCTTAGCGACACTGGTGACAGGGGGTGATCAAGGGGTTAAAACTTTATTAGGGGGGGTTAGGGGGGTACCCTAGACCTAAAGGGGGGTAATATACACTGTCCCAACACTGTCACTGTCACAAACTGACACTATGCAGTAATCAGAAAAAAAAACAAAAAAAAAACAAAAAACTGCTGGTGTCAGTTTGTGACAGGGGGGGGGGGTGATTGGGGGGGGATCGGGGGGCGATCGGGGGGGGGATCGGGGTGATTTGTGTGCCTGGCATGTTCTACTGTGTGTGTAGTGTTTGTGCACTCACATACTTGTCGTCTCTCCTCGGGCCGGAACGGAAAATACCGACCCGAGGGGAGATGACATCACTTCCTTTGCTGCTGTTTAGCATACAGCAGCAAAGGAGTGTTCTCATTGGCCGGCGGCGATCGCGAGGGGGGGGCCACGAACGGATGGTCTCCCCCTCATCACCGATCGCCGCTGGACAAACGACGACCGCCTCGGGCACCGGGGGGGGGTCCGATCGGACCCCCCACCCGCGGAAGGCAAATCACGTACCCTGTACGTGATTTTGCCTGTCCGTGCCACTTTGCCGACGTACATCGGCGTGAGGCGGTCGTCAAGTGGCTAGAGATATATCGTTTTTCAGAAACACAGATCTACATTTTTACCTGCACTTATGTGTACTAGCATGAATGAACTAATTCATAATTTTCAGCTCTCAGTGAACACTTGCTAAAATCAATTCATTGGGGGTCAGAATGCCCCCTTACAGTAATGTTCAGAATGTCACCTTAGGGATAGTTAAAAAGATCATTGATGGTCTGCAATTGATTCTGCCTAGTGACATTGGCCCTGGAACTATCCAGGCTCTATCAGATAGAATTTCAATTAGCCACAGCTCAAGAGACCCCTAGTAACTTCTGGAGGATGCATAGGGTTCCAGAGAAGCCTGGTTGAGATTGGCTGAACTATAACATTATTCTGGCATATAGCATGAGGTGTAACTATGTACTGAATCTATGCTCAAATGTTAGCAGAAACCCTAAATATCAGTACATACTGTATACCCAAGATGCCTGTCTTTTAATTAACTTGATTTCTACCTTCCCTTAGAAAATAATAATCCAGTATTAACATAAAATGACTGGAACTATTAGGTAGGTGCAAAGAATAGACACCTCAGGAGGAGCTTTTCTGAGCCAGAAAGTAAGATTTGAAAAGGCCTGATTGGCATTGTTTTCACTGGCTCTGGGGCTGTCAACAGGTAGAAATCCATCATTCCTGCAATATCCTAAGCAGTTTGTGCATGTAGAAAATTGGCCCAAAAGACATTGTGGAATTATTGGATTGTGCATGTGTTTACTATCATTTACTTTATTTAGCTATAACTTCTTTCGCATAAGTGTTTATTGGATTTTCCCGTTATTACATAAAACATATAAATGTTCAGGTTATATGTGTGCAAATACATATGGTCATCATGGCAAATATAAGGAATACAAAGTGTGAAAAGGACCATCTAAATTCAATTCAAAAGTCACTTATCAGGGCAGTCTGGAAAGAGAATTGGAAATATGAATAGGAACCCCTTGTTTAGCTATAATTTTAGAATGTAAGTTTGCATGTCTATGTGTGTTTATGAGTGGAAGATCTCAGATCTGTTTCGTAATATCAGAAAATCATCAGATGTATATTGGTTGTCATGTAAATTTTCACAATATATGTCTTTGAATTGGCTGTGATCAGGTTATAGGCATGATACCATTGTTGGGAGGAAGTTTTGTTGCAGTTTGATATAGATACAGTGCATGCAGGCTTCCATTCATCAACGCCTCTATGACAATCACTAAGCAATCAGTTTACACAATGCTGTGGTAGGTGCTAATTCTATTGCCTCAGGGTGCTTTTGGTATCTATTGAGAGGCAAGATACTTTATTGTTGGTACCAATTAACTGTGATTAGGCTTTTGTCCAGAGGCCTTGATAACCAGAGCTTCTGAAGTCTAGATGAAATTTAAATATGTAAGGACAGTGTTTAAGGTAGTTACACGGCGGGAACAAGAACAGAAATTATCATTACAATTAGTGCCTGGCAGACAAATTGTCTACACGTGAACATTTGTGGATATGGCCTAAAGTAATAAAATCTCATATAGTTTTTCAATTACCTTTCAATTGTCTTTTTAAATCTTATTATATTTGCAGCTTTTATAAATGAGCTGTGGGAGTTCAGCAGCACCGAAAAGCCCAAAAAAATAATGAATAAGGTATTTTCTAAAAGTGAAAAAAACATGGCAATTGTTTGACACAGAGGGGAAGATTTACTAAAGCTAGTGCATTCAGAATCTGGTGCAGCTGTGCATTGTAGCCAATCAGCTTCTAACTTCAGCTTGTTCAGTTAAGCTTTGACAAAAAAAACCTGGAAGCTGATTGGTTTCTATGCAGAGCTGCACCAGATTTTGCACTCTCCAGTTTTAGTGAATCAACCCCACAGTACCTTAGCAAAAGAAAAAAATGCAGTTAAGAGTTTAGACCTATATTATTGATTCCCTGATTAAAAATAAATAACATACAATCTCCTGATAATTTTCCTGCCTAAAGTGTCAATGCCCCAACAGTTGGAACCGTTTGTTGCTTTTACACAAAAGCCCAAACTACCTTGCAACTTTACAAAAATTGTTTGGACTACAACATACTGTATATGGGCCTTCAGATTCAGAGCAAATGAGTTCACATAACATTTCTTTCAGGTAATTCCCTGTCCGTTATCTGTACTGATATAGAGCACCACTATCTATGCATTATGTGCCTACCAGGTGAGATAATATATTTCTTGACAGACTTCATGGCAGCCTACGTGTGGGTTAATCCCGCCCCCTCATACCTCGTGGGACCCTTCTCCCATAAATCTATGCTCTTGGCCAGAGCCCGTGTTCCTTTTTTGTCCTCCTCCTTTCATGAAGTTTCCTGTAATCCAGGCCTGGTGGTGTGCAGATAACGGCCACATCACCCTGAAAGCGCCGATCTCATCTGATTTCGGAGGCTAGGCATGGTCGGGCCTGGTTAGTACCTGGATGGGAGACCGCCTGGGAATACCAGGTGCCGAAGGCTGCAGGCCTTTCTCCACTTAATAGCAGAAGCCTCAGTCCTCCTAAGACTGGACAACACGACAGTAGTCGTATACATCAAAAGGGGGTACTCGCAGTCTCTCCCTGTTGAAGGAAGTAGAGCCCATCATGATCTGGGCCCAGAAAAACCTGGCCAACCTGACAGCTGTCTATCTCCCTGGAGTTCAGAACGTTCAGGCAGATTTTCTGTCAAGAGTTTCTCTGGACAACGAGTGGACTTTCCCCCCCCGAAGCCTTCAGGTGGGTCCTGTCCCTCGGAGTCATTCTGGAAGTAGACTTGTTCGCCTCCCCGTGCAACTTCAGACTAGAGAGATACTACACGAGGTCTCGGTGTCCCCAGGCTTTCGGGTAGATGCTCTGACAGACCATTGGCGGTTCCACAGGGCCTATGCCTTTCCCCCGGTTCCTGTCATTCTCCGGTTTCTGTCGAAGCTCAGGATGGAAGAAGCAGAGGTAGTGGCAATAGTCCCGTACTCGCCAAACAGGCCACGGTTTCCACTGCTGTTGCAACTTCCGGGACCCAGTTCCTCTACCCTCCAGACCAGATCTCCTATCACAAGGAGCAATTCTACATCCATGCCCGGCCCATCTACATCTGATGATCTGGTTCTTGAGAGGGGAAGGTTGGAGGCCCTAGGCTGTCCAAGTAGGGCCATCTCCCCATTATTAAATGCCAGAAGAGCAGGCACCAACAGGGTCTACCAGAACCACAGGTTCTTGCAATAACCAAAGATGCATGATATCCTGGGCTTCCTACAATCGTGCTTGGATCTCTCATTGTCAGTCAGCTCGCCGCAAGTCCAAGTCTCTGCAATCTCTGCCTTTACGGGTGTTTCCTGGGCTAGACACACTCTTGGTAGTTTTTCAGAAGAGCTTAGACCTCAGAAAAAGCCAAGATTATCTAATTGGGATCTTCCCCTTGTCCTGGATTTTTTTTCTCAGGTAGAGAGTTGGAACATGAAGATCAGTCCTCTATAAAATGACTCTCTCTAAAAGTTGCCTTCTTGGTGGCTATAACATCGGCCAAGAGGGTCTCTGAAATCAGCTCTCTGGGATGCAAGGAGCCATTTCTAACCTTTTTTTTTCCTGATTGGGTAGTTTAGTATGTTGGGTTCAAACCCCAAAGTGACATCTGTGTTTTATGACAATCAGGAGATTGCTCTTGCAACGTTCAGATCTACTGAGGATTCCAGTGTTCATCCCTTAGATGTTGGAAAAGCTCTGAGTCAGTATCTTGAAGCTACAGCTTCTTTCCGTCACACTGACCACCTGTTCGTTCTTTTTCATGGGAAGAATAAGGGAATGCGTGCCTCTTCCAGATCTATCACAGCATGGATTGTTCAGGCCATTCAGTGGGCTTACAAAGCCAAGGGCTTGGCGCCTCCAGAAGCGGTGTCTGCTCACTCAACTAGAAGTGTGTCTTCATAATGGGCGGCGTCACATCACGTGCTCCAGAAGTTATTTGCAAGGCGGCCTCGTGGTCTTCAATTAACATGTTCATGGCACACTACTGCGTAAAGCAAGCCTTGTTATCTTCTGTTAAATTTGGTTTAAGTATCTTGTCTGTTGATGGTGCCAATTAAACCTTGTTCTTTTGTCCAGCGCTCTGCCCACCCGGTTGTGTATGGCTAGTTATTTCTCACATGTAGGCTGCCATGGAGTCTGTCAGGAAAACGGAAAATTTCTATCAGATACGTACCATAATTTTCCTTTCCTGATAGACTCCATGGCAGCAGGAGTTCCCTCCCAGTGGCTGGAGTAGGCTAATATATGGAACACAGCCTCTGGCCCAGAGCAAAGATTTATGGGAGAAGGGTCCTATGAGGTATGAGGGGGCGGGATTAACCCACATGTAGGCTGCCATGGAGTCCACCAGGAAAGGAAATTACGGTAAGTATTTGATATAAATTTTCCGTTATCCTGAGGTTTAAAAATGTCCTAATGATTGACCATCTGATACCTATGGCTGCTTGTTAATTAGCAACCATCTTCACTTCAGCTTGGGCTTTGAAACAGGCCTAAAACATTAGCGTGGTCTAGCTGTCCATGGCCAACAGTAAACAGCAAGTGTTGAATTTCCTAAATGCATGTCACATACTTTATCAACAGAATGGGAAAGTGTTCAGCCTGTGCAATGCAGACAATCTGCAGTGATGACTGTGATCAGGGTGTATATCAGTGATCAAAATAAAAGGGGAGTGGAAATAGGACCCAAGGTGTCCTTGCCTTCAATGAAGGAAAAGGAACAAACTGAGGTTTAACCTGATATAACTTTATTAGAACAATTAGTAGAAAAAATATTTATCATTGAAAGGAAAGCATGAACAATAGTCTCCTATTGTTTATGCTTTCCTTTCAATGATAAATATTTTTTTCTACTAATTGTTCTAATAAAGTTATATCAGGTTAAACCGCAGTTTGTTCCTATTCCTTCATTGAAGGCAAGGACACCTTGGGTCCTATTCCCACTCCCCTTTTATCTTGACTACTTCTCCTGTTTTGATAAGGAACACCATCATATTAGGTGAGCCGGTAACCTATTACCTGAATTGACCAATGATACTGGTCATCAGGACCCCGCCAATTGCGTTTTTTATTACGATTTGTATATCAGTGATGTCTCACCTTGCTTTGAAATCAGACTGCATTCCACATGCAGCCACCCCCTTATTCAAAACCAAGATGAAATTCTGTTAATATCTTAAATTTTTTTAATTTCCAGCACTGCATTACAGGATTCCGGCAAAAACAAAACACAAAACAAACCCATAAATGTACCAAAAAATCTAATCTTTACAATGATCTGAATATATCAATACACAAAAGATCTCACATAAGCTAGCCATACACTAGTACAATTTTTGCTAAACTGTTAGTTTAACCACTTCAGCCCTGGAAGGTTTTACCCCCTTCCTTTTTACAATTTGGCACTGCATCGCTTTAACTGAGCGTATAATGATTGGTTTGCGCAAAAGTTATAGCGTCTACAAACTACGGGAAAGATTTATGCCATTTTTATGGCATTTTTATTATTTTATTTTTTTACTAGTAATGGCGGTGTTCTGCGATTTTTAGCAGTATTGTGACATTGCGGCGGACAGATCGGACACTTCTGACACATTTTTGGGACCATTGACATTTATACAGTGATCAGTGCTATAAAAATGCACTGATTAGTGTGTAAATGTCACTGGCAGGGAAGGGGTTAACACTAGGGGGCAATCAAGGGGTTAAATGTGTGTTCCCTCAGCGTGTTCTAACTGTATGGGGATGTGACTTACTAGTAGTGGAGACACATCGTTGTTCCTACTTAGTAGGAACAAACGACATGTCTTCTCTGCCCTGACAGCACAGGGATTTGTGTGTTTACACACACAAATCCCTGTGCTGGCGCTCGTGCACGCGATCATGTGTGCCCAACTTCTGTCAGACCAGCTGCTGCACACACAGGCCGAATGTCACCTGGTTTCTGTTCAACCGGCCGATGCCGCCCAATATTTGGCCCATGTGGCCCTTAAAGGTAAGCTGATGAGCAGAAAAAGGCAGACAGATCAAAAGTTAATGATCACTGATATAGATAAATGAGAGGGGGATTTTTGGGACTTTGAATGAAGCACAATTAAGTGCCTCCATCCCTGGTTCAAGTAGACAAAAAAGGAATTGTGGGACTTTAAATGAGGCTATTGCAGGTAAAATGGTTTGTAAACATAATTTATTTGTGACATTGGTATGAAACAAGTAGAAAAGTAATTTCATGTATATACATATACACATGCACATGGCATGAACGTGCGGCGAGGGGCCCCAACCCGGGCGGAAACCATCGCCCGCGACCAACGCCCACATGCTCCACCTGTGTCGGCTATGATGGAAATGTTCATGCCCACTAGTGACGTCATGTCATGACGTCTATCTGTACTGGTTCACATTCTTCCACATTTCTTTATCTCTTCACCTGGGTACACATCCTTAACCTCCCTGGCGGTATGATTATTTCGGATTTTAGGTGCTGAAAGCGGTACAATTATTTTGCATGGAAATTTGGCGTTTTATATTGTAGGTCTGTAATTTTTAACAATAACACACTTAAATCTGTCCAAACAAGAGTCTAGTAGATATCCCGGGTATGATAAAGTTTGAAACACAAAAACATAAATTATAATATAATAAAAAAAAAAAATAATTAAAAAAAATAAAAATAAATAGTAATAAAATTAATTTCCACACGATTCACTATCGCTCAATTCTGCAAGTGTTCTAATTTACTATCGCTGTTTTCTAGCTGGTCTAAAGCCATTTTTGACGTAAAGGGACACTTTTTGGTTGCTATGGACAATCTCCAGTTTCCAGGCAGAAAGAACAGTATATGCAATATAAAACTGCATGCAGGGCATGGGCCAAAGCACTGGGGACAAAAGGGATGTGAAATCATTTCATACAGTACTGTAATCTGTAAGATTACAGTACTGTATGTGTTATGATTTTACACTTTTTTTGAATTTGCCGCCAGGCTCCGCCCCCGTGCATCGCGCCGCTCGCAGGGAACGGAGCCTGGCACGGAGAGGCTTCGGAGGAGGACGGAGCCCGCAGACACAGCGGGGGACATCGCAGGATCCCGGGGACAAGGTAAGTAAGGAGGCACCAGGATCCTGCGATGTAATCCCGATTGTGGCTCGGGGTTACCGCTAATGGTCCTGAATTTTAACCCCGAGCCACACTCGGGAAAACCACCAGGGAGGCTACTCCATTACCCTAATAACACTAATTCACGGATATCATCTAAATTTATTCATACAGACCCTTTGGTGGTCACTACTCATGTTCATCACCCTGATACATTATGAAGATTGGCAACATGTGTCCTGTGTATGTTGTGTGTGCGCGCCCTGCTATCACGTGACTCAAGACTACCTCAGCTCCTGGGGGAGACAATCTTTGGCCCTGGCCCCCTATCCATCATACATCATGTTATTCCATCTCATTCAAGTACTCAGGATTGGCAATTTGCCTTTTCCTGCTATGCTTAGCATCACACTAGATTAATTATACTCTGTTCCTTTCAGATAACTTGTAGCATCCGCCCCTGAGGAAGTGTTTTTTTACATGAAACGCGTTGGGAATTCAGGATGCATCCACATGCCTACCAATAGGAAGATACCCTGTACTATATTTACAATTAATCATGTTCAAAGATTGTATACCTCTCATCATATTTCCGAATGCTTTCCTAATGACGTGTACATATAGGTATTTACCGTATTTATCGGCATATAACACGCACAGGCGTATAACACGCACATTCATTTTAAGAGGGAAATTTCAGGAAAAAAACTTAAATTTTAAATAAGGAACTTTGAAGCAAAATAAGGGTCAGTGTCCATCTGCAGCCCCATTATTGCCATCAATGCAGCCTCACCAGTCCACATCAACGCAGCCTCACCAGTCCACATCAATGCAACCACCTCACCCTTGCCATCAGTGCAGCCTGATCGATGCCCATCTGCAGCCTAGAGGGGACAGGCAGTGGGGCGGGATGAGCTCCGACAGATTACATACAGTGAGAATCTCCTATGATAGACAGAACAGTGGTCCAATGGCGGCCCAGGAGACGGGACTTCCTATTACAGAGGCCACCATGTAAACAGGAGTTTCTCACTGTATGTAATCTGATGGCGCTCGTCCCGCCCCCCTCCCTGTTCCCTCCGAGGCAGCTAAAATTGAAGTATTGGCGTATAACACGCACACGCTATTTGCACCCAATTTTCATGGTGAAAAAGTGAGTGTTATACGCCAATAAATACAGTATATAATTTACCAATATCTATTCGTTATGATCATGTGCTGTCAAGCCATTATGTATGTATCTATTTATCCATCATGTTCAAGCCGTGTGCATGTGTACAGTGCCTTGCAAAAAAAGTATTCACCCCCCTTGGCTTTTTACCTATTTTGTTACATTACAGCCTTTAGTTCAATTTTTTTTAATCTGAATTATATGTGATGGATCAGGACACAATAGTCTAAGTTGGTGAAGTAAAATTAGAAAAATATATATATAAAACTATTTTTCAGAAATAAAAAACTAATAATTGGCATGTGCGTATGTATTTACCCCCTTTGTTATGAAGCCCATAAAAAGCTCTGGTGCAACCAATTACCTTCAGAAGTCACATAATTAGTGAAATGATGTCCACCTGTGTGCAATCTAAGTGTCACATGATCTGTCTTTACATATACACACCTTTTTGAAAGGCCCCAGAGGCTGCAACACCTAAGCAAGAGGCACCACTAACCAAACACTGCCATGAAGACCAAGGAACTCTCCAAACAAGTAAGGGAAAATGTTGTTGAGAAGTACAAGTCGGGGTTAGGTTATAAAAAAGAATTCAAAATTTTTGATGATCCCTAGGAGCACCATCAAATCTATCACAACCAAATGGAAAGAACATGGCACAACAGCAAACTTGCCAAGAGACAGCCGCACACCAAAACTCACAGACCGGGCAAGGAGGGCATTAATCAGAGAGGCAGCAGAGAGACCTAAGGTAACCCTGGAGGAGCTGCAGAGTTCCACAGCAAAGACTGGAGTATGTGTACATAGGACGACAATAAGCCATACGCTCCATAGAGTTGGGCTTTATGGCAGAGTGGCCAGAAGAAAGCCATTACTTTCAGCAAAAAACAAAATGGCACGTTTTGAGTTTGCGAAAAGGCATGTGGGAGACTCCCAAAATGCATGGTGGAAGGTGCTCTGGTCTGATGAGAGTAAAATTAAACTTTTTGGCCATCAAAGAAAACGCTATGTCTGGCGCAAATCCAACACATCACATCATTTAAAGAACACCATCCCCACAGTGAAACATGGTGGTGGCAGCATCAGGCTGTGGGGATGTTTTTCAGCAGTCAGGACTGGGAAACTGGTCAGAGTTGAGGGAAAGATGGGTGGTGCTAAATACAGGGATATTCTTGAGCAAAACCTGTACCATTCTGTGTGGGATTTGAGGCTAGGACGGAGGTTCACCTTCCAGCAGGACAATGACCCCAAACACACAGCTAAAGCAACACTTGAATGGTTTAAGGGGAAACATGTAAATGTGTTGGAATGGCCTAGTTAAATCCCAGACCTCAATCCAATAGAAGATCTGTGGTCAAACTTAAAGATTACTGCTCACAAGCGCAAACCATCCAACTTGAAGGAGCTGGAACAGTTTTGCAAGGGGGAATAGGCAAAAATCCCAGTGGTAAGATGTGGCAAGCTCATAGAGACTTATCCAAAGCGACTTGGAGCTGTGATAGCCACAAAAGGTGGCTCTACAAAGTATTAACTTTAGGGGGCGTGAATATTTATGCACATTGACTTTTTTTGTTATTTTGTCCTATTTGTTGTTTGCTTCACAATAAGAAAAAACACATCTTAAAAGATGTGGGCATGTTCTGTAAACTAAATTATGCAAATCCTCAAAAAATCCATGTTAATTCCAGGTTGTGGGGCAACAAAACACAAAAAATGCCAAGGGGGGTGAATACTTTTGCAAGGCACTGTATATGTATATACACGAAATTACTTTTCTACTTGTTTCATACCAATGTCACGAATAAATTATGTTTACAAACCATTTTTACCTCCACAATTCAATAGCCACATTTAAAGTCCCACAATTCCTTTTTGTCTACTGATATACCGTTGATAATGTACCTGTCTGAGTAATAATACTTCATGTTTTTTGTAATCAGATGGCAACATAATACTAGTGCAATTTTTGATAAACTAACAAATCAATATCTGATTCAATGGATGTAGTAGCAATTCTCAATCAATTCTCAAGGTGCTCATCAGATATTTTGTTTGCTAATTTTGCCCTTCATGTGCTTCAACCTCAAAAATAGTTGCTCACAAATATAGGTACTGCCAAAATCTGATTACATGAATAAGGTGTGATTGTGAAGAGTGTGATACTTTTCTTTGGAAAAATAAAACTAATAAAAGTCCAGTAAATGACAATGTCACATTTTACCTTAGCCTAATGTGTTTGCTAAGCGTAAACACATTTTTATAAAAAATGTAAAAAAAAAATCAACATTTTAAAATAAGTTTACGATTTTGTGTTGGGCTGCATTTATAGTGTCTTGGGGATATATGTGGCCCTTGGCGCGCAGATTGGACATCACTGGTTTGAAGGTTTGTTCATTTTTGCCCCAAAAAAATTGTCTATGCAGATAAGGCGCATCTGTAGATTAAGAAAAAACTGCAGCTTTGACAAATGTTGAATAATGCTGTTGTTATAGGTGTAGGTCATTTACGTACCTCATGAAACCTGATTGGAAATTTCCCAGGACGTTGCTAAGAGAGGCCCAGCTATTACTATTCACCACTAGGGGTGAACTTTCTCTGATTCATACCCCCTCACATGCTCTTTCTCTCCCCTGAAGCAGTAGCTGTGAGCTCAGAGTTTTTGAACTCACTCCTGTGATGGTGGAGGTGAACAGTAACAGCTAGGCCTTTCTTAGCAACATCCTGGTTTCTAGTCAGGTTTCATGAGGTACATACCGTATATACTCGAGTATAATTCGTTCTGAGTATAAGTCGAGGCCCTAATTTACCACAAAAAAATGGGAAAAACTTAGTGACCCGAGTATAAGACGAGGATGAGAAATGCACAGCTACTGTAAGTGGAAAAGAGGGTCAACAATGCCCATTTGCAGCCTCACTGTGCCCATTTGCATGGCTCACTGTGCCCATTTGCAGCCATAGGTCCCCCGAACTTCAAACTCGGTAGTTAAGGGTTCCTAGATGCCCCCTAGCTGCAGCCAAAATTTGGGGTCTCTGAACCCAAATGGTCCCGAAATGACATTGCGGCAGATGGACACAGTTGACCGACTTTGGGGCCCCATATCTTAGGGCCACTTAGTGCTAGGAACCCCAAGTTTGGTGTGCAAACTCAGTGGAACTAGCACCATAAAATATCCAAAGCTGGGGTTTCTAGCACCAAGTGTCCCTGAGATACAGGGCCCCAAAAATTGGTTCAGAAAATGTCAAGCACTTTTCTGCAGCAGAGAATGACATTTTCGGAACTGGATTTGGGGCCCCGTATCTCGGGGCCACTTAGTCCTAGGAACCCCAGCTTTGGATATGTTATGGTACCAGGACCATTGGGTTTGCACACCAAATTTGAGGTTCCTAGCACCAAGTGGCCCTGAGATACCTGGCCCCAAAGTCGGTTTAGAACAGTGTTTCTCAACTCCAGTCCTCAAGGCGCACCAACAGGTCATGTTTTCAGGATTTCCACTATTTTGCACAGGTGATTTGATCAGTTTCATTGCCTTAGTAATTACCACAGCCGTTTCATCTGAGGGAAATCCTGAAAACATGACCTGTTGGTGCGCCTTGAGGACTGGAGTTGAGAAACACTGGTTTAGAAAATGTCAAGCACTTTTCTGCAGCAGAGAATGACATTTTCCAAACCGATTTTGGGGCCCCGTATCTCGGGGCTACTTAGTGCTAGGAACCCCAGCTTTGGATATGTCGTGGTACCAGTTCCACTGGGTTTGCACACCAAATTTGGGGTTCCTAACACAAAGTGGCCCTGAGATACGGGGCCCCAAATTCGGTTCGGAAAATGAAATTTTTTGCTGCAGAAAAGTGCTTGACTCGAGTACAAGTCGAGGGGGGCACTTTCAGCACAAAAAAATGTGCTGAAAAACTCGACTTATACTCGAGTATATACGGGTACATGTCCTAAACCTATATCAAGGGCATTGTTCAACTTTCTTCAGAGCTGCACAGTTTTTGTTTTTTTAACTACAGACCTCCCTTATCTGCACAGGCAGGTTTTTGCTAAAAGTGAACTAACCCTCTAAAGAACATTTGTTCTATTTTCTAATTATTAGTGGGGTCAAAAGGGTTGAAGGAGCAGGATGGATATTTTTTTTCTCGAATGAACTAATTTCGAACAATGAATGTGTTTTTGTTGTTGAGGAAATTACATTCTTTACAAAACTGAATGTTAATAACAAACAATATTTTGAAGTATTTTTAAATGACATTCGTCAAATCATTGAACATGTTTGAGAGTTTTCATATGAATGTTTGTAAAAAAAGTTCATTAGAAAATCTACTAGTGTATGGCCAGCTTTAGGTTTTGGTTCTAATGAACATGGTCTTTCAGTCGTGTTTGGGAGACTGCTATAACCAGGGCCCAATACAGTAAATTCATATATGAGCACCCGATGCATTGTGCATATAAGAGCCCTTGTGCTGTTTTATTTTGTTTTGTTTTTTTTGTTTTTGTTTGTTAAGTTATGCAATTGCAGAATATGTGCTTTTGTTGTTTTTGTTATCATCATCATCATCCATTCAGTGTTACAAATATAGTTGACCATAAGCATAAATGAGTGTTGCATAATCTACCGTATATACTCGTGTACAAGTCAAATTTTTCAGCCCCTTTTTTGGGGCTGAAAGTGCCCCCTTCGACTTATACACAAGTCACCGCTGTCTGCCTACATGATCAGCGTGTCATGCAGGCAGACGGCGGCCAGCGTGTGATACAATCTACTCGGCAGCGGCTCTCACAGTTCAAAAGCCGCGCCTCCTTGTCTGTGATAGGCAGTCAGTGTACAGCCTATCACGGACATTCTCTCATCCTCGTCCGTGGTATGAGGATGAGAGAATGTCCGTGATTGGCTGACCCCTGACTGCTGGGAAATTGAGTTCTTTGGACGAGGAGGCGGTGCGGCTTTTGAACAGTGAATAGCCGCCGAATACTACACGGTGATCGGTGCAGAGCGGCGCATGGAGGATGCACAGGACACAGTTAGGATGCACACACACACACAGACACATGCACACAGGTACATATACACATGACAGATACATAGGACACAGGTACATATACACATGACAGATACACAGGACACAGGTACATGACACAGGTACATATACACATGACACATATGCACATGACACATATGCACAGGACACATGACACATGACACATATGCACAGGACACAGGGAGGTATACAGCTGCAGATGGGCATTGTTGACCCTCTTTTTCCACTTACAGTAGCTGTGCATTTCTCACCCTCGTCTTATACTCGGGTCAATACGTTTTTCCCATTTTTTTGTGGTAAATTAGGGTCTCGACTTATACTCGGAACGACTTTTTTTTATTTATTTTTTTAACCAAATGAAGTGGCATTATCCCGTCGCTGGGATCAGCAGACAATGTTGGTCATTGTCTAGAGTAAACAAATAATCAAATAGGTTTTGCAGACAATGTTTGATCACTATTGTTCTTCTGGGTATAAACTGCCTCAAGGTGTCTTTTTTTCTGCCACAGTTACAAATGTGAACACGTTGGCAACCTGAGAAGTTCATATATGTCTGCATCAAACCAAAAAGAATTTTAATCATGCCCGTATATCCAACCATCACCTTAAGTTAACGACTAGTTTAAAGCATATCTAACACACCCAAAAGACACATTACATGCACACTTTATCTTGCAAATGTGATCTTGTAACTATGTCACCTTTGGAATATTTATGCCACAGGTATGATAAAATTTGTGGTCATATATATGAAATATATACCATTTTAACATATACATCGACGAAACTGAGTTATATGGTCAAATGGGAACAGTCTATCCAAGAAGGCCTTGAACTTGAAGATTGGCACTCGATAGCACTGGCAGCTTTGAGGTCACTTATCAATACTTCTAGTTTAGAAGCAAACTATAAAGTATTGCTGAGATGGTATATTGTTCTGGCTAGACTGGCTACTTATGTCCCAGGAGCTGTGTCTAAATGTTTCCGGGGGGTCAGGAAGGCATGGCCTATCATATATGGTGGCAATGTCTTAAAGTAAGAAGGTTTTGGATCAGAGTTTATAATTTTATTTTTTCTCTTACTCAAATTAATCTGACCAAGTCCCCGAAACAAGTGTTGCTGGGGTGTAAGGAGGAGGAGGCCTCGAAAAACCAGGGACAACTTCTTACTTTCATATTTGTCTCCGCCAAAATTACTATAGCCAGAAATTGGAAGTTGACTACCATACCATTTGACCAGCTTAAACATAAGCTTTCCAGGCTTATGATTAATGAATGGTTAACAGCAATTCTACAGGATAAATTGAAGGTGTTTGAAAAGGTATGGGGCCCGTGGATTCAATACTTGACTAATGATCCCCGGACCATACCTGACTAGGCTTTCGCCTGAATGGGATGGACCAGAGCGTGGAGTCTTTTCCCCTTCCTCTCTTACGTTTCTTTTTCTCTTGTTCTCCTTTTTCCTATTTTTCCTTTCTTCTCTTTGCTTGTGATTAAGGGATTCAGACTGCGTAATTTGGTTGTGGGGGATTGGAGCGTCCCTTTCCTGTTGGTCGAGAGGATTTGCACCTCCTGAGATGTAGGACGTAGTCTGAACCCCACCCAATCGCATTGCTATCATACAATAGAAAGACATGCTGGGTCGTTTATGTTTTATGACCTCTTTACAAACTACCAAATTGGATTGTGGTTCATTGAGAATTGATAATGTAGCTTGCAGCTCTATATCTCAGCTATGTGCTGAGGACAGCTATCTTAGAGGGAATAACCTCTTGCCAATGTGAGGGAAGTTGCTATGTCTTTCGGTCAGTATTAGTGCAGTAACAGTGTGTAACATTTTTGGTTTATTTTATATGCAATCGACATTGCGGATATTGCGTATTGTTCGAAATTATTATTGGAATCTACTTTATTTGTGAAAACCTTTAATAAAAATATTGAAACTTAAAGCATATCTAACCCCAAAACAAGAAAATAAGTATATTGCAGCATACCAGTCCTTATGCCCCTTACACACGAGTGGAATTTCCGTCGGAAAAATCTTGGATGGTTTTTCCGACGGAATTCCAATCAAGCTTGGCTTACATACACACAAGTTCTCTGAACTTTCGACCGTCAAGAACGTGGTGACGTACAACACTACGACGAGCAGAGAAAATGAAGTTCAATGCTTCCGAGCATGCATCGTATTGTTTCCGAGTATGCGTTATTTTTGGGCGTCGGAATTGCATACAGACGATCGCATTTTCGGATAGGAACTTTTTCCGACCGAAAAATAGAGGACCTGCTCTCAATCTTTTGCTGGCTGGAATTCCGTCAGCAAAAGTCAGATGGAGCATACGCAGGGTCGCATTTTCCGACCAAAAGCTCTCATCGGAGTTTTGCTGGCGGCATTTCCGATCGTGTGTACGGGACAAAAAAACTTTCTACTTCCTTCCTCTGGGGTTTTTAATCCAGCCTCCCAGAGACAGGGAGTGCATACATGATTAAATGTGGAACATTAAGAGCACGGGTATTCACAAATACAGACAGTAGATCCCTACACTCATAAGCCCTCTTACATTAACGTAAGAGAGCCAGGATTCTAATAGAGTGTAGAGGCAGCAAGGGAGCCTGGATCTATGAGTATACCTTGCTGGGAGTCAGGTGGGCTTTTAGTAGTGATTGTTACCTTGCTGTGACTGAGTAGATAAAGTGACAAAGCTGAAATGAACCCAAAAGGTTGCAAAACACCAATTCTTTGCGATCCCAGGTATTTCCAGGTACCTGTGCTTTAGATTAATTTTCCTACTGAGTATCCTTGGTGTCCCAAAGCTCAAGACTTTCTGGTATGCAAATTTTGAACACCTTTCTTTGTACAGTACATAGGCTGCCTTTGCACCTTTTTGCCTCCTGTGTCTCACTATTGGCCAGTGAAGCCACCCATATCAGTGATGGGCTAATAGTGAATTGCAAGGGTAGCGAAGATTGTCAAAGCTAGTTGCCATTATTATTTTAGAGCACCTCGGGAATTTGGGCACCCAGTGTTCTCAGTTTGAAAATTCTCCTATCTTGCTGGTAGCTGGAGATGCCTAATACAGTGGCATCACTAGGGTTGGTGTCACCTACTGTGGTAAAAAATGCTCCCCCCCCGGCACTAAGCAGGCTAGTGCATCGGTGCAGCTCTCCCCCTTAACCTGCCACAATGGATGAAGCTGGGATGTGAGTGATCGGGGGATGGATGGAGCCAGGATGGGATTGGGCGGATGGATGGAGCCAGGATGGGATCGGGGGATGGAGCCAGGATGGGATTGGGGGACGTATTGAGCCAGGATGGGATCAGGATGGTGGGTGGAGCTGGGATTGGGGCGGTGGATGGAGCTGGGATAGGATGGGGTGGTGGATGGAGCTGGGATGAGATTGGGGTGGTGGATGGAGCCAGGATGGGATCTGAGGGGGTGGATGGAGCCAGGATGGGATCTGAGGGGGTGGATGGAGTCAGGATGGGATCGGGGGAGTTGAGGGAGTCGGGATGGGATCGGGGTGGTGGATGGAGCTGGGATGGGACCGGAGAGGGTGGATGGAGCCAGGATGGGTTCTGAGGGGGTGGATGGAGTCAGGATGGGATCGGGGGTGGATGGAATCGGGATGGGATCGGGTGGTGGATGGAGCTGGGATGGGATCGGAGGGGGAGGATGGAGCCAGGATGGCATCAGGGGGGTGGATGTAGCTGGGATTGGATCTTTGATTGGGGGGGTTAGAGGATATGTGCTAGGGTGTGCTTTGGGGGACAGATTGAGCCAGGATGGAATCGGGATGGTGGGTGGAGCCGGGATTGAGGCTGTGGATGGAGCTGGGATAGGATGGGGTGGTGGATGGAGCCGGGATGGGATTGGGGTGGTGGATGGAGCCAGGATGGCATCTGAGGGGGTGGATGGAGCCAGGATGGGATCTGAGGGGGTGGATGGAGTCAGGATAGGATCGGGGGGTGGATGGAGTCGGGATGGGATCGGGGTGGTGGATGGAGCTGCGATGGGATCGGAGGGGGTGGATGGAGCCAGGATGGGTTCGGGGGAGTGGAGCCGGGATGGGATCGGGGGGGGGGGTGGATGGTGTCAGGATAGGATCAGGGGGAATGGATGTAGCTGGGATTGGATCTTTGATTGGGGGGGTTAGCGGATATGTGCTAGGGTGTGCTTTGGGAAGGTAGAGGAATTGTGCTGGGGGGGTCAAACTTCAAATCTGCCCCCCTCCTTCTTCTTCTAGCACTGGTTCTAACCCAAATCAAAGGCTCCCCAGCACACATCCTCTAATCCCCGCCCCCCTCCCTAAAATCACTCCTAGCAGCATAGATGCTATGTTACCTGTTAATGCCCTCCAATCATCATGTCCCCCTTCCTTGCAATATTTCTGTTATTACATACAGTACCTTAGCCACCAGCAGATGCTATAGAGCGGTGTCCCTCTTCCCCCCTGTCTGTGTACTTGAAACGTCAAAGCCGAGGAGGAGGCGGCTATAGTTCGGTCTGCAGTGAGTGCAGGTGGCGGGGAGAGATGTGATTTGTGATTTTAGTGTGCGGGATGGTCGGATCCTGGGCACCCTGTCTGTCTCTCTTTGCCTCACTCCCTCCTCCCCCAATCTCCCTGCACATCACGTGCAGCTGAGGAGATCCCAGAAGGGAAGGAGGGAGCCACGGCATCGTTACTTAACAAGATGTATAGGTTTTTGGTTATGAGTGAAGCACTAGAGAGAGTTGCAGCAGTATTTTCTCCAGGAAAGGCATTACAGGCATTTTGCTACTCATTATTTATACATCTCATCGCAACTCTTAAAATAGCAGTATATTAATATTTTTGTATAGGGGTTTGCTTTACCTGTAACTTTAATGCCCCCTTGAACCTATTCCTTCCTTCTTTGCACATCCTAATGGGGGGATTAGTAGTAGAAACACCTTAGAGACCCTTAAAGACATGTTTGTAAGTTATTTGGCTCCATTACAAATTGGCCCTAGTATGTAAGTGCATGTAAATATATATTGTCAATATATATATATATATATATATATATATATATATTCAAAAGTATTGTGACACCTGCCTTTACACTCACATGGATTTTAATGGCATCCCAGTATTAGTCCGTAGGGTTCAACATTGAGCTGGCCCACCCTTTGCAGCTATAACAGCTTCAACTCTTCTGGGAAGGCTGTCCATGAGGTTTAGGAGTGTGTCTATGGGAATGTTTGACCATTCTTCCAGAAGCGCATTTGTGAGGTCAGGCACTGATGTTGGATGAGAAGGCCTGGCTTGCAGTCTCCGCTCTAATTCATCCCAAAGGTGTTTTATTGGCTTGAGGTCAGGACTCTGTGCAGGCCAGTCAAGCTCCTCCACCCCAAACTCGCTCATCCATGTCTTTATGGACCTTTCTTTATCTCCCAGACACCAGTTATAACTACAGTATGTATTGCTGCTGAATAAGTGATCTGAATAGCTTTCAAAGAGCTTACATCAATTATAACAATAAATACAGAATATATTCTCTTGACCCAGCCTTTTCTGGTCCGATCGGGCATTCCAGTGTCTATAGAAAAGTGTCCTACAGCTCCGAATGAATGTTGGCAGGAAATAAAATAATTGTGAATGTAACAATACTTTATCTGATTGCTGCTGTTTTCCCAGTCACTGGACTTGTCTACTTAGCTCTCCCTCCTCTATTGCCCTAAACAGGAGCAATCATGCAGCTAGTGTGCTTATGTTTTGGGGAAAAACTTGCCAAATGATGCTTTGTACATGCACGTCCAACTGTGCAATAATGGCTGTGGCCAACTTGACTCACCAATATCTGAGGCTTACTGGGGTCTTGGATCACAATTCTCGGAATCCAGAGGAAAGCAAATAAAAATCTGGGCAACATTTCAAACTAGTATTATCCCAAAAGAGGTGAAAATGTCTTCCTGACTCCAAACGTAAAGTATTTGTTTTTCTGTATGTTATTCAATTTAACTTGTGGAAGTGGAATAAACATGCTGAATAAACAGCCTCCCCTTGTCCCTGTTCTGTGCTGCCATCCTAATGCCGCGTACACACAGTCAGATTTTCCGACGGGAAATGTTCGCTTGTTGTCGACCGTGTGTAGGCTCCATCGGACATTTTCCGTCAGAATTTCCGACAAACAAAATTTGAGATCTGGATCTCAAATTTCCCGACAACAAAATCCGTTGACGTAAATTCCGATCGTGTGTACACAATTCCGACGCACAAAATTCCACGCATGCTCGGAATCAAGCATAAGAGCCCCACTGGCTATTGAACTTCATTTTTCTCGGCTCGTCGTACGTGTTGTACGTCACCGCGTTCTTAACGTTCGGAATTTCCGACAAGATTTGTGTGACCGTGTGTATGCAAGACAAGTTTGAGTCAACATCCGTCAGAAAAAAAAGATAGATTTTGTTGTCGGAATGTGCGATGGTGTGTACGCGGCATAAGTGTATGCACATGCACCGCACTTCCAGGTATCTGGGACCTGGCAGAGAATGGCAGCACATGTGCATGAGCAGCTGAATTCTTGCATGTTTTCACAAAACGCTACCAGGTTCTGGAAGGTTGCCACTACACTGCCCAGCGACATTGATGTACAAGAGCACAAATCTGCCGCACCTGCACTGCACAGTTGTGGCTTAGTAACATGCTGCCTCCTGGGATAGCTATTACGTAGCAATCCCAGGAAGTGGTGGAGCCAGGCCTAGACGGGAATCCCAGACGTGCCGCTTAGCAACACAAACATACATAGAATGGTAAAAAAATTAAGTTTGTAGCTTTTTGTAGCTTTTGTGTAAGAGGGAGGCAGAAGGAAGGGATACAATTATAAAAAAAAAAAAAGTTGCGGTGAGTTTATCTCCACTTCTTATCTCTTTTATTTCATATTTTCAATAACTGGCATTGATGCAAACACATAAGTAGACATTTATAGACAGAAACAATGAAAGGCATTAGAGACGTTAGAAAGCGTGCAGGCATGATATGATGTCCTGAAGAATTTATACATTGGCTCTGTAAATGTGCATAGTAAGATACTGTTTTGAAGAATGGCTTATTATTTCTCCTCTTAACAAGTCAGCTTATGCAATATTGTGGAAAGAAAGGAAGGGGACAAGAAGGATATGATGGATGTCTGACACCCTGGAAATACTAGGCAGTCATGCTGTAAAGCAGAACAAAGTTTTGTAAAGCAAAAGACAAGGCCAAATGAAAAGTGAGGGCAGAAGTAAGGTTGCGGAGTTGAAGTTTACCAAAGAGTGCAAGCAGCCATGGTAGTTGTAAGGGGCTGGAAAAAAAAAAACTGGAAAGGGCACACCGCTAAGGTACATAGTAAACAATTGTTTGTACCACAACACTGGTGTGACATGTGGTGCATTGCAGTGCAGGAAAATGCTGCATGTCTTTATTTTTCCACAATGCATTGAACGGCAAAATGCGTCACTGCTGCAGCAGCACAATGCACTTTGCTGCTGTTCAGTGAAACTAATGAAGTGTCACTATGTGGACTTCACTCTCCCCGTCAACAATGATTATTTTAATCCTCATGCTGCTAGCATTAGTAAATAGATAGGAAGGTATATTCATCAATATATCATATTTACTTGTTTTAAAGCTCTTTTCTTTTACATTTCTACAGTTACTTCCTGGTTTCTTGCCCAGGCAAATTATGTCATACATCCCAGGAGTCTTCAGGAGGGGACGAGAGGAGGAGAGTTTTTTTTCAGCTAAGCACTCTCTCCTGCATGCATGCTTGAGCTAAGGGCAAATGGATTCCAGGAAGTAATTGCTACATGAATCACCTGCCCTTACTCAAGATAGCCATGGCCAGAAATACTAGGGGGGTGTTTCTAAGTGATTTCTCAACAAAATAAAGCATGAAGACATGGATGGTTGGGGGAGTTTGCTTTAAAGTGGTTGTACACCCTGTACAAACACTTTTACCTATAGGTAAGCCTATAGTAAGGCTTACCTGTAGGTGCTTGAAATACCTCATAAACCTCCACGGTCCCGAGCACCGATGACTACGCCGCATGCGCACTTTAGAAAGGGCACATCGTGCCGTTTCTAATAGGGGTCATGCCGTAACTGGTGGCATGCGCGGGAGTGACGTCACGCGACTCCCACCAGTCACAGAGCCGGAGTTCATGGCCCCGGAAGGAAGAGGGGCGAAGATGGACGCTCCCTGCTAGTGGGGACAATGGTGACATTGTGGGCTTCGGTTTCAGGTAAGTGACACATAATGGGCTGCTATGCATTATGCTTTACCTTTGCAGGGAAATAAAGAGGAAGTAAAAGCTACCAGGGTTTACTTCCTCTTTAAAAATTAATTAAATAGTGGTTTTGGTTTGTGGTGCTCAGGTGCAGTGATGATTAAAGTGTATTAAAGTTGTAAAAAAACAAGCAGTGTTGAAACACGCATCGCAAGGCACAAAGTTGCCTGCTGGGGCTGACACTGCACTAGCTAACACGCTAAAATGCTGCATTTTCCTGTGCAGGTTAGTGTGAACCTAGCCTAAATGAAGCTCAGTATAAAGAACAAAACTGTGCATTGCAGTGACTGGTGGGAAACAATCAAATGCAGGAGGAATTGCATCATGAAATGAATGGAGGTTGTTGCATTTCAATGTATTTGTCACATCTTTTACATCTCTGTGGTCAGGTGTTCTGTTCATTTGATTGCCTACAAGCCATATCCTTGAAAATGTAAATACACCTCAGGGCTGGTTTGAAATACATTTAACGCTTTTACATTTCCCTGAATATGATTTGGTGTTTGAAGTTATAAGAGGCTAAAAATTGTTTATTTTGTAAATCAGCACCTCTGTTTGAAGTGCGGACTATATCTGAGATGTAAATCTCCAGCAGTCAGATTGTAACTCTAATATTGTTGAGAATTAAATTCCCTAGAGGTAAGCTGTACATTCCTAGAACACACTTTAATTCATATCTTTAGGAAAGCAATAGATGAAGCAATTTTCTTTCCTTCCATCACGAGTGGAAGGATAGAAAATCGTTTTATTCCCCCCTCAGTCAATCAGTGTTGATGGGGGAATGCATAGCTCCCAACTGTCCCTGATTTCGAGGGATTGTCTCTGATTTGGAACAAAGTCCCTCTGTCCACCTCCTTTTGGTCTGATCTATATAGTTGTATATAAAATGCACTATTTATCCTACAAAAAGTGTTTCCCAGTGCTAAACCTTTCATCAAATTTCTAAATTGCTGCATTTGTACATTTCAAAAGCCAAATTAAAGGAATAGTATACAAAAAAAGCACTTGTGGGTTTAACTGATCTTTTTTTGTTGTTGTTGTTTAATTGTCCTTTAAGGGGGTGTAGCAGGGGGTGTGTCCTATGCCTACACACTTTTGCTAAAAGGTGTTCCTCGTTCCCATCTCAAAAAGTTGGGTGGTACAATGCTATTGTATTCTGCCGACAGGCGGTGTGGGAAGCCTTCCTGGCTGCTAGAATACAATGATTACTGCTCATGGCCTGACATACATGGATTGAACCAGCCAAATTTAGATCCATGTATGGCTAGCTTTACCTGCCTTTGTTTTGCAGATAGTCATATAGGCCTTGACAGCAATATAACTGTTAAACGGGAGGTTCTGCTTTCACAATATACATACATGATAAATTTAAGGGCTCATTCACACCATACATGCATGAAAACTGATGGGGACTAAAGGGAAAACCACGCATATTTTCCTTGCAGAGACATCAGTTTCACATCAGTTATCATGCACGTTGACATCAGTATTTTTGCGCACCAATTATGTGCCCTATTCACACCAATGTTGATGTCATGTCAGTTTTTTTTCCGTGCAGAAAACTGAATACGCGTTGCACATTCCTGCGCAGAAAAAATCTGCATGTTGTGGTGTGAACAGGTCACATAGAGAAATAGTGTTTTTGTTGTGCCCTTGGAGAACGCGTGCAGAAAAACTGATGTCTCTGCACCATGGTGTGAATGAGGCCTCAGTGCTGTAATAAAAACGGCTGCAGCCCAGCATTAGTTGCTGGTTATCTTAAAGTATATTATCAAAGATGACATTTCTATTGCAGGGTATCACTGGAACTTGACCTCAAGCTCTGCGCAGATTTTTGGGAAAAGGCAGTGAGCCAATGACATAAAAATGCAATTGGGATATGCAGGAAGTACTGTACCCAACCAAAAAAAATCTTATTATGATTGTAACATATAGAAATTTGAATCTTTTGGCAGTTTCAGAAAGCTATAATTGGCTGCCAACTGAAAGAGATAAGTAATGTTTAATAACATCATCTTACAAAATGGTCAAATGTTTGTGAACCTACAAATGGGCTTTTTGGACAAATCATTTAAAAAACTATTGGCATTATTTGTTCTCTGCTGCTTTGGGAAGGCTTTTCACAAGATTTTGGAGTGTGTCTCTTGAAATTTTGGGGCCATTTGGCTCATTTGAGAGATCAGTTATTGATGTTGAAAGTGAAGAGCTGGCTCGCAATCTGTGTCCCAATTAATCCAAGAAACGTTCAGTAGGGGTGAAGTCTGTGCAGACCACCCGAGTTCCTCAGCACCATCAAAGTCATCAAATGTCCTAATGGACCTGTCTTTGTGCATTTGAACTCAATAATATGAAGGGGTAGCCACATAATTTTGGCCATATATATGTTGTATCAATCTTTTTACAAAAGTAGAGTTTTTTTTTATGCATATCACTGTTCAGGTCTTCACAAAAAAAACTGACACAGGAACATCACAGGTGCCTGTACATACTGTACCTTTACCCATCTTCTAGGGCAGTGGTTCTCAACCCTGTCCTCAAGTACCCCCAACAGGCCATGTTTTGGGAATTTCTCTTAGATAAAATAGCTGTCCAAAATACCAAGCCATTGACTCTGATTTAAAGCACCTGTGCAAGATAAAGGAAAACCTGCAAACATGGCCTGTTGGGGGTACCTGAGGACAGGGTTGAGAACCACTGTTCAAGGGTACACCAGGAGTCCAAAATCCTAGGGAATTTAAACTGCAAGAGCCACTTCTTGCTGTGGTACGTCACTGTAAGCTCACCCTGTGTAGGGGTATATGGGGCATAGCTCCAAACATGTATCTTTTGGTGGTTATTTATATATGGAATGCCCAGAGCTCTTGATTTCCCGAGTACTTTAGATCAGCCTTTTTCAACCAGGGTTATTCAAGGGTGCGTTAACAAAATGCCTAGAAATTGCAACAGACTGGCCAAAAATTGGCAAGTGGATCAAGCTTGCCTTTTTGTTGCACAAATCCACAGGTATTTATAGTGAAGCAGTTTAACCTTGGGCAACGATATTGCCAGCTGCTGCCATCTTAACAACCAATGATGTCATTGATTGATAAGTAGGACGTTGGGCACCTGCACAGCATCCTTGTTTGCCCCTCCCCCATCTGTCAGCACTGGGGTCATGTTGGCAGAGGGAAAGGACCTGAGGGAGAAGAGAAACACTAGAATACTAGTCAGTACCAGTTTGCAAAGGTGGAGGAATAAATCACTCTAATGCTGGGTGATCAGCATGCGTGGATGCTGCTATAATATTTAAAACTATTAGTTTAGTTTTTACATTTTAGAATGGGGTGCCTTGAGGTTGTGTATAAATGTAAAGGGTGCTTTGGCTGAAAAAAGGTTGAGAAACATTGCTCTAGATCAGTGGTTCTCAACTCCAGTCCTCAGGACCCACTAACAGGCCAGGTTTGCAAGATAGCTGAAATACATCACAGGTGATATCACTTGCTGCTCAGTGATTGCAGTATTCTAGTCTGCAACTCCCCAAGGTAATACTTAAAATCTGGCCTGTTGGTGGGTCCCGAGGACTGGAGTTGAGAACCACTGCTCTAGATAATGAAAGGGTACATGTGCACATCCATTGGTTCCTATTTGTTATGGTCTAGCTTGTACTTCTTTGGATGGCTACAGGTATACTTTAAAGTAATGCATAGATGCATTTTACATTTAAAAGAATAATATCATTTAAAAAAACACAGCAACAGAAAACTTATCCACAAAATATCTGTTTGGTCTTGTGTAAATATTTTGTAGTCGTTTTGTGCTTAGTGATGTAAAGCTGCTCATGAAAAAAAGCCCCAGGCTAGTCAGACTTTTACTTTTTTGTTTTCTTCACAGCAGTCACCTTTTTTGTCTGTTGCTGCAATGTAATTAGAGGAAACCAGCATTTACAACACCCCATAGGGAAACGAAGGGGTGTGCCTGTCTTAAGGCCCCCCTTCCCTAATGGGATCATGGCGGTTGGGAAGTTTCAAGTCCCCCGTTCAGTTTAAAATCAATGGGGGGGGGGCTTGTGATAGGTCAAGAAGGGTCACATGGGAAGAACCTTCTGGAAGCTGCGGAAGGGTCAGCTGTGATAGGTGGAGAGAGGTCAGCTGGCCCTTTGGAAACTTCTAGAAGCAGAATGAGTCCCTATTTAAAGATATAGCTGAGGAGAATCGTTACCAGTCGCCAGAGGATCCCGAGGAGCTCAACCCCCTCCCCCGGCATGGCCTTTTTATGTTGTAGGTCCCTAGAAAAGGGACAGTTATTGAACTGGATTTAATGTACTTTACAGCTCGAGCCTTAATGACTGAGCTGGTTTTGTTGGTTTTAAACAGTTGATAATATGATAAGGTCTGAATGTGATAAAATATGATGAATTATATATTACAAGATATATTTTGTGAAAACCAATAAATAAGGCCACGGCCATTTTCATCCAACTGGTGTCAATTGTTTGTTATTTGCATGTCTGGATTCCAATACCGCCTGTGATCCCATTGTTTACTCATTTAAATCAGAAGAGAGATCATTTGGCTGACACCAAATGGAAAACTGCTAATAAGTTAACAGCTTTACTTCACAAAATAGCAGCATGTTATATACGAGTCAGAAACTAGGCCAAACAAATAGGCTGTACTATCTAGCTATGTCATTTGCTATGTTAGTTTAACTAAAGCTTATTTAAGGTTGTTGCTAGCGTATTTTGTACTCGGCAGCTTCCTGGCCCCCCTTTTGTCTGTTTCAGGTACCCTCCTTGCTGTATCCAAGCAGGATTCAGCTATCAGCTATCACCAGGCAGATCAGCTAGTTGCCTGTCAATCTTTGATTGGCCCTGGACTTTTGGATGGAAACACTGTCATCCAACCAGGATTCTGGCTCACTTTTAAAGCCCCGTACACACGATATTGAATATCATACAAAAAATACAGCTTTCGAAGCGATCCTACGATAATCTGATCGGTAGTAAACAGCTTACGTCCCAAATTTTCAGAAGGGACAAACACAAAACTTTTTTTGTACGAAACCAGATCGTACGATTTTCGTTTAATCAGTACAGTATTCGTCTGAAAATACAATATAAATACATTACATCACTTCCGAAATGTTATTCTGTCGTACAAGAATTTTCATACTTTAGTAACCTATTAATTTTTGATATGAAGACTAGCATGCAAAAACAAACGGACGATCATTCGTCCAATAATCTCATTGTGTGTACTAGGCTTTAGGGTCCAAGCACACTAGGAGCAAAAAACAATGCCAGAACTTCTGGCAGAAAAAGGGGCATTAAAAATGTTCATAGTGGCTTGTATTGCAAAGAGTTTAAAGTGGAGTTCCACCCACTTTTACAACTCTTCAGCATCCCTCACTAAACTGTGCACTGTAAACGAATTGGATATTTTTTTATTTTTTTTCTCAGCACTTACTGTATATCTGCTGTATTCATTTTTCACTTCCTCCTCCCTGGCCGCGGCCCATCGTATCATTTCCTGTTTGCAATGCCTTCTGGGAAGGGGCGGCAACTTCCTCTGAAACTGCCGTTGCTATGGAAACCTGACCTGAAACCTATTACACTGCTTGTGCTGCACTGAGCATGTGCGAGATCTGCAAGGATGAGATCCAGGAAGAAACACAGTCTGGCTTCAGATGCCCACACTTAAGATGGTTACGGCCTGCTGTAAGTTTACAAAATAACAAACTACTGCTATAAACTAACAAAACAGACCTTAGTTTACAGACTAACTTTACTAGAATACATTAAGCTTGTGTATTATAGGGGTATTTTTATTTAAAAAGTATAATTTTGGCCGGAACACCACTTTAAGAGAGTTTATGGGCATTTGCTTTTATAATCTTTTTTTTTTTCCAAACATTTCCCTCTACTCATTTTTCAATGTACACTTGCTGACGTTTAGGAGCATTTAGCATTTTTTTCTGCCTGAAAACTCCTCTCAAAAACGCACTTGTGATGTTTTTTTTTCTGCCTTTAAATTCTTGAAATATGCCTCTAATGTGCTTGGGCACATTAATATTAAACATTGACCTGTTTCTGCAGGCAGGAGAAAAAAATGCAAAACTGTGGTTTTCAAGCCCAGTGTGCGTGTACCCTTAATATCCTTTCTCTGGAGTATCTGTCAGCAGATTGATTTTCAACAAGCCGTCCTGCCCTCCCTTCCCTTTGTCATGGTTATTCGTTGTTGGGGGTATTGTCGCCCACTATTTTGGGTGGACATTGTAATTAAAGGCTTTAATAGACTGTTTAATTCAGCTTGCGTTTTGGTGACGCAGTTTTGGTGTTTGGTATTTATTCCAAAAAAGTTTGGTTTGTTTGTGGTTATAAAGTTTAAAGAAACTTTATTGATTTTACTTATGTGTTTTTAACCCCAATAAAGGGCCACAGCCTAATATGAGTATTTTCCTAAATAATTGTCTTTTCTGGTTTTATTTAATTAAATTTCTTAAGGGGGTACCTATGGGATCTGCAATTGTCTACCTCAGACCTATAGAATACAGTAACTATGAAAATACAGTGTGGAAAATATGAGGCACAAACATGAGGTAATCTTGCTGTGAATATCGAGGGCGGGGCAGTAAAGGTTAAAGCCACCTATGTGCAAAAAGATTCCAACTATGAAAAAAAACGTTTGTACAATAAATGTTTTCTCAGACATGTAGAATTAAATTGACCGGACATGCATGTTTTTCTCTGTGGTGTAGGAAGGGGACAACCAACAGATTTCCTGATCAGAACATAACTGTTTTATATAGGCAATATTAATTTCAGGTGTATGAAAGCATAAAACAATATGCAAAATGCAGTAACCTATAACAGCAAATCAGGACTTTTCTTTGCTTTGGCTAAGGAAAAATTAAACCTAGTTGGCAGTTGGGGTTATTGTGTTTGCACTAAATAAATAAACCTATACATGTACTGTAAATTAACCTTTATATTGGTGTTTGAACATTTCTTAATGTCCATATGCATGGAAAACAAAATATTTATTAGAATTATCATATTAATATTATCATATTATCATGCCATATTCAAACTACATACTGTATATACACAGAAAGTTCACAATGATCCTCAAGATTCATTCTTTTTTTCTCTGTAAACCTTCTCCAGTCCTAAACTCCCCATTTATGTCTTTTATGGGCCCCTTAAAATAAGTTTGTTTAGCACTTATACCAACACTTTGTATTAAAGAAATTGGTTTATCAGTTATGCTGGGTGCACAGCATCATAACAACATGTGCCCTTCTGCAACTCTCAATGCTTTAATGGTGCAGAGACTACACCAATTATAGGGGGCAGGGGCTCTAGAGCCCTCTCCTCCCGTGTCCTTTATCCCATAGAGGTGAAAACACTAGCTTGAATTCCAGAGGTGTTGACATAACATTTGAGTACCCTGAACTTTAGCACCCTGCCTTTTCATTGTCTTGTTACTGACTACCATATGCAACTGTGAAAAAAGTTTCTCGCGCTGCTTGTCATCAAAATTTCCTGTCCTCTACTTTGGCTAGCAAACCACAGGTAATGCAACCTGAAGAGGAACTGCTTTAAAGAAAATATTTGACCAAATCAACATGAGTATTTTTTTTACTGGCAATCCCAAATATCATATGAACTAATTTACATACTAAAATACTATAAGTTAAACATTATTTGAGATTTACACACTGTACGCTGTGCTGTACATTACATACTGACTGCTGCACTTCAAGTATACAGAGTGGTCATGATTGTATAATGTATAGCACTACGTATGGGGTGCAGTGGTTAGGTATATGTCATGAACAACATAGCGTACAGAACACAGGGCTCGGGATTATGTAAGGTACACCCTATGGTACAAAATGTAGTGCTTAGGGATATGTAGCAAACAATTCAGTGTACAGAGTGCAGCAACAATAAATATGGGATATGTAGCATACTGCAAGGCATACAGAGAATGACAGTCAGCAGTATGTATTCTACACAGTACATTACATAATCCTGAACACTATACTCAGTATGCTATGCTGTACATTGTATACTCCTGACCACTGCACTTTGTATGTTGTGCTGTAAATTACATATGCCTAACCACTAAACTCGGTAAGCTGTAAGTTGCCCACTCCTGACTACTGCACTCTCAGCATGCAGAGTGCAGAGGGAAAAGGTACTTTACACACAGCTCAGAGTGCTGGCATTCGGGCAAAACCGCACTAAGCAAAAAGTTCCCCTCCCCAGGTAAAAATCCCCAAAAAGGCATCATCCACCTCTGCACCTGTCATCCACTGCTCACCTCTTCAACTCTGGCAATTTTTTAGCTTTGCACCACTCAGCTCTGTAATGCTCTATACTCCTCAGCTCTGCACTCCTCTTGCACCACTCAGCTATGCCCCTATAACCTCTGCACCCCTCTTGCACTATTCATCTATGCACCAAGCCTTGCTCAGCTCGCCTCTGCACCCCTCTTAAATGGCTCTCACTTCAGCATATCTCCTTCCTTCATGTTAGAAAATAATTATTTAGGGTGGATTTACAATGCACTGCTTGCTGGCTTGTGTCCATGCCACTGTCTGTTTTTTCTAAGTGGAGTTGGGGCCAGAAATAACATAAATTGAGTGATGGGGGTAGCCTCGGCACCTAGGGTACCGTTTAAGAGATTTGAGGCACATGCTTGGCCATCATGCCAAATCAAAGTTTTCAGTTTCTGAGTCACTGACCCTGAATAAGTTTGCAAATCAAAAGTTGTGACTTTGCGTGCTATCACTTTTATGTAGTTTTGTTTTAAACGCTTGAAAATTAGATTTAACATACATTTATAGCATGTGCATTTATTAAATTACAAATGTATTTGTCAGGGCTGGGCTCAGCCCTTCCTTTTCTGAGCTGGCCGCTCAGCTGTTGGCTAATTGCCAGCTCCTATCTCTTCACAGTGACTCACCTGTTGATGATATCCTGCTTGTCAGTCCTGCCTACTTAAGCCATCCAGCCCAGATGATCTCTGCCTTCGCCTTGGTCACATCTCTAGAGATGCTCTCCTGTGTTCCTGATAAAGACTTGCTTGGCTGACATTCCTTCTGGCTCCAGATCCTGCTTGCTGTTCTACTATGTTCATCGCTGGCTTCCTGGCGTTTTGGCTTGTCTAACTATCTGTTCCGGTTCCTGAACTCTGGCTATGTTTTGACTATGTTTACTCTGTTTACCTTTTTTTATTATTATTAAACAAGTGAGATTTAACAATACTTCTGTCTCAGTCTGGGGCATGGTTTCTGACAGTGTTGCATTTTTTAAAGAATTTCGATGAAATGCGAGTTTTGCTGTAAAATGCCCTCCCTTTTTTTTTTTTTTACCCACACCACGCTTAAATGAGAATGGTTTCGGAAGAATGATACTTACTGGTATTTTGCATGAATCAAACATCTGCAAATACACATTTCATGTACATTTCTGGTCTGACTTGAGTCTTCAAAGAGCTTCAGACAGCAACTGTACAAATATCCTAGTGTTGTTTGATAAAGGACGTGAAGGTCCCTCTACAGTAACTCAACAGTGGTTTCTCAAACCAAAATGTGAGTTCTCATGAGGGCAATATTAACTGGCCTTTGAGGTCCTGGGTTATTTTCAGTAAATTAAAGTACACTGTCATGCATTTGGACTTCTAGCCTACAGTATGGGTGAATTGCTGTCCTACTGAAGTTGCTTAAATAATTTTGGCACCAATAACACTTGGAAGAGCCGGTAGCGGCTTTCTTCTTCAGCATAATTTCTGCCAGCTTGAGGTCAGTAACAACTGGTATCAATGATCATAAGCTGTAGTATATTGACCACCAGTGTAAGAGGGCCATTCTCCATTTGCCACCAATTGTGACATGGGGACACACTCAGGTGGTAGCTCTATGACAGGGAGGCTCTGTACAACACTGGATTACTGGTCCTATGTTTATTTTCATGTATGGTATTAACTGAAAAGAGCCTCAATTCAGCAGTGAAAACAAAGAAACAAAGTCCTGCTTACTTCAGCAAATACATCAATTCATTTAGTAATGAATAGCAATGTAAAATGGGCATTTATACTGACGTAACAGGACAATTTACACTGACCTTCAATGTACAGGCGCATTTGCACTGACCACTGAGATTTTACATGGACTCCCAATGTGATAATGGGAGTTAAAAAGCCACCACTGTAATGATTACATTTACACTTATGTACAGAGGGCTTTTATTCAGGAGGAGGTAAATGTAAAGGGGAGTTTCAGATTGTTAATGGCAGCTGATGGTAGCAAAATATGGGGCAGCTTTACACTTGTGGGGCTGATGGTGTGTTAACATAAAGGGGCTGCATATTATTGTGGGGGGGTGATGGTGTCTAAATGTGCAAGGACTACGCATTAGGGCAGGGGTCTCAAACTGGCGGCCCACCAGGTGTTGTGAAACTACAAGTCCCATGAAGCATTGCAAGGTTGACAGTTACAAGCATGACTCCCACAGGCAGAGGCATGATGGGACTTGTAGTTTTGCAACAGCTGGAGGGCTGCCAGTTTGAGACCCCTGCATTAGTGGGTTATGGAGACTACACATGAGGCTGAATAGATACAGATGCATATTAAGGAAATGGGTGCTGGATAATTACACGGGGAGCTTCTATTGTGACATAATATGGTTTTCATGATAAAATGTGCTATTACAGCCTATATTATTGCTGGGTGATATAATTTGCTGTTGCTGGTTGTGACCAATTACAGTATGTAATTTTCTGTTATTTAGGGTTATTTAGTAAAATGTGCTGTTGTAACCACACAGTGGTATAATTTGCTATTGCAGTATGATGTGGATTTACTATATATTTTATCTTATGATCATTTTCTCTTAAATACTGTATGTGCCACTCGTCACCATGAATATTGTTTAGCTATGAAACACACCGATTAAATACATAGAAGGAAGCTGTTTTAACTGACAAAAGATTTGTATTCATGTCTAATTGGGAGGAAAACACTCTCTGATAAGAGATACAGTGGTGTCATCCCACTTTTAGCCTGGTGATTGGACAGTAAAGGAGAGGCAGCATACTGTCTCTTCTCCTGTCAGCATATTTGCATATACAGTACTTCTGATTAGTTTCTATTGGTGCATATGTATAAAAGTAGAACTAAAGGCAAAACTTTTTTTTTTTTCGTTTTGGACAGGGTGGAGCTGGTTTAGAGCAGCTTATCAGATTTTATTACGTCTGTCATGGGCGTAGCATAAGGGGTTGCAGGGGTCACAATCGCAATCCCGCCCCTAGCTCCAGGGGGCCCTTGCAGCCACCCTGTCATATTATCATATCCTCCACAAAATCCAGCTCCGATCTGCCCTAGGGCCCCACAGGCACGCTCCAGTACTGGGCTTCTACTTTGCCTTCCACAGTCCACACCCCTCTGTTCCCATTGGCTGGGGAGAAGCTGTGAGCCATTTCCTAAATGGAGAGGAGCACGAGGTGAGAACAGCCCAGGATGGGGAAGTGTCTGTGCTGTGTGCTGGCAACATGGAATGGTAACCGAGCTCAGCGAGGCAAGAGGAGGAGAGTGCTGTCCTGTAGCCACGATGGGACCGATGTCACTGGTGAGGTATGGCACTGCTCAGTGTCTCCTAGTCACCAGCTGGGATTCTCTGTACCCCCCCACCCGGGGATGTCTACTTACCCCACTTCCCTGACAACTGGGGAAAAGACACACATCTCCAGTAGGTGACCTTCCCCCAACACCTGCCAACACTGACAGAGAAACCTTTAGAAATTGCTAAAACAAATCCCTTAACACCTCCTCGGGGGGGCCCCTGAAGGGCTGTAGGCTCCAGATTTTGTGTCACATGGCTTTTCCGCTCCAAGATCTGACTTGTCCTCCCCCCCCAAGCCCCCTGACTACCCCCCTCCACCCTGCATGCTATGCCCGGCTTCTGAGCTTCTTTCCCATTACAGCACTCTATACCGTTCCTCCTCCGCAGGGCTGAAATTACATTACTTTACAAATCAGCCAGTCAGCCACGATCTTCACAGGGTGTATCTGCCTACTGTAACTACACTGCTGTTCCGACCAGGGGATTTCACAGGTCAGAAGGGAAACATAAAAGCCAGATACACCCTGTGAAGACCGACAGACTGTGTGTAAAGGAATGTGATTTCAGTCCTGTGTATTGTGGGGGGGGGGGAGCTGTATACAGTGCTGGGATGGGAAAGGAGCTCTGCCAAGTGACCTGCCAGGGGTCCCTGTCCTCTGATTCTCCAGCGGTGATCCCTGTCCTCTGATTCTCCAGCGATAATCCCTGTTCTCTGATGTAAAGAGGAATTCTGGGAACTCAAAACTCGTAGCCTCCCTGGCGGTTTTCCCGAGTGAGACTCGGGGTTAAATTTCAGCACCATTAGCGGTAACCCCGAGCCACACTCGGGATTGCATTGCAGGATCCTGGAAGAGGTTACTTATCTTGTCCCCAGGATCCTGCGATGTCCCCCCGCTGTGTCCGTGGACTCTGTCCTCCGCCCCGATGTCTTGTGTGCTGGGCTCCGTTCCCTGTGAGCGTCGCAACGCATGGGGCAGGGCCTGGCGGCAAATTCGAAAAAGTGAAAATTCATAACACATACAGTACACTGTAATCTTACAGATTACATTACTGTATGAAATCATTTCACATCCCTTTTGTCCCCAGTGCATTGTCCAATGCCCTGCATGCAGTTGCATATGATATATACTGTTCTTTCTGCCTGGAAACTGGAGATTGTCCATTGCAACCAAAAAGTGTCCCTTTATGTCAAAAGTGGTTTTAGACCAGCTAGAAAACAGTGATATTAAATTAGAACACTTGCAGAATTGAGCGATAGTGAATCGTGGGGAATATATTTATTTTATTATTATTATATTATTATTTTTTATAATTATTTATATTTATTTATTATATTATAATGTATGATTTTGTGTTTCAAACTTCATCATACCCGGGATATCTACTAGACTCTTGGTGGACAGATATAAGTGTGTTATTGCTAAGAATTACAGACCTACAATATAAAACGCCAAATTTCTATGCAAAATAATTGTACCGGTTTGAGACTCAAAAATCTGAAATAATCATACCGCCAGGGTGGTTAAGCCACTTTGAGTATCTTGGCATGCGGTGGATGTATCTGCACACACATTGGAAGTAGTGGGGGGGCTCAGGTCAACTTTTGCATCGGGGCCCACAAGCTTCAAGCTACACCTCTGCTGTCTGTGCCCCTGAGAGAGGGACCCTCTCTATTTGTCCTGTTTACCATTATCATTGAAAGTAAAAGAAAACCCCAAATTTTGGGTTGTCCCCAGAATGGTAATAGAGTGGAAATTTACCAATGGGGACACTAGTTCTGGTGACCTGGGGGGCCCCAATGGATTCCCTTTTGCAGGGATTTCTTCTCACTTTCTGTTTTGCTATGGGACAGGAAGTGAAGGAAAATCTCCAAAATAGGACACAGATAGCAGAAATAAACCTTACAGGGGTGTTATAACCCTCCCTTACTCCACCCTTTCTCAACCGGTGTGCTGCGGCACACTGGGGTGCCGCGGGATCATGGTAGAGAAGGTCTGTCAGACGAGCCCGATCTCATGCCAAACTGTACATCATCACTGTAAAGGAGCTCCGTCAGCCTCAGCAAAGTGAAAGTAAAGGGAGGGGGAGTGTGCTGTGCTCTCTGCTTCCCCATGCAGTGTAAGGAAAAGTACTCTACTTGAATTTAAAGGGCTTTATACATGTGTATGTGTGTGGATGTATGTGTGTACCTGTGTGTGTGTGTACACACGTGCATGTGTGTACGTGTGTGTGTGTACATGTCTGTGTGTGTATGCGTGTACGTGTGAGTGTATGTGTGTATGGACATGTACATGTGTCTGCGGGTGTCTGTACATGTGTCTGTGTGTGTGTGTACATGTGACTGTGTGTGTAAATGTGTCTGTGTGTGTGCGCACGTGTTTGTGTGTGTACATGTGCCTGTATGTGTGTACATGTGTCTGTGTGTGTGTACACATGTGTCTGTATGTGTGTCCATGTGTCTGTATGTGTGTGCATGTGTTTCTACATGTGTCTGTATGTTGGTATTGGTGTGCACATGTGTCTGTATGTGCACATGTATACGTGTGCGCATTTGTCTGTATGTGTGTGTGTGTTTGTACATGTGTTTGTATGTGTGTCTGTGTATGTGTGTGTGTGTTTGTACATGTGTTTGTATGTGTGTGTTTATATGTATGTGTGTATGCATGTTGCTTTTAATCCTGACCCTTCTATACCTGTACCATCATAGCTGCTTTTTTAGGGCTTGTTTGTGATAGCAGCACGGACTGCTGCTTCTCTGAAAAGCAATTAATGCTCAGATCACTTTTTAGAGGCATTTGGCAGGCAGTAAAGAGGCAATATGTGGCCTCCTCACCTCCTGTTTTAAGCACGTAAATGCAGCATCACCATACCGCAGACGTGCAATGCGCACAGTTGTGTGGTGGTTGCAGTGCAGCCCCATTCACCCTGGGTATACCTCCAGCTGCAGCCACAACATGTGTACACCCCCAGCTGCTGCCTCTACAGCTAGAAGGGGAGCAGTTGGGGGTGGTAAAAACAGCTCAACCATGTGGTTTTACCACCCCTTAGAGCTTGTACTTCTTAGCTTTCAATTTGCTTATTTTTTGGTTGTTTTCTGGCGTTATATTTCAACCTTTATATGTTTATTGTACCCATCCTGTCAGTACCTGTTACATGTATCCTTCAATTACATCTCACCTGCGTTGCAGGATTTACTTGAATCTGCCATCAGCTGAATTGTTATCCTGTTAACCACTTCGGCCCTGGAAGATTTGGCTCCTCAATGACCAGGGCACTTTTTACAATTTGGCACTGCGCTGCTTTAACTGGTAATTGCGCGGTCATGCAATGTTGTACCCAAACAAAATTTGCGCCCTTTTTTCCCCACAAATAGAGCTTTCTTTTGATGGTATTTGATTGCCTCTGCGATTTTTATTTATTGCGCTATAAACGGAAAAAAAACGAAAATTTTGAAAAAAAATGATATTTTCTACTTTTCGTTATTAAAAAAAAATCCAATAAACTAAATTTTAGTCATACATTTAGGCCAAAATATATTCAGCCACATGTCTTTGGTAAAAAAAATGTCAATAAGCGTATATTTATTGGTTTGCGCAAAAATTATAGCGTCTACAAACTTGGGTACATTTTCTGGAATTTACGCAGCTTTTAGTTTATGACTGCCTACCTCATTTCTTGAGGTGCTAAAATGGCAGGGCAGTACAACCCCCCCCCCCAAGAAATGACCCCATTTTGAAAAGGAGACACCCCAAGGAAATTGCTGACAGGCACGTTGAGCCCATTAAATTTTTTTATTTTTTTTGGTCACAAGTGATTGAAAAATGACAAAATCAACCATTTTATGCCCTTAGAAAGCCTGAAGGCGGTGATTGGTTTTTGGGGTCCTGTACACGGCTAGACTCCCAAAAAGTCTCACACATGTGGTATCCCCGTACTCAGGAGAAGCAGCAGAATGTATTTTGGGGTGTAATTCCACATATGCCCATGGCATGTTTGAGCAATATCTAATTTAGTGACAAATTTGTGCAAAAAAAAAGTTTATCATTTTCCCGCAACTTGTGGCAAAATATAAAATATTCCATGGACTCAACATGCCTCTCAGCAAATAGCTTGGGGTGTCTTCTTTCCAAAATTGAGTCATTTGGGGGGGGGGGGGGTTTGTGCTATCTTGGCTTTTTATGGCCTTCGAAACTGTGATAAGTAATTAGGAGTGAAATCAAAAATTTACGCCCTTAGAAATCCTGAAGGCGGTGCTTGGATTTCTGGGTCCTGTACACGGCTAGACTCCCAAAAAGTCTCAAACATGTGCTATCCTCGTACTCAGGAGAGGCAGCAGAATGTATTTTGGGGTGTAATTGCAAAATACTCACCATGCCTCTTAGTAAATACCTTGGGGTGTCTACTTTCCAAAATTGGGTCATTTGTGGGGTTTTGTGCTATCTTGACATTTCAGGGCCTCCGTAACTGTGATAGGTAGTGAGGAAGTGAAATCACCATTTTACGCCCTTAGAAAACCTGAAGGCGGTGATTGGTTTTCGGGGTCCTGTACATAGCTAGGCTCCCAAAAAGTCTCACACATGGTATCCCAGTACTCAGGAGAAGCAGCAGAATGTATTTTGGGGTGTAATTCCACATATGCCCATGGCATGTTTGAGCAATATATCATTTAGTGACAAATTTGTGCAAAAAAAAAAAGTTTATAATTTTCCCGCAACTTGTGGCAAAATATAAAATATTCCATGGACTCAACATGCCTCTCAGCAAATAGCTTGGGTTGTCTTCTTTCCAAAATGTTGTCATTTGGGGGGGGGGGGGGGGTTGTGCTATCTTGGCATTTTATGGCCTTCGAAACTGTGATAAGTAATTAGGAGTGAAATCAAAAATTTACGCCCTTAGAAATCCTGAAGGCGGTGCTTGGATTTCTGGGTCCTGTACACGGCTAGACTCCCAAAAAGTCTCACACATGTGGTATCCTCGTACTCAGGAGAAGCAGCAGAATGTATTTTGGGGTGTAATTGCAAAATACTCACCATGCCTCTTAGTAAATACCTTGGGGTGTCTACTTTCCAAAATGGGGTCATTTGTGGGGGTTTTGTGCAGAATGTATTTTGGAGTGTAATTCCACATATGCCCAAGGCATGTTCGAGCAATATATCATGTAGTGACAACTTTGTGCAAAAAAAAAAAAAGTTTGTAATTTTCCCAAAACTTGTGGCAAAATATAAAATATTCCATGGACTCAACATGCCTATCAGCAAATAGCTTGGGGTGTTTACTTTCCAAAAAGGGGTCATTTGGGGGGGGGGGGGTTGCACTGTCCTGGCATTTTATGCACAACATTAGAAGCTTATGTCACACATCACCCACTCTTCTAACCACATGAAGACAAAGCCCTTTCTGACACTTTTTGTTTACATGAAAAAATATTTTTTTTTTTTGCTAGAAAATTACTTTGAACCCCCAAACATTATATATTTTTTTAAAGCAAAGGTCCAACAGATTACAATGGTGGGTGTTGCAATTTTTTTTCACGCATTATTTGCGCAGCAATTTTTCAAATAGAATTGTTTTGGAAAAAAAACACATTTTTAAATTTTAATGCACTAAAACACACTATATTGCGCAAATGTTTGATGAAATAAAAAAGATGATCTTCTGCCGAGTACATGGATACCAAACACGACAATCTTTAAAATTGTGCCCAAACGTGCAGCGGTGACAAACTACATACATTTTTAAAAAGCCTTTAAAACCTTTACAGGTTACCACTTTAGATTTACAGAGGAGGTCTACTGCTAAAATTACTGCCCTCGATATGACCTTCGTGGTGATACCTCATATGCATGGTGCAATTGCTGTTTACATATGACACCAGACTAACGCTTGCGTTCACCTTTGCGTGTAAGCATGGGGGGACAGGGGTGCTTTTTTTTTTATTTTGCTTTTTTATTTTATTTTTAAACTGTTCCTTTCATTTTTTTCTATCATTTTTATTGTTATCTCAGGGAATGTAACTATCCACTATGATAGCAATAGGTAGTGACAGGTACTCTTTTTTGAAAAAATTGGGGTCTATTAGACCCTAGATCTCTCCTCTGCCTTCAAAGCATCTGACCACACCAAGATCGGTGTGATAAAATGCTTTCCTAATTTCCCAATGGCGCTGTTTACATCCAGCGAAACCTAAGTCATGAAATGCGTGTAGCTTCAATGAGCTCTATGGTCAGCTGGCAGAACTACCAGCTGCATTCTCAGGTTCCCTGTTGGGACAGGAGAGCCTGAGAAAACCATGGAAGACGGTGGGAGTTAGGGGGGCGTTCCCCCCACTGCTTGTAAAAGCAGTCTAGAGGCTAATTAGCCGCTAGGATTGCTTTTACATGAAAGCCAACCGCTGGCTGAAAATAATGATTCCAAGATGATACTTAAACCTGCAGGCATCATTCTGGTATAACCACTCACAGTCCAGCAACATACCAGTACGTTGCTGGTCCTTGTTGGGCATATATTCTAATGTTCTTTTTTTCATGCAACCTGTGGGCTGAACGAAAAAAAGAGATTGATCGGTGGGTATGCCCACCATTAGAATACCACCCTTCATCCACCCACTTGTAATGATGGGCATACATGCACCATTTTTCTTTTAACTGTGGTGGTGAAATCACCTCCTAAAGCACTGGAGTCATTGATTTACGTATCGTGGGAGCAAACGCTGTTGCTGTCAAGATAAGTAAATCAGTGCTGCAGGTGAATGGCGTACCTGCAAAGCAAATGATGGTTAACAATAAAACTAAGTAACATTACAGTATAACAGTAAGACATAGCATACCTGCAAAGCAAATGCAGTAAAACATAGTAAAAATAAAACATTATAGTTCTAAAATACAAGAACAATAGAGATCAAACAATAGAGATCGAACAATAGAGCGGACAATAGAGAGCGAACATAAGAGAGAGAACAATAGAGAGAAAAGAAAAATAAAACCACAATTATTTTTGTCTTTTTTATTTTTTTATTCCTTTTATTTTTTTTTGCACGTTTATATAAATTGTAAACGGTCCAGGTTAGGGTCTCGCAAAATGTGATGGACATCTCATCTCTCGAGACCCTGTGTAAGTGTGCCTTAGGACTGTGTCGTGCTATACCCTACGCTAATACTCCACTAGTGTGTGATAGCGTTTGTCACGCCTAAATCCGTGTTTTCTGCAGACACGACATCTTCTTTGGGGTGTTCTGTGGGCATGGGTACCAGGGAGGACATACGGAAAATGCCTCTCATGCAGCCGGCTCACTGCATTTGCGTTGGGAAGGTGGGCCTTAGCACCATCTGGAAACAGAAGGGCTGTGACGATCTCTTCCTGGAATTTTAGGAAGGATCCAGTTCATCCTGAAGCTTTGCATAGCACAAAAGCATTCAGCAGAGCCAATTGGAATAAATATACAGACACTTTTTTATACCAGCGTCTGGCCTTATGGGCAATTAGGTACGGCGCCAACAACTGGTCACTGAGGTCCACCCCTCCCATGTTAAGGTTGTATTTGTGGACACAGAGGGGTTTCTCCACAACACTAGTCGCCGTAGGAATTTGGACTGCCGTGTCTGCGTAAAGGGAGGACAGAACGAAAACATTCCGTGAATCCCTCCACTTCACTGCTAACAAATTATTAAATTTCAAGCAGGCTCTCTCCCCCTTTCTAAGTCGGGAATCTACAAGCCGTTGGGGGAAGCCCCGGCGATTAGATTGCGCGGTGCCACATGCACCAATTCCACAATCAAAAAGGTGACTAAAAAGTGGCATGCTTGTGTAATAATTGTCAACGTACAAGTGGGTGGTACCCCTTTCCGAAGAAGGGTGACACCATGTCCCACACAATCTTACCAGCGCTCCCTATGTAGTCTGGGCAGTTTTCCGGCTCCACGGGACTATCTCTTCCCTCGTAAGCCATAAAACTATATGTATAGCCTGTTGCCCTGTCACAGAGCTTATACATCTTGACCCCATATCTGGCACGCTTGCTGGGAAGATACTGTTTGATAGAAGAGCGGCCAGAAAATGTAATCAGGGACTCATCAACACAGACAACTTGATCGGGAGTAAACAAGGCTGCAAACTGCTGGTTGAAGTGGTCGAATTTTGTGGAGCCGATCATATCTAGGATCAGCCCCGAGGACGACAGAGTTCATTGTCATTGAAATGCATGAACCGCAAGATCCGCTCGTATCGTGCCCTGGTCATGGAGGCAGAGAACACGGGCATATGGTGAATTGGGTCAGTGGACCAATATGACCGCAACTCACTCTTTTTAGTTATGCCCATGAGGAGGGATAGGCCGAGGAATGTCTTAAATTCGGAAACCGTAATAGATTTCCAATCTCTGGCAAGGGTCAACTGGGGATTAGCGGCGATGAATTGACCAGCATACAAATTGCTTTGGTCCACAATAAATTTATAGTGATCTTCTGTGAAAAACAGCAAATAAAAATTAAGTGACGTAAAATCAACCGTTTTCACCTGAATTCCGGGTTGGCCAGTGAATGGGGGAAGTACGGGTGCTGCAGAAGTGGTGGGCTCCCAATTCGGATTGGCAAATGCAGTAGGAAGGGCACTATGGGCTCGACAGGCCTGTTTGTCTTCTTCTTGGTGGCTGTGGGACACTAGTTGTGCTAGCCACCTCACCAGCTTATTGGACTCGCCACGTCACCAAGTGTTACTGCAGTGCTGGATGTATGACCAGGATGTACTAGGCCGCTGGTGCTTGCCAGTTCACCAGAAGGATGAGCTGCACTAGTACTGGCTCTCTGCTCCATACGAGAGCACTGTGGTTCTTGCACCTTAACAACAGCAGAAGAACGGGGTCGGGTACGCCTGACCTTGGCAGGGACCACTACTTCGTAGCTATCTGTCAGGGTGCCGCTGCTGTCTACTGATTTGTATTCTGAGCCAGAATCAGACAGATGGGTGACTTCCTCTTCACTCTCATCTGTCAGGCTCAGAAACATGTAGGCCTCTTCACTAGTGTACCTTCAATTGGACATTTTGGCCTCTAAATTTACTGGTACACTAGTGAGACTCAAAGAAAAAAAGAGCACCTGACTGTCAGCGACTGCTTCAAATGCTACCAAAAAAACATTAGCGTTCGCATGGATCAGGCCTGACTCTGCGAATGCTGCAGTTATGTGTTTTGTGTTTTGTAAGTGACAGTGATCGATTGATACTGCACTTGGCTGGGCTGACCTGGGCTGGGCAGAGGGGCTAAACACAGGTGCTAGCAGGTATCTGGGCTGATCCCGCTAACGCTGTGTTCTTGGGAACCCTAAACTACTGGGGGCACTAGTATAGATCTGATCAGATCAGATATTGATCCGTTCAGACACTATACTACTAAGGGAGGTGTATGATGCCTGCATGGGTGTTAGCACTACTGGCACTAATCTGACGCTGCCTGGGGCGATGCAGACCCTGACTGACGCTAAAACCTAACTGATATCATCTGCCGGGTGATCAGGGGGTTATACCTTTATTTAGGTAATATACAGCGGGAGCCCTGATGCTAGAACAAAAATAACTAACCAGCGTCACCCGTGACACCAATACGATGATCACTGGTGACATAGCGTGATCAAGGGGTTAAACCTTTTTTAGGGGGGTCCCTAGACCTATCTGGGCTTACCACTAAGTACCCTAACACTGATTATTGTCACAAATGACACCAGTACAGTGATCAAAAAAAATATGAACACTGAACTGGGTAACACAGTAACAGGGAGTGAAGGGGTTAACTGGGGAAGGCGATCGGGGGGTGATGGGGGGGTGACAAGTGTGCCTATGTGTACTGTGTCAGTGTAGTGTTGGTGCAACTTACTCTGAGATGTCTTCTCTCCTCTCTCTGGAACAGAAAAGAGTTCCACGAGGGGAGATGACATCACTTGTGTAAGTGTAAACACAAGAAAAAGAACCGCTGCTCCAGGTGTATAAAGATAAGGCTGATTGGAGTATCTTGTAGAGTGCTAGCCACGGCCCACCTCAGTGGGAAACTTGGAAAGAAGAAAGAAATGGCTGCACATCCAGAACTTCCGATTGCCTTTTATTTTGCTTCACAAAGATAACACCAGAGACACCAAACTGTGGTCAAGTAGACGCGTTTCACACATACATCTTGTGCTTAATCATTACTATTACCTTTGTGAAGCAAAATAAAAGGCAATCGGAAGTTCCGGATGTGCCGCCATTTCTTTCTTCTTTCTAAGTGTACACACAGGCAGGGGAGGATTTCATTCGTCAGAACCGATCACCAGGTCCAGGCCAGAAATCATTGGCCTGGGCCTGGAGACTGATCGTTCCTGAAGCAAATCGGATCATCGCGGCCGTGCGCCCGACGTACAGCTACGACACTTCGCCCAGCTGAGCCAACCTGCCACAGTATAACTGCGGTGGCTGGTCCGGAACTGGTTAATAAAAACATTGAAACTGTGTTTCTTTTACATCCATTTAAAGCATGTGTCACACACAAGGCCCGCGGAGCGAATCCGGTCTGCCAGGCCATTTCATGTGGCCCTCATACCCAGAGTTGTGCATAGCACACCCTTGAACTCTGCACTGTGTGCGTATTACACCCCTGAAACTGCACTCTGTGCATAGGGCACCCCTGAACTCTACACTATGTACGTAGCGCACCCCTGAAACTGCACTCTGTGCATAGGTCACCCCTGAGCTCTGCACTATGTATGCAGCACACCCCTGAACTCTGCACTATGTACGTAGCGCACCACTGAAACTGTACTCTATGCATAGGGCTCCCCTGAACTCTGCACTAAAGGCACTCTTGGTATTTATTGCCCCTTTAAGATCCTCCCATTGTTCAATTTAGCCACACCCACCATTTGATGCAGTTTGGTGGGGAGATCAGTCGCTGTACCTATTCTCTTAGGAAAAAAAGCTCTGGATAAATTTATATAGCCTTACAGATAAAACTGGCCCTTTGGGAACCACTATAATGCCGATGCAACCCTTATGAAATTAGGGTTGACATCCCTGATCTAGAGTTAATCTTTTACAAAAGAAAGCCTTGTTTTCTAATGAATTGCTTATTTATCCCATATAAGTTGAGTAAGCTATTATGTACTACATACCATTATTATAATTATTTTAGGTCATGTGGCAGTTTCATTGACCCCCATGGCTAAAATGAATGGTCATTATATCAAACAGTCCTTATAGCATAACAGTCCTTATAGCATAATTATTATTATTATACAGGATTTATATAGCGCCAACAGTTTACGTAGCGCTTTACAACTTGAGGGTAGACAGTACAAATACAATACACTTTAATACAGTATGAATCAAATGGCCATACTCCTTAGAGCTTACAATCTAAGAGGGAAGGTAATGTTATTAAATCCTTTTCCTGCTCTCCACAATATACACCTCACTAAAATTCACATATATTGTCACTCCAAAGCTAATGATATTTTAACAAATGGTTAGCTTTTTGATAATCTTTGCAAATTAACTTGTTGGCTAAAAAATGTCATGCATGCTGCAAAGTCATCTAACCTGCACATCAATGGGACAATGAATTGAAAAATCCCCTTTTAATTATTAAAAAGCAAAAAATTTACACTATTGAAAAGCTGACAAGCAATATGCATTTGAGTGTCTAATATGTTGTTGCTGTATATTATCTCAACAAACCCTGTAAATTACCCACATTCTATGGAAATGAATAGGCATTGTATGCATGCGTAAGTCTAACAAGGTAATTTTTTTCTATTTATTTTTAATTGGCCGGCATTATCTTGTGTTATTTTTACACTTTCTGTTTTATTGTTTTCATTGAATAGTAGGGTGGAAACAATGGGATCACAAGCAGCAATATACGGTAATATTAAACAATCACCAGACATGTTAAATAAATAAACCACTCAAGATCATTTGGAACAAAATTGGCCTTGGCCTTTATTATTGGTTTTAATATAATTGTAAATACGATTCACACAAAATCCCCATAGACAGTTAAACCAACTTAAACATACAATAACCATGGGAGCACAGCAGCAGGAGTTTCAAGTCTCCCTCATGTCAGGGGCTCGTGATTTTGGGGGAGCCTTGTGACTGATAGGGAGGGGAGCCTTGAAAATGTGTGGCAGGTTCTGGAACCCCTTGGGGGCCCTATATAAAGGGGGTACAGACAGGGTCTAGTGCCAGTTGCCGGTGAACGGTATAGCTGCAGGAGCTCCCCAACCCTCCCTCCCTTGTCACGGCCTTTATAACGTGGTGGGTCACTTTTCTGTTAAGACGCCTAGGAGGAGCTGAAAGCCGACATGGAGGGGAGGACACAGAGCCGCTGCACCACGCTGCCTGATACCTGCCACCACAGCCGCCGATAGGGCAAGTGCAAACAGTGGGGGGTGGGTGTCGCTCGGGGGGGGGGTTGATGGGTGGTTGTTTGCCCCCCCCCCCAAAAAAAAACCACCAGCCGCCACTGCTTTCTATATTCGTGTATATAATATAAACAAGAGCGCTGGAGGCTTCTTGCACCCATTTAGTCTGTTTACACCTTCAGTGAGTATGCTCCAATCTCTGGTCCTTCCCTCAGTCAATGTTCTCTTTTGTGGACGATCGTCTCCTGTTTTATGTAAGTAGTACTGGAAGCTTCCTGCAAACAGACAAGGTTACTCTATCATGGTTCATGTAACACCTCTTTACTCTGCTCCTCAGTTTTGCACACACATATAAACTCCTTGGCAGTGTTACCCTCTCATGTTTTTTTTTTATGATTCTCTCTCTCATTGTCTTTCTGTTCCTTAAAGCAGTATTAAACCCAAAAACAAAAATGTAATATATTGCAGCTTACCAATCATTATATGTGTCTGCATTAGTTTTCTGTTTTTAGGCTTTTTTCCCTCTGTTTTTACTTGGTAATCTGGCTGGTAACACGCCTCCTGTATTAGAGTGCCCCCACTCTGGAAGAAGGAGCACAGGGGGCAGCGTTGGATAGCAGCATTGTCAGTTGGGGGAAGGGGAGTGTAAGATGTACTGGCAGATTTAGATGCACTAACAAACTGAAGACAAACTGAAGCAAACACTTTATAAGTAGTTACAGCAAAAGTTTTCTTTTTGGGTTTACGTAAATAAATACATGCTGATCATTGTAAACAATCCTGTCAGTGGTAAATGGTTTGTCTTTACACTCTTAGCTGATACATTTGCAGGGCAGCTTATTCTGTTAAAAGACAAAAGGCTTATTGGGCAGATCACCAGGTAAAAATAAAATAAGTCAAGAAAACCAATGCAACCATCACATCTAAGAATTAGGAAGCTGTAATATAATAAATGTTTGTTTTTGGGTTTGATACTGCTTTAACTTTGCAGACTCAAGGTTTATTTTATGACCTTGCAAATGAAGGCTGTGGACAGGGCCAGGCCGAACAGTAGGCAGAAGAGACAGCCACCTTGGGTACTTTAGAAGGAGTTGGGCGCAAAAAGGAAAGGACATGCAACCTATGTTGCAAAAGTAGTTCAAGGGGGTAGGGGGTATGGCACACTTTGTCCTTCTTGTCTTTGGTGATAAAGAACCTTGTCCTGACACTGGCTGTGGACCATGTACAAAGTACTCAGATTTTACTGTAATATATATATATATATATATTACAGTAAAATCTGCAAACAAAAAATACATGTACAGAAAATCATTTATCTGTAAAAAATGAAAAAGCATTCCTAGGTTGGGAGAATTTATTGCATTGTCTTTGTTGTATGTATTATTCATATACCAGATTATCTGCATTGTGCCTCACACCAAGCATTTATTTTCCAGCAGAACATTTGTATTTGCACATTACTTTGTTTTTATTTTCAGATCATAACGTGCTGCTTTTAATTCTAGCTCATAAGAAATACGGCATTGCCTAAAATATCCAGGGGAGGTCCTGTCTATTAATCAAGTTCTTAGGACAAACGCAAGCTGTTATTCTATCTATCTTGTAGACCAACCAATCAGGTGTTAACTTTTATTCTTCTGACTACTGGTTTGTTCGTTTCCTCCATGGGACTTACAGATAGTACTAGAAATGTTGTCCCAACCTTCTTTCGTGGGGGATCAAACAATCTCGTTATGGTATATAACAATAAAAGCAGTTTTCCTTACTGCCATTACATCAGTGAGAAGAGTATCAATCATTCAAGCCTTAGGATGTAAACCTTATTATTGCCACTTTCCGGACAGGGTGGTATTAAGGACACTGCCGCAATATCTCCCAAAATTAAACAAGCCATTTCTTAGAAAGCAAGATATTGTCCTCCCAACAATGGAAGAGGAGGCAGTGGATCAGACACATAAGTTGAAAGTCGGGTCTGGAGGCATGCATACAGTTGTGCTCATAAGTTTACATACCCTGGCAGAATTTATGATTTCTTGACCATTTTTCAGAGAATGTGAATGATAACACAAAAACATTTCTTTCACTCATGGTTAGTGTTTGGCTGAAGCCATTTATTATCAATCAACTGTGTTTACTCTTTTTAAATCGTAATCACAAAGGAAACTACCCAAATGACCCTTATCAAAAGTTTACATACCCTGGTGATCTTGGCCTGATAACATGCACACAAGTTGACACAAAGGGGTTTGAATGGCTAATAAAGGTAACCATCCTCACCTGTGATCTGTTTACTTGTAATTAGTGAGTGTGTATAAAGGGTCAATGAGTTTCTGGACTCCTGACAGACCCTTGCATCTTTCATCCAGTGCTGCACTGACGTTTCTAGATTCTGAGTAATGGGGAAAGCAAAAGAATTGTCAAAGGATCTGTGGGAAAATGTAGTTGAACTGTATAATACAGGAAAGGGATATAAAAAGATATCCAAGGAATTGAGAATGCCAATCAGCAGTGTTCAAACTCTATTCAAGAAGTGGAAATGAGGGGTTCTGTTGAAACCAAACCACGGTCAGGTAGACCAACTAAAATTTCAGCCACAACTGCCAGGAAAATTGTTCAGGATGCAAAGAAAAACCCACAAATAACTCCAGGTGAAATACAGAACTCTCTGAAAACATGTGGTGTGGCTGTTTCCAGATGCACAATACGGAGGCACTTGAAGAAATATGGTCTGCATGGTCGAGTCACCAGAAGAAAGCCTTTACTACGCAAATGCTACAAAGTTTCCTGCTTACAATACACCAAACAGCACAGAGACAAGCCTCAAACCTTCTGGCACAAAGTAATTTGGAGTAATGAGACCAAAATTGAGCTTCTGAGTGAGCTATCTGTGAAGATAAAGAGCCTCATCCACAAATACCACAAAAGACTTCAAGTTGTCATTGAGGGCGCAATACACGGTATTAAGAACTGGGGTATGTAAATTTTTGATCAGGGTCATTTGGGTAGTTTTTCTTGTGATTATGATTTAAAGAGTAAACACAGTTGATTGATAATAAATTGCTTCAGCCAAACATGAACAAGTGAAAGAAAAGTTTTTGTGTTATCATTCATATTCTCTGAAAAATGGCCAAGAAATAATAAATTCTGCCAGGGTATGTAACCTTATGAGCACAACTGTACAGAGGACAGCCTCTTTGAGGAGGGTAGAAAACCTATTCCTAATCCCAGGTGGGGTAAAAAAATGGCTAGCAGCATCCAAAAGAACAGTGGCATCACTCAACGAGAGGCCTGGCGGCATTATATCCATCAGCCTTAACTACGATAGAGTTTGGTCGTTCAGTATTGGCCGAAGCTAATAACTAATAAAATATTTCAGCATCCCCTCCCTTCTGTTTTTTTTTTTTGGGCCTGCTACATCCCATTACGTGTATGCTGTCATGCTTGTGTCAGGAAAGTGGAAAATTTTATACTTACCTGATGGTAATTTTCCTTTCCTGATGCATAAGCTTGACAGAATACAGTTCCCTCCCTTATGGGCTTCGCATTTGAGTATACAGTAAAACCTTGGTTTAAGAGTAACTTGGTTTGAGAGCGTTATGCAAGACAAGCAAAATGTTTTAATAAATTTTGCCTTGATATACAAGCGATATCTTGATATAAGAGTAATGTCATGTCACAGCTGAGTATAAAAAAAGAAGAGAAGAGCCTCTAAGTGTAGCAATATGGTTACATATAATGAAGGTACAACATTTAGCAACTTATTGCTACACTTAGAGGTGCCGCTCTTCTCTTTTATACCCTGTAAAAAAAATGCTTTGATATACAAGTGCTTTGGATTACAAGCATGTTTCTGGAACGAATTATGGTTGCAAACCAAGGTTTTACTGTAGTTACGAGAATGCCACCTAGGGGAGGTGACTCATTTATATATAGTATAACCAGTCCTGATTGGGCGAGGGGTGGAGCCTATCCCATACGTGTATGCTTGTCAGAAATCATGAATCAGACTGAGACAGAAGTACAGTTAAATCTCACTTGTTTAATAATAATAATAAAAAAGGTAAACAGAGTAAACGTAGTCAAAACATAGCCAGAGTTCAGGAACCGGAACAGATAGTCAGACAAGCCAAAACGTCAGGTAGCCAGAGATGAGTGTAGTAAAACAGCAAGCAGGATCTGGAGCCAGAAGGAATGTCAGCCAAGCAAGTCTTTAACAGGAACACAGGAGGGCATCTCTAGAGATGTGACCAAGGCGAAGGCAGAGATCATCTGAGCTGGACAGCCTAAGTAGGCAGGTTTGACGAGCAGGATATCATCAACAGGTGAGTCACTGTGGAGAGATAGGAGCTGGCAATTAGTCAACAGCTGAGTGGCCAGCTCAGAGAAGGAAGGGCTGAGCCCAGCCCTGACAGTACCCCCCCTCAATGACCTCTCTCCTTCGGAGGACCACCAGGCTTGCGGGGAAAACGTCTATGGAAATCACGGTGGAGGACAGGGGCATGTACGTCCGAGGATGAGACCCAAGAGTGTTCCTCCGGACCGTACCCTTTCCAATGCACCAGGTACTGTATGAGCCCACGGAACCTACAGGAGTCAACAATGGACTGTACTTCATACTCCTCATGGTTCTCAACCTGTACAGGGTGAGGATGAGGTACCGATGTGGTAAAGCGGTTGCAGACCAAAGGTTTTAATAAGGAGACAGGAGATACATTTGAGATACGCATATTAGAAGGAAGGTCTAATGCGTAAGCCACTGGGTTAATCCTGCGAAGAATACGCAAAGGCCCAATAAACCGAGGTGAGAACTTCAGAGAGGGAACACGAAGTCAGAGGTTGTGAGATGACAGCCAGGCCCTGTCCCCAACCTGGTAGGAAGGCGCAGGCAGGCGTCTGCGGTCAGCATGGAGTCTGTACCTATCATTAGCATGTTGCAAAGCCTCCTGGACTTTTGCCCAAGTGGAACGAAGACCACGGAGATGCTCCTCTAACGCTGGAATACTCTGTGAAAAAAATGAGTCAGGCAACATGGAAGGTTGGAAACCATAGTTCGCCATAAACGGGGACAATCGGGAAGCAGAATTCAAGGCACTATTGTGAGCAAACTCCACCCACGGTAAGAGGTCTGACCAGTTGTTAAGATGATCAGAAATATCAAATATAGCAACGTAGGAATTGCTCCAATGCCTGATTCGCTCGTTCTGTGGCCCCTATAGACTGTGGGTGATACGCAAAGGAAAAAGCAATCTGAATTCCCAACTGTGCACAAAAAGCTCACCAGACCCGCAACACAAACTGACTACCCCTGTTAAGACAATTACCTTGGGTAGCCCATGTAAGTGAAAGATCTCCCGAGCAAAAATGGAAGCCAGTTCCTTAGAAGTGGGCAACTTCTCAAATGGAATACAATGAGACATTTTCGAGAACTGGTCAACCACCATAAGTATAACTGTGTTGCCCTGGGAGTTGGGTAACTCCACAATGAAATCCATAAACAGGTGGGTCCAGAGCCTCTCTCCATTGGGTTGTAGGAGGCCCACTGGAAGATGTTGTGGAGTCTTACTCTGAGCACACACGGAACAGGCAGCTACAAAGGTAGTTACATCAGCACATAGACTAGGCCACCAAAATTGTTGGGAAATGACCCAAAAGAGTTGATTCTTCCCAGGGTGGCCAGCAGCCTTGGGAGAATGGTAAGTCTGGAGCATGGCAGTACGGAGACTATACATTCTTGCATCAGCCCTTACATTCTTAGTACCAGGTAAGAATGAGACAATGTAATTGAAACTAGACAAGAAAAGAGCCCATCGCGCCCTTTGGGAAAGAGGCGTTTAGCCTCAGACAAGAATGTGAGATTCCTTTGGTCAGTAAGAATGAGAACCGGCACAGTGGTACCTTTGAGGAGATGTCTCCATTCTTTCAGGGCTAAAATGATCGCTAACAGCTCTCTGTCACTAATCTCGTAATTGCACTCCACCGGTGACAATTTCTTGGAAAAGTAGCCACAAGGATGCATAGCGCTCTCAGAGGTAGGACGTTGAGACAGAAGGGCGCCAACTCCAGTCTCAGAAGCATCAACCTCAAGGATAAAAGGTAATGTAGGATCAAGATGTGCCAACACAGGAGCAGAAACAAAGGCAGCCTTGAGACTCTCAAAGGCCTTAATGGACTCTGGAGACCAACACTGTGGGTTGCCGTCCTTTCTAGTCATATCAGTCAGGAGCTTGACCAGAGATGAGAAGTTACGAATAAACTTCCGATAATAGTTGGCAAAGCCAAGAAAATGCTGCAGAGGATGTAAACCTATAGATTGGGGCCACTGTAGGACTGCTGAAATTTCTCTGGGTCCACCGAAAAACCAGCAGTGGAAATGACATAACCCAGGAATTTAACCTGTTCACGAACAGGAATTCGCACTTCTCCAATTTACAACAGAGAATGTTCTTTCTTAGTTTCTGATGCACACGACAGACATCTGTGTGGTGGCTCTCCAGGGACTTGGAAAATATGAGGATATTGTCAAGACCACCACAATCTCGGAGGACATTGTTAATAAATTCTTGGAGAACTGACAGGGCATTACAAAAGGCCAAAAGGCATTACGAGGTACTCATAATGGCCTGTTCTGGTATAAAACGCAGTTTTCCACTCGTCGCCCTCCTTAATCCTCACGAGATTATATGCTCCTCTCAAATCAAGCTTTGTGAAAACTGTTTGTCCCTTGAGTCTGTCAAATACTTTGTAGTCAAGGAATTGGATAGGCATTCTTCATCGTGAAACGATTGAGACCCCTATAATCAATACAAGGTCTCAGTTCACCACTCTTCTTCTTCACAAAGAAGAAACCAGCACCAGCAGGAGACGAGGCATTGTGGATGAAACCTCGAGAAAGTGCATCTGCAACATACTCCTCCATGGCCTTATCCTTCAAAACCGACAAAGGGTAAACCCGGTCATGAGGGGGTATGGCACCAGGTTGAAGGTCAATTGCGCAATCATACGACCGGTGTGGAGGCAAACTACAGGCTTGACCTTTGTCAAAGACATCACTAAAATCGTGGTACTCCTCTGGCAGGGAGGAGAGAGAAGATGTGCACAGGACCTTGACTACCTTCTGGAAGCATGTCTTACTGCATTGTGGCGACCAGGAGAGAACCTCAGCACGGAGCCAATCAATAGAGGGGTTGTGCCTTTGTAACCAAGGATAACCAATAATCAGTGGAAACTTAGGTGAGGAAATAACTTGGAACTGGATTATCTCATGGTGAAGAGCCCCTACGGCCATGGACAATGGAACAGTCTCATGAGCAGGCTGTAGAGGCTCCCGTCAAGGTGCCTCAATGGCAAGTAGAGTGTCACGCAGCTGCAGCGGAATCGAGTGCTTCGATACAAAGGCAGCATCAATGAACAGGCCCACAGCCCCAGAGTCGATTAGAGCCTGTATCTCGAAAGACGACTCAGCCCAAGAAAGGGTAACCGAAACCAGGGGCTTATCCTTCTGGATAACTAGGGACGAAACAACGCCACCTAAGGTCTGTCCGTGACAGGACCTCAAGGTTCGGGCGCTCCCTGAAAGGGTAGGACAAGACTTCAAAAAGTGACTTTCCTGGCCACAATAAAGGCACAATCTCTCCCTCCTCCTAATGGTTCTCTCATCCGCAGAGAGACGTGTGAAGCCCAAGTGCATGGGTTCTGCTTCACTGACCGACTCGGTACCAGGAGGCATGGGAGGTGAGGGAGGCAAGGGTGGGACTACAAAGCTCGGAGACAATTATACAGGAATCTTCCACAAGCGTTCCTTAAAAGAGAGTCTTTTTTCTGAGTCTGGAGTCAATGAGGATGGCAAACATGATTAAATTCTCCAGAGACCATGAGAAAAAGCATCCACGAGGGCCTCATTGTTCCAAACAACCTCTGCTGCCAGAGTACGGAATTCAATGGCGTAATCAGCAACAGTTCTCGTACTCTGTTTGATGGACATGACGCACTTGGTAGCAGAAGTAGAAAGTCAAAATACCAGTAGTCAAATACCCCAAAAACTCAGGGTAACTCGAGATAACAGTTTTTTGTGTCTCCCATAGAGGGTTTGCCCAGGCCAAGGCTCTCTCCAAAAGCAAAGATATCATAAAATTTACTTTGCTTCTGTCTGTGGGAAATGCCTGGGGAACGGATCCATGCATGGATCCTGCTCATCCAATCTGGAAAAAATATTACCAACAAGTGGATTGACTGCAACTTCTGAATTCATGGCCTTCGTCTACTGTCAGAAACCATGAATCAGGCTGAGATAGAAGTACAGTTAAATCTCACTTGTTTAATAATAATAAAAAAGGTAAATAGAGTAAAAGTAGTCAAAACATAGCCAGAGTTCAGGAACCCGGAACTGATAGTCAGACAAGCCAAAACGTCAGGGAGCCATGCCGCCTCATGTTACATGTAGGACTAGTTCAATATATCCTCTGTCTATAATTTTCTTACACAGTATATCTTGGCTGTTCAGCTTTCAATCAGGCGTTTCTTGTGGATGCGCTGCAGTGATTGGCCCTAGATCCATGACTGCCCATCCTCTATTTTTGTGGACTTGTCAGCCAGCCTGTATTCCCTCCATCACTGTTTTTACCCTATTATGATTTATAACGAATTTTATATATGTAAGTGTCACTGGTTTTGATATAGAACACTGTGTAAAGTGTAATTGTTGGCATTTTCCTACATTATTATATAAAACATATTATTACTGTACTATACAATTAAATTTATATTACAGATAAGGATCAAATCACCCAACTGTAATTCCCCTGATGAAGGAAAATTATATATCAATGTGAATCTCCGAAACATGTCGGGATGTATGCTGTAAATCTATCTGTCTGACCTCAACTTGATTTAGGCAGTGGATTGTGAGCTTTGGGTTGATACTTTTACCTTGTATATGATTGACTGATTGATGTATTTAAAGTGAATTTTGTACCTATACTATTTTTTCTATAATTAATAAAAAATGCACCTATGTGCATTTTCCACAGATTGTTGCTTTTTATATTTTTCTGCCTAAGGTCCTAAGGGGCGACCTTTTTATGTACGGATTGCATATTTCCTCCTATTCTATTCATACAAGGATGTTGGCAGTACCTTTTTTTTTTTTTTTTTTCCAAATAACATTTTTATTATTTTCCATTTTTGCAGTACAATATGCAATAACAGTTGGCGTTTGTGACAGTAGTACAGTAGTGTTGAATTCTTGTACACAGTATCAATAATCAAATGCCATGTTCCAATATTAAAGTTTTACAAAATGCCAGCTAAGTGTCATCGTCTTCCATGTACTATATTTACTGGCAAGTTTATAATCTTACTGTAAAAGCAGAATCAAAACTTAGTTATCTGTTGCTAAGAAGTTGCAGGTATGTATAACATAAAGAAAAAGAGGTGGGTAGTGGAGAGAGAGGGGGTTAGAGAGGGGGGGTATAGTAGGTATATCAACGGTGGTGTTACCTGGTCATGGTGGGTCCTCCCGGAGGTGCCATAGCTCCCAGACCCTGTTATGTGCTTCCAATGTATCCTGTATTCTAGCTGTCATCTTTTCCATCACTTCTATGTCCTTTATTCTAGTGTACAGGTCCTCAGCAGAGGGGGGTGAGGAACGTTTCCAATGTAATGCTATAAGGCATCTTGCCGCCGTCAGTATGTGACGTACCAGTTTTTTATATGGGGTGGGAAATTTAGGCGGCGGTAGGCCCAGTAGGAAGAATTTTGGGGAAGCCTGGATCTGTATGTCCAGGAGGCGTTCCAGTAGCTGCTGGACCGTGGACCAGTAAGGAGTCAACAATGGGCAGCTCCAGTATATATGTAGGAGGGTGCCCCTCGCTCCCTGGCATCTCCAGCATCTATCGGAACTATTGGGGAATATGGTATGGAGAACATCTGGGGTCATATACCACAGCAAGAGGATTTTATAGGAGTTTTCTTTATATAAGGAACACATTGAACTCTTCGCTGTTTGATTCCAGATTATCTGCCATTGCGAGATAGGGAGTTCCTCCCCAAGGATCCCCTCCCATTTAGTCATATACAGGTGTTTACCCTGGCTGTCCTCTGAGAAGACGTTCAAAATCTTGTATATGCTCGATATAAGCCCCCTCTGATTATTGCCCGCCAAGATTGTTGTTTCAAACGCTGATGGTGGGGAAAATTGTAGGGTGGGTGTAATAGTGAGTGCGTAGTGCCGAATTTGTAGATACCCGTAGAGTGCCTGTCTGGGGAGGTCATGTTTAGTTTGTAGTTCGCTGAATGGCAGCAGTTTCCTTGTTCTGGGGTCCACCAGGTTCCCATAGTGGAACAAGTTCCGGGCTGTCCAATGATGTGACATTTGGTAGGTAAGACTATCCGGCACTTTGGGGTTACAAATAAAAGAGGTCAGGAGCGATCTATCTGAGGAGAGATTATGTTTGGGGGCCAGGGTACGCCACAGCCGTCTCAGGTGGGACATGGGACCCAGCATACGCTCAGGGGCTACGTCCGCATTCGCACTCCACAGCAGATTATTTGGATGTATGGGAGCAAGCCATAGTTTTTCGATTTCGGTCCATTTGTTATAAGATTTGTGGGTATACCAGGAGGCTATCGCTCGTAATTGAGCTGCGTAATAATATTTAATAATATTAGGGAACGCCAATCCCCCTTCATTGCGGGATGCCATCAGTACCGACCTCGGGACCCTGTGTCTTTTGTAATTCCATGTGAACTGTAATAGATCGGATTGGAGTTTTTTCAGATGGGCAATCGGGATTGGTATAGGTAGTGTTTGGAAGAGATATAAAAGTCTTGGGAGGATAGTCATTTTTATTGAGGCTATTCTACCTAGTAGAGAGATGTGGTGTTTTTTCCATTGAGTCAGTGAGGATCTTATAGATCGAAACAGTGATGGGAAATTTTCTTGGTATATGGTACTAAATTTGGGTGTAATAAATATGCCTAGATATTTCAGGGAATTTGTTTTCCATGTGAATGGAAAATTAGATTTTAAAAGTGAGACCTCGTTAGGAGGAATGTTAATTGGGAGGGCCTCTGATTTTGATGCATTTATCTTATACCCTGATAATGCGCGAAAGCGATCTAGTTCTGTTTGCAGAATTGGAAGAGTGATATGAGGTTGAGTCACTGAGAGTATGATATCATCTGCAAAAAGGGAGATTTTAAACTCCCTCCCTCTAACTGATATTCCCCGTATGTCTGGGTTTCTCCTAATGGATGCGGCTAGGGGTTCGACACAGAGTGCAAATAGCAGGGGCGAGAGTGGGCATCCCTGCCTGGTCCCGTTCGCCACTGAGAATGTAGGGGATAATGCAAAGGGGGTCCTGACTTGGGATGTTGGGCCTGTGTATAAATGTCTGATCGCTTGTAGGAAGGGGCCTCGAAAGCCCATGAATTGTAGAGTGGCAAATAGAAAGGGCCATCCCAAGCGATCAAACGCTTTTTCTGCGTCTAAACTGAGCAACAGTGCCGCCTGGTGTTCTCTATTCACCACCTCCACCAGGTCTATGATTTTTCTGGTATTGTCTCCAGCCTGACGCATCGGGACGAACCCTACCTGGTCTTTATGGACCAGTGAGGGGAGAATCTGGTTTAGGCGATTGGAAAGTAGTTTGGTGAAAATTTTAAGGTCGGAATTCAGCAATGCAATGGGTCTGTAATTGGTACATAGGGAGGGGTCTTTGTCTGGTTTAGGAATTAAGGTGATAAAAGAACGGTGCATGTCCGGTGGTATATCGGCCTTGTGAAGAAAGGCATTGAAGACCTTGCTCATATGTGGAAGCAGTGTGGGGAGAAATGTCTTATAATATTCATATGGGAATCCGTCGGGTCCCGGGGCTTTATGGGACGGGAGGGATTTAATGGTCATCTCTATCTCCTCATCTGTAATTTGTGTGTTCAAGGTCAGTAGGTCAGAGGGTGTTAAGTGGGGGACTCCACTGTGTTCTAAGTATTCTCGCATTTTATAAGACAGGTCGGGGGAAGGGGGATTGCTAGGTATGTCTGGGTTATTGTATAAGTGTTTATAGAAGTCCGCAAAAACTTGAGCTATTTCTTTGGGGTGGGAGACTATATGTCCCGACTTATTTTTAATCTGATGTGGTGTCTGCATGTGGAATTTGTCCCGCAGTTTGTTAGCTAAAAGGGAATGTGCTTTGTTACCTTTATCGTAGTATATTTGCTTTAGTCTTGTCAGTGCTTTTTCTACCTGGCCTAGTGCGAATTCCTTCAGGGTTGAGCGAAGGCTAATGACCTTCCGGAGCAAGGGTATGGAAGGGGTGGCTTGAAGTTTGCGTTCAGACACTCTAAGGTCCTGTTCAGTTTTTAGCTTTGCGGCCAGGGAATCTTTTTTCATTGCGGAGGACAAGGCTATGCATTTGCCGCGTAGGACTGCCTTGTGGGCCTCCCAGAGGGTGGTTGTCGATATATCCGGTGTGTTGTTTTCAATGAAGTAGTGTTTTAAGGTGGTATTTAGTTCGACTTGGGAAGGGAGGTGCTGAAGGAGAAATGAGTTAAGCCTCCAGTTGTAGGGTTTACGGTTGGGATTATCTAGTTCTAGCTCTAGTAGAATCGGGGCATGATCCGACCACGAGATGGGGAGTATTTGAGCTTTTCGTGTAAGTCTGAGTGTATGGTTGTTAACAAAGAAATAATCTATTCGGGAGTGTGTATGGTGGGGGGCGGAGTAAAATGTATACTGCCGATCTCCCGGGTGAAGGGCCCTCCAGGCATCAAAGAGCACATAGCGTCTGGAGATTTGTCGAAACAGTCTAGAGTCCCGGAGGACACCTGGTGGAGATACCCTGGAGCCCACCACCTGGCGATCGACAGTTGCTGATTGTACAAGATTGAAATCTCCCCCCACCACTAAGATCCTGGGGGCTGACTTGAAAAGACGCTTGTATATTTTAGAGAGGAGATTGTGTTGTTTAGTGTTAGGCGCGTATATCGCGCACAGCATAATAGGTTGTGTATGCCAGTGCCCCTGTAGAATAATAAAGTGGCCCTTAGGGTCGGAATAATGGTTTGTGCAAGTGAAGGGGGTTCCCTTTTTGAATAATATAGCCACTCCTGCTTTTTTTTGGGTGCCAGATGAGAGATAGACCTTCGGGAAGTATTTGGAGGCGAATGCGAACGAGCCTTCCTTATTGAAATGTGTCTCCTGTACCATTACGATATCAGCTCCCGACTGTCTGAACTCCCGCAGTGGCAAATGCCTTTTTCTGTTAGAGTTCAGGCCGTGTACATTTAGGGATAGTAACTTTGCCATCTAATTACATGTGGGTAGGTGTGCGTTTGCTTACCTAGTGATGGAGCACCAGGGCCTGAGGATAAAGGACCAGGATCCGACACCATCCGGGAGGAAACCAGGACCGTTCACCCGCACCGCTGCGCGAGGTTGATTCCTACAGTAAGGGGAAGAGGAGGGAGAGGGCGGGGAGAGAAGAAGAAGGTTAAGTAAGACCAGGTGATGATAGAACGCACACATTAGCAAACTATAAGTAACACGGAATTCCAAGTGTCCGTCCGCCGGTCGCTCTATTGGGGCGGCCGGGGGGGGCCACCAGGGGATCCGTAACCAATGTAGAAATATAAAACACTTATTTAACTTCCTGAACTAAAAATCAGGAACGGGGGGGGAGGAGACGAACGGTAATGCGTCTACTCTCTTGGAGCTCGATCATAGCAAGCCCTTGGTATTTATGTGAACTGTGGCGTAGGGGCAATTTGGGGGGGTACTGAGCTAGTATGTTTGACCAAACGTTTAGTCCTGGACATGAAAAGTCAGTACGTTGAGTTAATCACGTCTTGCAGTTTGGTGTGGACTGTGGTAGAGCAGTGACGTTGATCAGCGTCTGGGTTTGGCAGGTTTGCGGGGTACTTCTGGGTTTCGAGGCCGGTTTGAGGAAGATACTTTCTGCCATACTGTAGGCGGTGATGGGGAGATGGTTACTAAGTCCCATTCCGGTAGCTGTGGAGGTTGTATTTCCAGGGTGTTGCAGAATACTCGGGGATCTTCTGGGTATCGCAGAACTGCGGAGGTTCCCTGTAGTTTTGCTGTAAGAGTGAAGGGGAAACCCCATCTATAGGGGATTGCTTTGTTTTGCAGCTCTTGTAGTAGTGGTTGAAGAAGTCTTCGTTTCTGTAGGGTGATCCAGGACAGGTCAGGGTAAAGCTGAATTTGTGTCCCAGCAAAGGTGATTTTGCGTGTTATTCGTGCTTGTTTCATGATGGATTCTTTAAGGGGATAAGAAGTGATTCTGCAAATGATATCCCTTGGTTTTGATGCAGGGCCTTTAGGTCGCAGTGCTCGATGGGCTCTGTCCATCTCTATATGTTTCGTAAGGGGTTCTCCCAGTAGGTTGTTGAAAATGGTTTGCAAGGTGGTTTGCAGGTCTTCGCTGCCCTCTGGCTCCGGGACACCTCTTATTCGGATGTTGTTGCGGCGCCCCCTGTTGTCCAGGTCCTCTATGTGCCTTTGCATATCTCTAAGGAGAGAACGGTGCTCCGCTCCCTGGAGCTGTGTTCTGTGGACTGCTAACTTGGTTTCTTGGATCTCCTCTTCCGCCATTTCCACTCTATCTGCTAAATGTTTGAGTCCTGTTTGGAGGACCTGGATTTCAGAACGGCAGGTTGATTTGACATCCTCTCTGAGTTGTTTGAAATCTTGTTTGGTGGGCATCTCTTGAAAATAAGCGTGCCATGGGGGTGGTATATATTGGTCATGTATATGGCCCACTCGGTGGTCTGGCGAGGCTGGTGCCGGAGGGGGGGAGCGTGGGCTAAGTGAGCCCGCCTCGGGTGGTCGATGGGATCCTGTAACAGGGGGGTCCCACGGTTCATTCCACATCAGGGCCTGCGGCAGTTGGGGGGGTCCCTCATGGTGGGTAGCTGTTGAGGAGCCTGGGGGGGTGCTGGCCTTTTGTGCGTATGTGAGGATATTAGAGGGCAGCTGTTTAGAGACACCATTGTCTCCGGATCTGGAAAGTCTCTGCGTCTTGGGTGGGGGGGGGGGACGCTGCCATGGCCCATAGTGTCCCATCCTCTCCCCCTGGTGTGAGTTGCAGATCCGCTGATGGGCGAGCGGGACCTGGAAGGGGTGGAAAGTCCTGGGAGAGAGCTGATGGTGTTGGGGATAGAGGAGACTGGTCTTGGAGGTAGGGGTCTGAAGCCGCGCGTAGCAGCCGTGGAAATGCCGCCGAGCACTGAGTGTAGTGCTGTGAGGAGGTGGGTGGTCCGGATGGCTGCGGCGCACGTGTCTGCCAGGCCTGGGGGTCGGGGGAGGTAGATGGACTCACCGGTCCTGTGTGTGTTGCTGGAGAGACCGAGCCTGTCATCGCTGGAGAGGATTCGGCGTGCGCTCGCTGCTGTGTGGGCTGCGGCAGTTGGTCTCGTGGAGAGCTCCATCCTCCCTGTGCCTGTGTGATCGGCGCCATCTTGGATCCTCCGGCCGGGATGTTCTCTGGCTGGAGAAAGAAGGAGCGGAGGTCCGTAGAGGTCCCCAGAGGGGGTTGAGATGTACCTCTGCACCGTGAGGATCGGGTGGTCCGTGATCTGCCCATGTGGGGATGAGTTTTCGACCCCCAAATTGCCAATATTGCTGCGGGCTGCAGGAGCTAGGAGATCAAGCGTCCATTAAGGTCGGCTTCCGGTCACGCCCCCCGGGCAGTACCTTTTACATTTCCAATTCTCGTATCCCTTTTTTTCTCCATTCAAAATCTACATGGGAATCACATTTTTTTGTCAGAAAAACTTTATTGGTTCGTACAAACATACAAGTTCCAGAACTAAACAGATATCCAAATAACTTCATTGCATATGATTACAACATTACAAACATTCTACCAATAGAGTAAGTAGAGAATAAATCCAGTGATGATAATTGTGCAAATACAATAAACTTTCTAAGTGGTGTGATCACGCTCCCATACACCATCTGCAATCCACACTGTGTGTGCTAGCAGCTTACTTCACTCCTAAGACCATATACTGTATGTTTGACAACATTTTAGATGTACAGTAAATAATTCCTCTCTCGCTGTATTTTTCTATCTCCTCTGATGAATAGTGTATCACTTTTAGGGCCAGTTCACACCATAGAAGCGCAATCTGGATGCGTTCCAGGTGCTTTTCTGCATGCGCGTTTTTGACGCGTTTCTGATGCAGTCTAGTGCATTGTTTCCCCCTCTTTTTTCTTAACCTTAAATAAGGACATGTGTGTCCCAGTGTGTTGTTGATGGGTTTGGGCGCGTTCCAGTGCATTTTTTATGCGTTTTACAACATTTCAGTAAGTCCAGTGCAGGAAAAATGCAGCATGTTTTACTTTTTTTTCTGGAACTGCAAGCACTGGTGTGAACTCTGCCATTGAAAACAATGTAACCAGCTTTAGATTCATTTTTGATTCAGAGAAAAAACGCACTGGACTGCAGGTGGTGTGAACTGGCCCTAAGACCATGTGAATGCAAATGATTCCTCTCATTGGGGTTGCACTCTCCTCTAATTGGTGGTGTCATTATGTAAGAAGATAAATCCTTCTAGTGTAGTATTTTCATATATAGAATTTATTAAAAAATAGTAACTCAAATGTGACAAGCAATAACGGGCATGGATAGATCTTCCGTTAAAATCAAAACACCGACCTTCCAGTCTCGACCGTAACCGGAAGTGACATCACCCAGCTCCTCCCGACGCATTGCGTCACAACGCACGTGACATCACCCCTATGCATTGATAAAAGCAGCAAATTTACAAATATTTACCACTTAAACTCTCACACTTGTACATCCCCTATGGACCAGAGCATTTTTTACATTTCTGCTATGGGTCTATTGATTCATCGATAATTTTGTCATTGCTTGAAAATGAAAAGGTAATACAAACGGCATTTTTTTTTTTTTTTTTTTTTTAGAATAATCAATGCTTTCGTTTAGTGATATTGTCTTGCAAAATGAAAGATTGATGAAGAAATAGATCATATAGATGAAAAAAATAAATAAAAACTAGGAAAAGGTTTTTTATTCTTTTTTTTTTACCTTTCATCAGTGTTAGTTAAAAAAATACTCTATTATTTGTTAAATGTTACTAAAATTATGATTTTGGTGCAAAGCATTGTAAAGTCATTTACAAGTACAATAAAGCCTTTATTTCTTACAACAGCTATACACAGTACAGGTATTTGGGTGTCCTCAGCAACAGTGTTACAACAAGGCATCATACACACAGGCACAGTAACAATAGCCTCTGTATTTAACATAGTATAAAGGAAATGTAATTTGCCATTCTCAAGTGGTATGAGAACAATCAGAATCAAATAAATTTGTCTCGAGTAACAACATTCTTGTCTGCTGTCTTGTTTACACCATGCGTTAACATATAATCAAAAAGCCAGTAAGGTACAAGTGAACAGCGTTGCCAGAAAAAGGGAAGGAGAAAAAGCAAGGTATGTAGGTAAATCCTCCAAGAGCACTGCATTTTTATTTTAACACAACACTAACATAATTGACAGACAAATTAAATAAAAACAAAAAAAAAAAGTTTAAATATTAATTATATATACAAAACAAACAGGAAAATAATAGCATTTAAATATTAAAGGAGATATGTTCGAGATGCTTGCAGGCCCGGGTAACATAAAACACATTTGGAGTACGTGCCCACGTGTTACCCTCTTTTGGGACAAGATTCTCCAGCTATATGACAAACTTGTAGGGGACAAATATTCTAATAAACCCAGCTTAACGGTCCTATCTATGCAGTGCTGATCCTGACCTCCCTGGGGCCCTAAGCAAAATTCTGCTAAGGGGCCCTCTATCTGACCCGTGATGCCGTGAGCTATGTAAACCATTTGCCATTGCCACACAGTCACACCTGACAGAGTCTCCCCCTACATTAGGGTCCCCAGAGAGCCTCCCCTTACATCAGGGTCCCCGGAGAGCCTCCCTATTAACATCAGGGTCCCCAGAGAGTCTCCCCCTACATCAGGGTCCCCAGAGAGTCTCCCCCTACATCAGGGTCCCCAGAGAGCCTCCCCTTACATCAGGGTCCCCAGAGAGCCTCCACCTACACCAGGTTACCCAGAGAGCCTCCCTACTTACACCAGGTTTCCCAGAGAGCCTCCCCTTACACCAGGGTCCCCAGAGAGCCCCTCCTTACATCAGGGTCCTCAGAGAGCCCCCCCTTACCCCAGGGTCCCCAGAGAGCCCCCCTTACACCAGGGTCCCCAGAGTACCCCCCCTTAAATTAGTGTCCCCAGAGAGACTCCCCTCTTACATTAGTGTCCCCAGAGAGCCCCTCATTACACAGGGTCCCCAGAGAGCCCCTCCTAACACAGGGTCCCCAGAGAGCCCCCCTCTTACATTAGTGTCCCCAGAGGGTCCCCTCTTACATCAGTGTCCCCAGAGGGCCCCGTCCTTATATTAGTGTCCTCAGAGGCCCCCCTCTTTCATCAGTGTCTTCAGCGGGCCCCTTCCTTACATTAGTGTCTCCAGAAAGCCCCCCCCCCCTTACATCAGGGTCCCCAAACAGCTGACTCCCCCCCCCCTTGCAAAGGTTTCCCTGTACCTGGCTGGTGGAGGTGGGAGGTGGCGATCGGCAGCTCTGTGGTGTCCACAGGCAGGGGGATCTCCCTGGGGCTAGTAGTTCTATCTCCGAATATATACAGCGGAGAGGGGAGGGGCCTCTGACCGGGGCATCAGCAACAGTGTTCAAGCAGAGTGAAAGTGATACCTGCCCGGGTCAGAGGCCCCTCCCTTCTCCTCTCCACTGTATACACTGACACTCGAGAGAGTACTACAAGCCCCAGGGAGATCCCGTCGCCCACACAGGCACCATAGAGCTGCCGATCGCCGCCTTCCACCTCCTCCCACCTCTCCTCACTGCACTCTAAATGGCCAACCAGAGGTGCAGGGGGGGATGCTGGGTCTTGGGGGCCCCCCACAGCGGTATAACGGAAGGGCCCAGTCGCAAATGCGACTGCAGCGACCCCTAAAGTTCCACCACTGGATGTTGTATACATTAATTGACGCGCTATGACATGAGGGGGAGGTGGGGCCTCGAGTAATTTGCGGGGCCCTACGCAGCTTGCATAGTGAGCGTATAGGGCGGATCTGCTCTGTATCTACGTTACCGGGGACAAACAAACAAATCAAGAAAAGTTTAATTCGCCACTGGCTGACTCCTGCACGTTCAATTATTGCTAGATCTTGGTGTCAACCAGTGGTCCCCTCTCTAGCGGATTGAGCCTGCGAAGTGGATAAGATCGAACATATTGAACGGCTGCTAGCGTGGGATGCTGATAAAGGTGAGACCTACACTATTATGTGGACTGTTTGGTTACACTTCCGGTTCTCTTCCGATTTTGACCCTTTTATAGCAGATACAGCGGTTACTGCTCCCCTCGGACCCTCTCATGAGTAGCTTGATATACCTTATCCCCCACTTCCCTTTCTTTCTTATACCCCCCCCTTTTTTTTTGGTTTATTTCTTTTTCTCTTTTCATACTTCTCCGCCCTTTCTACTCCTCCTCCCTTACCTTCCTAAGATTAAAGTAATCTTACCGGTAGATTCACCACACTTTCAGGCCATATGTGTTGAGCCTTGGTTTTTTCATTTTTCTACACCATTGTTTAATGTGATCTACTGGTTACTTGATTTACCATTACTTGGTTGATTTCTACACTCTTTGATGATATCAACTTGACTATGCTTATGTGATACATGTTCTTTTAATGTCCTTCGGATCCTAATGTATACTTGTTCATTCAATGGAAATATGTTATATCTTGCCTAAGGTTATTCAATGTGGTTTAAATACTTGAAACTTAATAAAACAGACTCAACATAAATATTAAAGGAGTTCTAAAGTCACGGCATACACTTTCATTTTAGATCATCAGCATTATAATAGCAAACAGTTAGTATTGACAATCCAATAAGCGTACTTGAAAAATTTCCTTTCATGTTGTGATTGCTGTTTGTCTACTGGACATCTTTTTCCACAGCCTCTGGATTCCCTGCATGCTTTGCAGCTTTTCTTCTGCTATTTACTTTTAGTTTCTAAGAACTACAGTATATATCCTATGGTACCTTGCTGCCTGCAAACTGTAATTCCTGTACTAAATCCACATCTCAGTACCACTGTAGTTCAGAAGGTAGGTTCTATGAAATGTGTGACACAGCAGTGCCTACTCACAGGACAAAATGAATACATGTCCCAGAATTCAGGAAAGTAAATGTGATCAAATGTGTGAAGATCTTCACAAAGTAACTTTACAAACTTTGAGATTGTTCAGATTAATAGGGGTAGGCTAGAAATAATTGAAATACAATGTGAAAATGAATACTATATATTATTTTATATTTCCACCAGAGATACGTTGTACTGATTAGAAGAACATAAATAAAAAAAAATCAGCAGGGAAATAATATTTAAAGTGTTACTAAACCCAGGACCCTGCATTCGCTATATCTCCCACAGTACACAGAACATGGAAAATGCAATTATTTTAATAAATATACCTTTTCTCATCAGCAGTATATAGCAGTCTTGAGACTTCTATCAGTGTCTGGTTAAAGCTTGTAGGAGGAGTTTTCTTTCTCCTCTGACTGTCCTATATGGCTGCATGACTGCTGACCCTCTGTCTGGACAGTGCTGATTGGCCCTATGACGATAACATGCACCCTCCCAAAAAAAAAAAAATCTCTAGCAATGCACACCAAACTGAGCATGTGCTGAGTGACTCCAAAGGTTCTGTCTTATCAGGAGATGGATTGGGGACAGTACAAGAAGGCGAGGATCAGAGAAGACAGGATCAAACAGCCTTTTTACACAATGTGGAGGATTTATCCCCTTAGGTTCCACAATGAGTATAACAAGCATGCTTTACTGCATATACAGAATGATTTTACTGTTGTGGGTTTAGTAACACTTTGAGGGGAGAAGGGGAAGAAGGAGTTAATTACATAATTATTTTTCACTAGTTGTGGGATAACAGCAATATGTGCTTTTGACATGGAGCATGGGGGAATAGCATATGAGTAACATTGGACATGTATGTGTCAGGGCTGGGCTCAGCCCTTCCTTCTCAGAGCTCTGTGCTCAGATGTCGGTTAATTGCCAGTACTCTTCATTCCACAGTGACTCACCTGGTCTTCATTTCCTGCTTGTCAGTTAGCCCTGCTGGCTATTTAAACTGCCTGGATCAGATCTCCTGTGCCTTCGCCTGGTCAACATATCCAGATACTCTCTGCTGTGTTTTCCTGTTAAAGACTTTTGCCTGGCTGACTTCCCTTCTGGTTCCTGATCCTGTTTACTGCCTCTACTACACTGATCTCTGGATTCCTGTTTCACTGGCTTGTTCCGACTACCTGCTCTGGTTACCGAACCCTGGTTATGTTTTGACCACGTTTGCTCTGTTTGTACCATTTTATTAAAAAATGTGATTTTTACTGCACTTCTGTCTCAGTCTGATTCATGGTTCCTGACAGTATGGCTTTTAATCTAGCAGCAAAGTCTTTTACCTACTGCTTGTATCATTCTATAGGGATACCATTTGAGCCAGGGATTTTATAATTGGGAAAGGATTTTACTGCTGTTTCAGTCTAAGTCAAAGAAATATCCACCTTTAGCAGGTGCCGTTCTTTTGGAGACAACATGGGAAAAAAGGATCTAATGCAGGAAGTCTCCTCAGAAGTAGTTGAGGAATACCTGGAAAATCAGAGACAGCAGTCCCTTCTGGTAGGGTATATCTGTGTCTGTGAGGATGCATTCAGCAATCAACGAGGCCGATAACAGGGCACTAACAAGGGCTATATTAGTTGGAACATAAATAGTAAGTTCCATATGATCTTAAAAACTGGCAGATACATTGCTGGAGTATTTCTATTGCAGGATATGAATCGACTAAATCAGTCAGGTGGATTTGTTTGTGTTCAAGAAGCAAGAATAGGCTCACTTATCTGAGTGTTTCCATCTACTTTCACTAGATCAAGGGCTTAAGCCTACACCTGAAATTTCCCATTAATTGGACTACTGGGACTTGCAGCATCCAAGTGTGGATCTAGTGTATTATTAAAGTTTCAGAAATAAGATTTTCAGTTGGTGGAACAATTTTCCAGATATGGTATTTAGTATAGATTGATGAAAATAAGGCATATGTCTGATTCTTGATGTGAAGCATAACTGCCAAGTATCTACCACCATGATATCCACATACATCACAATCTAGATGGAACAAGCTAAGGATTTATTAACCACCTCAATACAGGGCACTTACACCCCCTTCCTGCCCAAGCCATTTTTCAGTTTTCAGCGCTGTCGCACTTTGAATGACAATTGCGCGGTCATGTTACACTGCACCTTAATTAAATTTTTATCATTTTTTTCCCCACAAATAGAGCTTTCTTTTGGTGGTATTTGATCACCTCTGCGGTTTTTATTTATTGCGCTATAAACAAAAGAAGAGGGACAATTTTGAAAAAACACAATATTTTTTACTTTTTGCTATAATAAATATCCATTTTTTTTTTTTTAAACAAATTTTTTCCTCAGTTTAGGCCGATACGTATTCTTCTACATATTTTTGGTAAAAAAAAATTGCGATAAGCGTATATTGATTGGTTTGCGCAAAAGTTATAGCGTCTACAAAATACGGGATAGATTTATAGCATTTTTATTATTTATTTATTTTTTACTAGTAATGGCGGCGATCTGCAATTTTTATTGTGACTACGATATTGCGGCGGACACATCGGACACTTTTGACACATTTTTGGGACCATTCACATTTATACAGCGATCAATGCTATAAAATTGCATTGATTACTGTGTAAATGTGACTGGCAGGGAAGGGGTTAACACTGGGGGGCACTCGAGGGGTTAATGTATGACCTAAGGAGGTGATTCTAACTGTGGGGGGAGGGGACTGACTGGGGGAGGTGACCGATCGCTGTCCCTATGTACAAGGGACACGCCATCGGTCTCCTCTCCTCTCTGACAGGACGTGGATCTGTGTTTACATGCACAGATCCACGCTCCTGCTCTGTTACCCGGCAATCGCGGGTGCCCGGCGGACATCGCGGCCGCCGGGCACGCGCACCGGGTCCCGAGTGACGCAGCGCGCGCGCGCGCGCCCCCTAGTGGCTCGAGAGGGCGAGGACGTCATATGACGTCCTCCCAGAACAATAGAAGTGTCAGAGAGGTTACCTGGTTGGGCGCCGGTGCGCGCCGGGGCGCGTTGGCGTTCGTGTCCCTGTGCGTGCTGGGGCGCGTGTCCCTGTGGGCACCGGCGTGCCTGGGCTCACCGGCCGTGGCGTGCGGGGTGGCGTCCGGGCGTTTGTGCGTACGCGCGTTCGCGCTAGCGCGCGTCCGCGTTAGCGCGCGTCCGCCTGTGGGCGCTGCCTTTGACATGTCTGGTGGTGTGGGCGTGCGTGCTGGTTCCGGGGGCGCGCTTGGTTCCTGAACTATTCCAGAGACTGAGATCGGCTACCGTTTTTACCAAGCTTGACCTCCGTGGAGCCTATAATTTGATCCGCATAAGAGAAGGAGACGAGTGGAAGACGGCCTTTCGTACTCGATTCGGACATTACGAGTACCTCGTCATGCCTTTTGGTCTGTGCAATGCACCGGCGACATTCCAACATTTCATCAACGATGTCTTTCACGACTTATTGGATCTTTATGTCATCGTCTACCTGGACGATATCTTGGTTTTCTCGGCCTCCCTGATGGAACACCGTAAGCATGTACGAAATGTACTTTCCCGGCTCAGACAGCATGGACTGTACGCCAAACTTGAGAAGTGTGAATTCGAGCTCCAATCTATCCAGTTCCTGGGCCTGATTATTTCCCCCGATGGCATCAAAATGGATCCACAGAAAGTATCCGCTATTCTGGATTGGCCTGCACCGACCGACAAAAAAGGAGTACAACGCTTTATTGGCTTCGCCAATTTCTATAGGAAATTTATTAAAGGATTTTCTGCAATCATAACTCCCATCACAGAGCTTACTAAACAAGGATGCCGATTCCGCTGGACACCTGAGGCACAAAAGGCCTTTGAAAAACTCAAGGCACTATTCACCTCAGCCACTATCCTTAAGCATCCCAACCCTGCCTTGCCCTTCGTCCTGGAGGTGGACGCGTCTGAGGTTGCAGTCGGAGCTGTGCTTTCACAGAGACAGGGTGCCAAATCACTGCTGTACCCTGTGGGATTCTTCTCACGCAAACTTTCTCTCTCTGAGAAAAACTACGACGTGGGTGATCGGGAGCTTCTGGCCATTAAAGCGGCTCTGGAGGAATGGCGTTACCTCCTGGAAGGCGCAGCACACCCCATATTGATCTACACAGATCATAAGAACTTGGAATATCTAAGGACAGCCAAAAGATTGAGACCCCGGCAGGCCAGATGGGCACTTTTTTTTCCCAGATTTATTTTCCACATTACGTTCAGGCCCGGATCCAAGAATGTTAAACCTGATGCTCTCTCCCGGATGTTCCTCGATTCCGAAAGAACCGTGTCCCCAGATACTATCCTTCCCTCTGGAAATTTCCTAATCCTTCAGGAGGATCTAATTTCCCGAATCAGACGCGCCTCCATGGGAATGTCTCCACCTGCCGAGTCTTGTACCAAGGATGGACTGTTCTGGTTCAAGAATAAGATTGTGGTCCCTGAGGAGTTAAAGGTACAGGTGTTAAGTTTATGTCATGATCATAAACTGGCTGGCCACTTCGGCACTCGAAAAACAACCGACCTCGTCCAACGCACCTTTTGGTGGCCATGTCTTACCAAGGATTGCAAGGACTATGTGGAGTCCTGTAACACGTGTGCCAGAAACAAGACTAGCCGGACAAGAGCATGGGGCCTGTTGAGACCATTGCCAGTCCCAGAGAGGCCATGGACCATGATATCAATGGACTTCATTGTTGAGCTTCCACCATCAGAAGGTTTTTCGTCCATTTTTGTTGTGGTTGACAGGCTGTCTAAAATGGCCCACTTCCTCCCCATGAAGGGCACCCCTTCAGCCATGGAGACCGCTTCCATCTTCATAAAGGAGATCGTCAGGCTGCATGGAGTCCCGACCAACATAGTCTCGGACAGGGGCGTTCAGTTCACCTCCAGATTCTGGAAGGCCCTTTGTGGCGCGCTCGAGATCGAGCTGTCATTCTCTTCGGCTTACCACCCTCAGTCAAATGGGCAAACCGAGAGGACGAACCAGACTTTGGAGCAATACATCCGCTGTTTTTCTGCCTTTTCCCAGGACGATTGGGCCTCCCTGCTTCCCATCGCGGAGTTCTCCTACAATAACTCCCTACATTCAGCTACGAACCAGTCTCCGTTTTTTGCCAACTACGGTTTCCATCCATCCTTCTTGCCCGGATCAGTCCCCGAATGCCCTGTTCCTGCAGTATCCCAAACTTTGGACTTTTTCTCTAACAACAATAAATTGCTGCAGGAGACCATGACCAAGGCTCAGGAAGATTATAAGAAAATCTTTGATAGGAAGAGACGGGGGGAACTTGTTCTTGAACCTGGCAATTCTGTCTGGCTGTCTACCGCTAATCTCAAGTTGGCCTGCCCATCCAAGAAACTGGGCCCCAAATACCTGGGTCCCTTCCGGATCAAAAGGAAGATCAACAACGTGGCCTACGAACTTGACCTTCCTAATTCTCTGAGGATACATCCAGTGTTCCACGTATCTCTTCTGAAGCCAGTCACTCCTAACTTCTTTTCTGGTCGCAACATTGGTCCACCCAAACCTATTGTGGTGAATGGCGAAGAGGAGTTCGAAGTGGAAGCAATTCTAGATTGTAGAAGAAGGCACAATCAGGTGCAATATCTGGTAAAATGGAAAGGCTATGGACCCGAAGATAATTCGTGGGAGCCGGAAAGCAATTTACACGCCAGAGAACTCCTGCAGTCCTTCAAAACCTCTCATGCCTCGAAGATGGCCCAGCTGGGCATCCGGAGTCTGCCCTTGAGGAGGGGGCACTGTCAGAGAGGTTACCTGGTTGGGCGCCGGTGCGCGCCGGGGCGCGTTGGCGTTCGTGTCCCTGTGCGTGCTGGGGCGCGTGTCCCTGTGGGCACCGGCGTGCCTGGGCTCACCGGCCGTGGCGTGCGGGGTGGCGTCCGGGCGTTTGTGCGTACGCGCGTTCGCGTTAGCGCGCGTCCGCCTGTGGGCGCTGCCTTTGACATGTCTGGTGGTGTGGGCGTGCGTGCTGGTTCCGGGGGCGCGCTCGGGCGCGCGCGGGTGCGCGGTGCGCCTTGGCGAATCGGCGCGTGCGCGTGCGCGGCGTTTTGGCGCCAATCAGCCTATTTGAATCCTGCCTCTGCACTGACCCAGTGCTGCCTGATCAAACAGCTCCGTGTCTTGTCCCGTGATCATCCCGTGTTCCTGCGCCTCCGTAGTGTTTACCTGTTGTGACCCGGCTACCTTTGGACCTCCCTTGATTGCTGCCTGTACCCGACCCCGGCTTGTCTGACCTCTCTTCTGCCTGCTCCCTTGTACCGTTGCTGCCAGCCCGTTGCCGACCTCTGCCTGTGTATGACCAAGTCTGACTAACTCCTGCTCAGCATCTGCTCCACCAAGTCTCAAGCTCTACCGGTTGCTTGCCAGACCACTGTGCTCCAGGACTTTACCGCAGGCTCTCATACCACTCCGCACTCGCGGGCCTCCTGTCTGCTCTACCAGGGGCCCCGAATCGGACACGTAAGGGAGCCTACCCTCTGCCCACGTGGACTCACCTGTCTGGTAAGTGTGGAACCTGACAAGAAGCCTCGTCCAGCCGTCATATGACGGTGGGCGGTGGCTTAGTGGTTAAACTAGATATGCCTCTAGAAAAACTTGCGTATGTGGCATGTTTTGCTCCTTGGACCCTTGTTTTTTTTAAATGCCAATATTTTACTACCCAACATTTTTTGGACACCAGCTTAGGCAGGCCCTATACTCTGCAAATTTCTTTCCTGCAACCACGGATTGACAGTGTTGCCAAGGGAATCCCTCCCACCGAGCCATTGTATTCTCTCCGCGGAGGGGCGGGGAAGCTGCCCCGCCAGAAGACAGGGATAATTGCTAGTGGCTATACCATCCAGCAGGCTTGTTGTACCCAAGTTGATCGATGAATCAACTTGGTACATTCAGCCTGCCCATACATGGATCGAACCTCGGCTGGTTCCTGCTGAATCAGCTGAGATTCGAACCGTCTATGGCAGGCCTTAATTTCTGTTATCGTAGTGCAGATCGGCAATATGGGAGGGCAGGGTTCAGCCTCGATAATTACACAATTAACCTGACAAAATGAAACAATGCATATCCTATGAAGTGTAGCAAGGTATCTAAAAATAATATTGTTTTGGCAGGGTAAGGTGAGCAAATGCACATCACTTATAGACACGTAAGTATAGCAAAACAGAACAAAACAACAGTTGAACTGCTTGTCGTGTCAGTAAACCCCCAATGTCAGGAGCCAGGGAGCGTCTCCGCTCGCCGGGCTCCGGTGCGCATGCGCACGGGATTGGCGCTTCGCCGCACACCCGTCCGCGGCCTGATGGCGCGGCGCGCGCGGGTGCACGGCGGACCTCGTGTGCGCGCCGTCGCCCGTGCGGGTGCCCGGTAGCACGTCACACTGACGCGCTCGCCAGGCAGGGAGACTATATCTGACGGCTCCAGCGCCCAGTCGGGTTGCTGGTTTGTCGTCAGCTCTCCCTGTTCCCTGTGCTTGTTAAAACTCTGATACCTGCCTGACTTGTGTACTGAACCTTGGCTTGTCTGAAATACTACTCTCCCGGATTGCCCTAAACCTATCTGCCTGATCTGTGTACTGAACCCTGGACTGTTTAACCGTTACTCTGCTGGACTGTCTCAATTACCTGCCTGATCTGTGTACCAAACCCCTGGCCTGTTTAACCACTACTCTGCTGGACTGTCCTAAATACCTGCCTGATCTGTGTACCAAACCCCTGGCCTGTTTAACCACTACTCTGCTGGACTGTCCTCAATACCTGCCTGATCTGTGTACCGAACCCTGGCCTGTTTAACCACTACTCTGCTGGACTACCTGATACCCTGATAACCACCTGCTAGATAACTAACCTCTGCTTGTTATTCCAGTCCTGCCTCTGCCCTACTCCGCCCTGATCTCCGGTCCCTCCTGCTGATCCTAGGACACCCGCTTCCAGTCTAGGAACCTACTATCTACCGGAAGCCCGTGCCTCCGCGTGCCCTCAGCTTCCTGTACCCATTTCGGGGGGTCTGGGTGCGCGTGGTCGTAAGGGCAAGCCGCTCTCGGCATCTCGGCCTCGGTGAGTATTAGTCCGTGACAGTACAAACCAGCCAGATGTCCGAGGCCGACAGAGCGCGCTCTCCTCTGGAGATCCTGTGCCAACAAGTATCTACCCTCGCTGACTCAGTACAGAAATTACAGGAAGGTTATACACAAATCGATAACAGCCTTCAGCAGATCACTGGGTCACTACCTTCCGCAGCCGCAGCTCCTGCACCCAGCAGTGGGGGTTCGCTCCCTCAAGCTCCTGTCAACCCCACTGTCGTCATGGCACTTCCTGAACCCAGGGTCCCTACACCTGAACGGTTCTCGGGGGACCGCAAGAAGTTTAGGGCCTTTAAAAACGCATGTTCCCTCTACTTCGCTCTACAGCCGAGAACTTTCTCCTCAGAAATCGTTAAGGTGGGATTTGCGATTTCCTTACTATCCGAAGAACCCCAGGCTTGGGCCCACGGCTTGATGGAACAGAGCAGTCCTGTCCTGAACACCATCGAGGCCTTCTTTGAGAGCATGTCCCAGCTCTACGATGACCCGCAGCGTATGGCTACAGCTGAGGCTATCCTGCACCATCTGTCCCAAGGAAGAAGACCGATTGAGGACTATACTGTGGAATTCCGTAAGTGGGCGGCCGATACAAACTGGAACGAGCCGGCCCTACATTATCAATACCGCCAAGGCTTGTCCGAGTTACTTAAGGACGAATTAGCTAGGATGGAAACCCCTGCTTCGCTGGAGGAACTCATTCAAGCGGCTACGAAGCTAGATAGGCGACTACGGGAGCGATGCTCAGAACGGTTCCAGGCGCCACGCCCCACCTGGGCGTCGCCAAGACCCCACTTCGCACAAACCCCGACCTCATCTTCAGCTGCTGCTGCACCGGTCCCTGAGGTCGAACCAATGCAGCTCGGCTTGGTTCGAGGTCTGTTAACCTCCGAAGAGAAGCAACGCAGGCGACAGTCTAACCTATATCTCTACTGCGGAGGAACCGGACATTTCCTGCGCAGCTGTCCGATCAGGCCCAGTAAGTTTCCTCAGCCAAATGTATTGAACTATCCAAACAATAACATTCCCAAGGCTTACGTGATGTTGTTTATTTCCCTACAGCTTCCGGAAAGGGAGACTCGCTTGCAGGCCATCATTGATTCCGGAGCATGCAGTTGCTTCATAGACTCTGCCTTGGCGCACAGTTTGAATATTCCTCACAAACTAAAGAGCAGGATCTACGAATACATCTGGCCGACGGATCCCTTCCTCGCTCAGGTCCCATCACCCAGAAGACCCAACCTATTCCAGTAATCACTGATTTCGGCCACCGGGAGTTCTTACGGCTCGACTTGATTCATTCACCAATCTTTCCCGTCATACTTGGCCTACCCTGGTTACAAGCTCACGATCCACAGATTAGATGGAGTACCAAGACAGTATCCTTCTCCTCTCAGTACTGCTCTCAGCACTGCCTGCTCCCGGATCCCAAAGTTTGCGCCACAATGGTGGCACCATCAGGCAATCTCCAACATGTTCCCTCCGAGTACCTTGAGTTTCAAGAGGTCTTCAGTAAACAGATGGCTGACCGCCTACCACCTCATCGGGCCTACGACTGTCCAATCGACCTCCTTCCTGGATCCGAGATTCCATTCGGCCGGATATTTCCTCTCTCAGAAACCGAGCTGGAGGCTCTTAAACAATATATAGACGAAAACCTCGAGAAGGGCTTCATCCGCCCTTCGTCTTCACCCGCCGGAGCGGGTATCTTTTTCGTTGGGAAGAAAGACGGTACCTTAAGACCCTGCGTAGATTATTGACAGCTTAATAACATCACAATTAAGAACCGGTATCCGTTACCACTCATTCCCGAGTTATTCCAGAGGTTCCGATCAGCTAAGGTGTTCTCTAAACTTGATCTCCGAGGGGCCTACAATCTTGTCAGGATCAGGGCTGGAGACGAATGGAAGACGGCATTTAGATCCAGATTCGGGCATTTCGAGTATTTAGTGATGCCATTCGGACTCTGCAATGCTCCAGCCACCTTTCAACACCTGGTGAATGACATATTCCGAGAATACTTAGATGACTTCCTTGTTGTATATCTGGACGATATTCTTATCTTCTCCCCTACGCTAGAGATACACAAGAGGCACGTTAAAAAGGTTCTTGCCATACTTCAACAGCACAAGCTATACCTGAAAGCTGAAAAGTGCGAATTTGAAAAATCAACCATACAGTTCCTGGGATTCATACTTTCAACCAATGGGGTCGCAATGGACCCACAAAAGATTCAGGCAATTCAAGAATGGCCGGCCCCATCTAACAAGAAAGGAGTACAGAGGTTTATAGGATTCGCCAATTTCTATCGGAAATTTATTGTTGGATTCTCGGCCATCGTGGCACCTATTACCCAATTAACTTGGCAACACAGTTCTTTTCAGTGGTCCGCAGCCGCTCAAGAGGCTTTCCTTAAGTTAAAGAAATTATTCAGTTCCGCTCCAATTCTCTGCCATCCTGACCCGACTCAACCCTTCGTACTAGAGGTGGACGCATCGGAAATCGCAACTGGAGCGATTCTCTCCCAGAGACAGGGACCGAAGGTCTTTCTACACCCGGTAGCTTTCGCCTCTAGGAAACTCAGTCCACCGGAACTCAACTACGATGTGGGTGACAGGGAGCTGCTTTCTATAAAGTTTGCTTTAGAGGAGTGGAGGTATTTGCTGGAAGGGGCAGTACACCCGGTCATGATCTTTACGGATCACAAGAATCTCGAGTACCTCCGAACAGCAAGAGGATTAAAACCCCATCAGGCCCGTTGGGCCCTCTTCTTTTCACGCTTCAATTTTCATATAGCCTACAGACCTGGGGCAAAAAACGGGAAGGCCGATGCTCTTTCGCGGATGTTCTCCGCAGACTCTCAAATATCAACACCCAGCACGATCCTCTCTCCTCAAAATTTCCTCGGATTAACTCAGGCAGACTTAATGTCATCTATCAAATCCTCATCAGGCTTATGCACAGAACCAGTAGTGCACTCCTTGAAGAAATATGAAGACCTCTTCTGGATTAAAGGAAAAATATTTGTACCACAAGTGACTCGGCCCTTAGCTCTTCAGATGTGTCACGATCATAAGATGGCAGGACACTTAGGGAATAAGAAAACGGCTGAACTTCTTTCTCGTTCTTTTTGGTGGCCAGGATGGAGAAGGGACTGTAAAGAATATGTGGCGTCCTGTTCTCTGTGCCAGCGGAACAAGGGCCCAAACACCAAATCCTGGGGTCTGCTCAGACCTTTGCCCATCCCGGAACGGCCATGGGCTGATGTGTCCATGGATTTTATTGTTGACCTACCTGTCTCAGAAAATTTTTCCACCATCCTTGTCGTTGTCGACTGCCTTTCCAAGATGGCCCATTTTTTGCCTATGAGGGGTACTCCCTCTGCCGTAGACACAGCCAGAATCTTTCTAAAAGAGGTTGTTAGGCTCCATGGGATACCAAGAAGCATCGTGTCAGATAGAGGCGTCCAGTTCACGTCCAAATTCTGGAGGGAACTCTGCAAGGCCCTGGGTATCAACGTTTGTCTCTCTTCGGCCTATCTCCCCCAAAGCAATGGCCAGACGGAGAGGACCAACCAGACGTTGGAGCAATACCTCCGCTGCTTCTGCTCGGGTTCTCAGGATGATTGGGCGAGCCTTCTCTCCTACGCTGAATTTGCGTACAACAATTCAATTCATGCCTCTACCAACCAGACTCCCTTCTGGGCCAATTGTGGGTTCCATCCCACGTCCTTTGCTAACAACATTCCTGAAATGGCAGTTCCTGCAGTCCAGGATAGGATAACCTCGTTGCAATCTAACTTTCAGAAGATTCAAGACATATTATGCAAAGCACAGGAAGACTACAAGAAACAGTACGATCGGGGCAGAAAGGCAAACCCAAAGTTTGACTTAGGAGACGAGGTCTGGCTGTCCACCATTAATCTTAGATTACCATTGCCATCTCGAAAGCTTGGACCTAAGTTCATTGGGCCTTTTCAAGTCAAGAGGATCATCAACCCTGTGGCTGTTGAGCTGGCACTTCCCAAGACATATCGGATTCATCCTGTTTTCCATGTGTTACTATTGAAGCCTGTGGTGCCTAGCCCTTTTCCGGGAAGAAGAGAGCCTCCTCCTCCGCCAGTCAGAATCGATGGCGAGAATGAATTTGAAGTGGAATCCATTCTAAGTTGTAGGAAGAAGGGCAGGCAGCTACAGTATCTGATTCAATGGAAAGGGTACCCACCTGAAGATAATTCTTGGGAGCCTGCTAGGAATCTGCACGCCCCACAGTTAATTCAAACTTTTCACCAAGATCATCCAGAATTGATGGCTAGCCTTGGCGTCCAGTGTCCGCCTTTAGGAGGGGGGCACTGTCAGGAGCCAGGGAGTGTCTCCGCTCGCCGGGCTCCGGTGCGCATGCGCACGGGATTGGCGCTTCGCCGCACACCCGTCCGCGGCCTGATGGTGCAGCGCGCGTGGGTGCACAGCGGACCTCGTGTGCGCGCCGTCGCCCGTGCGGGTGCCCGGTAGCGCATCACACTGACGCGCTCGCCGGGCAGGGAGACTATATCTGACGGCTACAGCACCCAGTCGGGTTGCTGGTTTGTCGTCAGCTCTCCCTGTTCCCTGTGCTTGTTAAAACTCTGATACCTGCCTGACTTGTTTACTGAACCTTGGCTTGTCTGAAATACTACTCTCCCGGATTGCCCTAAACCTATCTGCCTGATCTGTGTACTGAACCCTGGACTGTTTAAACGTTACTCTGCTGGACTGTCTCAATTACCTGCCTGATCTGTGTACCAAACCCCTGGCCTGTTTAACCACTACTCTGCTGGACTGTCCTAAATACCTGCCTGATCTGTGTACCAAACCCCTGGCCTGTTTAACCACTACTCTGCTGGACTGTCCTCAATACCTGCCTGATCTGTGTACCGAACCCTGGCCTGTTTAACCACTACTCTGCTGGACTACCTGATACCCTGATAACCACCTGCTAGATACCTAACCTCTGCTTGTTATTCCAGTCCTGCCTCTGCCCTACTCCGCCCTGATCTCCGGTCCCTCCTGCGGATCCCAGGACACCCGCTTCCAGTCTAGGAACCTACTACCGTGTTTCCCCGATAGTAAGACACCCCCGATTGTAAGACGTATCGGGAGTTTCAGAGGGGTCAGCTAATATAAGCCGTACCCCGAAAGTAAGACATATGTCTTACTTTCGGGGAAACACGGGGGGATTTGCCTCCAGTGACGTGCGGTACAAAGAGTGGGGCTGGGGGTGCGGGCCGCTGGGGGTGCGGGTCTCTGTCCCCCTCCGTTCTCCCCCTCCGTTCCGCTTTCCTCCTCTGTGCCTCCCCGCTGTCCCCTCCGTTCCCCCCTCCTTCTCTGTCCCCCTCCGTTCTCCCCCTCCGTTCCGCTTTCCTCCTCTGTGCCTCCCCGCTGTCCCCTCCGTTCCCCCCTCCTTCTCTGTCCCCCTCCGTTCTCCCCCTCCGTTCCGCTTTCCTCCTCTGTGCCTCCCCGCTGTCCCCTCCGTTCCCCCCTCCTTCTCTGTCCCCCTCCGTTCTCCCCCTCCGTTCCTCCGTCCTCCCCCTCCTTCCTTTGTGAATAGACAGAGTCAGCTGACTCTGTCCATTCACATAACTGAAACATTGTAATCTCCTGTGATTACAATGTGTCAGTTTATGAATGGAGAGAAGCCGCTGTCTTCTCTCCTTTCATTCTCAGTGCAGTTGACGCTGCAGAGAAAGGGACTGGGGAATCTCTATCCTCTGTCTCTTTCTCTGTCTCAAGGGGGAGATATCAGAGGTCTGTTAAGACCCCTGATATCTCACCAAAGCCCCCCAACAGGGCTGATTAAAAAAAAAAAAAAAAAACATATTGCAATAAAGAATAAAAAAAAATTTTTTTCCCAATATAAGACATACCCCGAAAGTAAGACATAGTGGGGCTTTTAGGGATAAAAAGAAAGTAAGACACTGTCTTACTTTCGGGGAAACACGGTATCTACCGGAAGCCCGTGCCTCCGCGTGCCCTCAGCTTCCTGTACCCATTTCGGGGGGTCTGGGTGCGCGTGGTCTTAAGGGCGAGCCACTCTCGGCATCTCGGCCTCGGTGAGTATTAGTTCGTGACACCCAACAGCTAACAACTGAATACCTTTTTTTCCCCTGAACCAAATTAAACTAAGATGAGAAGTCCAAAATTCCACTGACACTTCAGTCTCATTGGTAATACTACTCTTGGTGGAATGGGAAGGAGGGAGGGAGGGAGGAAGGGGAGTAGCCCCCAAGCAGTCAGTCTTGCTGCTTCTCCTGTTTAGATGGTTGAAAATGCTTGAAGATGATAAATGTAATGTTGAAATACATATACATGACCAGTCAAAAGTTTTAGAACACCCACATTTTTCCAGTTGTTATTGAAATGTAAATAGTTCAAGTCCAGTGAATAACATGAAATGGTACAAAGGTAAGCGGTAAATTGCCAGAGGTGAAAAAAAAAAAGTTTAGGTTAACAAACTGAAAAATAATGTACATTTCAGAGTTATACAAAAAAGCCCTTTTTTTTAGGAAAGAAGTAATGGGTTAACAACTCACATTTGTTCTGCAACAATTTAAGTAAATTAAGCCTTGAAAGTTTACAAGTGTCCAAAGTTTTGTTGCTTATTTACAAGCGCTTTGTATAAAAGCGGTTGAAACTGACTGTGTTACTACACCCTCTTAAATAATATTTGGACAGTGTTGTACTGCAGGAAGTAGTATATTCAGGGCCGTCTTTAATATTGATTGGACCCTGGGCAAACATTTTCTTGGCCCCCCTCAATGCAATTTCGCTCTCCACCTGCTCTGAGACATACAATAAAAAGCAGCTAAACTCAAAATCAGTTTAACAAATCAGATCAGGCAGCGATTGCGATTGGTTGCCAGAGGTTACAGTGTATCATTACCACTCACTGACTGGCTTCTAGAGGTTACAGCACACATTATGGATCACTGATTATTTGATAGCGGTTATAGCACATGACTTCTGCTTGTTGATTGGTTGCTAGAGATTACTGTACATCAATACTGCTCACTAATGGGTTGCTAGAGGTTACTAGACATCCTTACCACTCACTAATTGGTTGCTGCACGATATGACTGCTCACTGATTGGTTGCTAGAGGTTACTGTACATCTTTACTGCTCACTGATTGGTTGCTAAAGGTTATAGCGCATCATCTCCTCACTGCCTGCACACTTTGGACTGGGGAGGTGAGTGGACCCATCAATAGACAGAAAACTTCTAGGGATCCTAGGACTCCTGGGATCAGTGGCAATGCTGGGGGGGGGCTGTGGTGTGATCAGTGGCAATGCTGGGGGGGGTTAATGCCATCAGTGGCAATGGTGGGATGATGGGATTACTGAGGAGGCAGTACACTGTGGCAAATTCTGAATCATGTAGCGCAAAGCTGGAAATCTTTGTCAAGTATATAGTGGGGGATTCTACACTGACCACCAATGTAATGGGGAATTTACAATTACAACCAATGTGAGGGGGGATTTACACTGTGACCACTAATGTGAGAGGGAATTTGCACTGACCACTATGTAACGGGGGATTTTACGCCACCCACCAATATGAAGAGTGATTTCTACACTGACACCAATGTAATAGTAGCATTTACACCAACCACCAGTGTAAGGGGGACTATACACTGACCTCCAAGTAAGGGGGAATTTACACTGTGACAATCATTGTAGAGGAGATTTGTACCTACCACCAATGTAAGGTGACACTTCTACACCGACCACCAATGTTAGGGGGGATTTACACTGACCACCAATGTAAAGGGGGATTTACACTGACCACCAGTGTAAGGGCAATTCTGCGCTTACCACCAATGTAAAAGGAAATGTATACTGATCACCAATGTAATGGGGGATTTTACATCAACAACCACCTACACGAACCACCAATGTAATGAAAGATTCCAAACTGACCACAAATGCAAGTTTGGATTTTTTTACCGGATTACCAATATAAAGAGGAGTTTCTACACTGGTTACCAATGTAAAGGGGATTTACACTGACCACTAATATAATGGAGATTTACACTGACCACTAATGTAATAGGAGAATTCACAGTAACCATCAATGACCACCAGTATATGGGGGACCTTCACACTGGCCACTAGTGTGAATGAAAGGATTGTACACCAAGCTCCAATGTAATGAGAAGATTTACATTGACCACCAATGTAAGTGAGACATTTAGCCTGCGTTCACATTTGTGTGTGTCGGGAACGCATGCAAAATCGCTTTCCTGACACCACAGAAACATCCTGCCCTTTAGCAGATAGACAGCAGTGCCATTAATTGTTAATGACACCCTCACCCATCTGCTGAGATGTGTGTATTCACATGCACCGAAATTCAGGGTGCTGCGGCACCATGTTATTTTGAAAAGGGGTTCCATCTCCAATTTGCTTACCTTTGCAGAACAGGCTGATGTTAGGCTTAATGAGCACAGTTGCAGGCAAGGCTTTCAAGCATGCCCCTTACCTCCCCAGTGGGCAGCATTCAGCAGAGGTGATGGTGGATAGGACCTCAGGGGCATAATATACATATGAATGTCACCTCTATTTACATATTAATGGAGCCGACCCACGGCTATACGCATATTATTGCCGACATGTAAACACAGGGTCTGCAGGCGAGTCATCTGTACATGACAATAGAGCAGAGCTGGGCTGCATTAGTTACAGAACTTCACACTGAGATATCGGGACACAGAACAGGACTAAAATTTCAAGGGACAAGGGAATTTAAACTGGAATAGTTGGCAAGTATGAGGCAGCTGCTTTGGGCCCCACAACAATGATGGGGCCCAGGGCAGCTTCCCCTTTTGACCTGCCTTAAAGACGGCCCTGAGTATATTGCTCTCAAAATGGCGATAAAAAGGCAATTGACTAAGGAAGATAGACAAACCATTATAACCCTCAAAAGTGTAGGTCTATCCTTTAGGCTGGGTTCACACTAAAGGCCACAGCGGCTCTACCCCTGCGCTCACTGAATGTCGCCCAAAGGTTATCTTAACTCTATATACTCCTTAGGGTACACTACACACCGGCTAGATTAGCCCATATGGGAGTGAGCACAGATTCTACCTGCACCAGATGTTGCAGAGATCATGGCGATTTCATCCATCTTTTATGGAGGTGACCCAAATTGCACTTATATTGGAAGAGAGTCATTGACACTCTTAACGGGGCTTTCCAGGTCCTGATACCCTTAGACCCTAAACGGTGCTTGCTGGGGAAAATAGATGGTCTCCTGATGGAGGATATCCTCAAGCAGGCTATTAGGCGAGCTCTGTTTCAGGCTCGCAAGTTAATTCTCAAGCACTGGAAATCCACTGACCCGCCCACAGTGCAGGAATGGATTACACAAATGGGAGACACTCTCCGTATGGAAAAACTTATATATCAGCATAGGGGGATCAGTACAAAATACGAGAAACTCTGGGCCCCCTGGTTAGATGTCCCTGGCCTGGCGCCAGTAGATTTGATATATGACCGCTTATTTTAAAGCCCATATAGGACAAATTGATCTAAATGTATATATATGTTAGATACTTGAATGTAAGGGATGAACAGTGGAAGTGGTGGAGGGTAATTACTGATAATAAAGTCTTGCGATGCACTTAGCCTCTGTTGAGAGTGAGGAATACAGTGTATTAATGTAAGAGAACTGCTGTGACAGGTCGGGCGCTCACATGTGCGTATGCGCATACCTTGGCTAAAAGAATTGCGCACAGGTGAATACATATTTGCAAATACCCCAACGCACATGCACAAACTAATGCAGGCACTCGCAAAAGCACTTCCACAGTTTTTATTGGCACCAAATGGCCTATTTAAAGGGTGCTCTGACTTCTGCTCAACACTGACTGGTCTTCAGTAGGGATGAGCCGAACACCCCCCTGTTCGGTTCGCACCAGAACATGCGAACAGGAAAAAAATTCGCTCGAACACGCGAACACCATTAAAGTCTATGGGACACGAACATGAATAATCAAAAGTGCTAATTTTAAAGGCTAATATGCAAGTTATTGTCATAAAAAGTGTTTGGGGACCCGGGTCCTGCCCCAGGGGACATGGATCAATGCAAAAAAAAGTTTTAAAAACGGCCGTTTTTTCAGGAGCAGTGATTTTAATAATGCTTAAAGTCAAACAATAAAAGTGTAATATCCCTTTAAATTTAGTACCTGGGGGGTGTCTATAGTATGCCTGTAAAGGGGCGCATGTTTCCTGTGTTTAGAACAGTCTGACAGCAAAATGACATTTCGAAGGAAAAAACATTTAAAACTACCCGCGGCTATTGCATTGCCGACAATACACATAGAAGTTAATTGATAAAATCGGCATGGGAATTCCCCACAGGGAAACCCCGAACCAAAATTAAAAAAAAAAATGATGTGGGAGTCCCCCTAAATTCCATACAAGGCCCTTTAGGTCTGGTATGGATATTAAGGGGAACCCCGGCCAAAATTAAAAAAAAAAAACGACGTGGGGTTCCCCCTAAATTTCATACCAGACCTGAGGGTCTGGTATGGATTTTAAGGGGAACCCCGCGCCAAAAAAAAACAAAAACGGCGTGGGGTTCCCCCAAATATCCATACCAGACCCTTATCCGAGCACGCAACCTGGCAGGCCGCAGGAAAAGAGGGGGGGACGAGAGTGCGCCCCCCCCTCCTGAACCGTACCAGGCCACATGCCCTCAACATTGGGAGGGTGCTTTGGGGTAGCCCCCCAAAACACCTTGTCCCCATGTTGATGAGGACAAGGGCCTCATCCCCACAACCCTGGCCGGTGGTTGTGGGGGTCTGCGGGCAGGGGGCTTATCGGAATCTGGAAGCCCCCTTTAACAAGGGGACCCCCAGATCCCGGCCCCCCCCTGTGTGAAATGGTAAGGGGGTACTTACCCCTACCATTTCACTAAAAAACTGTCAAAAATGTTAAAAATTACAAGAGACAGTTTTTGACAATTCCTTTATTTAAATGCTTCTTCCTTCATCTTCTTCTTCTTCTGGTTCTTCTGGCTCTTCTGGTTCTTCCTCCGGTGTTCTCGTCCAGCATCTCCTCAGCGGCGTCTTCTATCTTCTTCTCCTCGGGCCGCTCCGCACCCACGCCCCCCGTTATTTAAGAGCCGTCAGACGAAGAGACGCCGTCACACAGCGGGAGCCTCCCTTCATGACAGCATGAATGCGGAGCGGCCCGGAGAAGAAAATGAAGAGGAGAAGAAGAGAAGAAGGAAGAAGGAAGAAGAGAAGAAGAGAAGAGCGGGAGCCTCCCCTCATGCCATGGGTGCGGAGCGGCCTGAGGAGAAGAAGATAGAAGACGCCGCGGAGGAGATGCTGGACGAGAACGCCGGAGGAAGAACCAGAAGAGCCAGAAGAACCAGAAGAAGATGAAGGAAGAAAGAAGAAGCATTTAAATAAAGGAATTGTCAAAAACTGTCTCTTGTCATTTTTAACATTTTTGACAGTTTTTTTAGTGAAATGGTAGGGGTAAATACCCCCTTACCATTTCACACAGGGGGGGGCCGGGATCTGGGGGTCCCCTTGTTAAAGGGGGCTTCCAGATTCCGATAAGCCCCCCGCCCGCAGACCCCCACAACCACCGGCCAGGGTTGTGGGGATGAGGCCCTTGTCCTCATCAACATGGGGACAAGGTGTTTTGGGGGACTACCCCAAAGCACCCTCCCAATGTTGAGGGCATGTGGCCTGGTACGGTTCAGGAGGGGGGGGGCGCACTCTCCTCCCCCCCTCTTTTCCTGCGGCCTGCCAGGTTGCGTGCTCGGATAAGGGTCTGGTATGGATTTTTGGGGGGACCCCACGCCGTTTTTTTTTTTTTTTTGGTGCGGGGTTCCCCTTAAAATCCATACCAGACCTGAAGGGTCTGGTATGGAATTTAGGGGGAACCCCATGTCATTTTTTTTTTAAATTTTGGCCGGGGTTCCCCTTAATATCCATACCAGACCTGAAGGGTCTGGTATGGAATTTAGGGGGACCCCCACATCTTTTTTTTTTTCAATTTTGGTTCGGGGTTGCCCTGTGGGGAATTCCCATGCCGTTTTTTATCAATGAACTTCTATGTGTATTGTCGGCAATGCAATAGCCGCGGGTAGTTTTAAATGGCTTTTTTTCCTTCGAAATGTCATTTTGCTGTCAGACTGTTCTAAACACAGGAAACATGCGCCTCTTTACAGGCATACTATAGACACCCCCCAGGTACTACATTTAAAGGGATATTACACTTTTATTGTTTGACTTTAAGCATTATTAAAATCACTGCTCCTGAAAAAACGGCCGTTTTTAAAACTTTTTTTTGCATTGATCCATGTCCCCTGGGGCAGGACCCAGGTCCCCAAACACTTTTTATGACAATAACTTGCATATTAGCCTTTAAAATTAGCACTTTTGATTTCTCCCATAGACTTTTAAAGGGTGTTCCGCGGCATTCGAATTTGCCGCGAACACCCCAAATTGTTCGCTGTTCGGCGAACTTGCGAACAGCCAATGTTCGAGTCGAACATGAGTTCGACTCGAACTCGAAGCTCATCCCTAGTCTTCAGCTGTTTCCCTGTGCCCTGCTGGCATCCTGCTTGATATCCGTTCCTGGTCTAGCTTACCTCTGACCTGCTTTTGGATTTAATTTATGCTTTGGATAATCGGTTCCGGACTTCAGCTTACTCCTGACATAGCTCCTGTCTCATGCCTGGTACCTCACTGCCCACTTGCTGCTGACTTCTGACTACTCTTCTGTATCCTGTTTGGCTTCATGTCTCCTCCGAGTGCCTGCGCTGGCTGCCCCTCACCCCATCTCCAGTGGACACAGTGTGCTCCTGTCTCAAGACTGCGGGGAACTCCGGCAAGCCACATATCCTGAACCTGCAAGCCTGGTGGAGTGCTCCTTAACCTCGGCTGGTCTACCCAGCATCATCACAGTTCCTGACCTGATGTTCTGCCTGAATCACAGAGTCTACAACTCCTGCCACAAGCTCTGCAAGCAACATCTACAGGCACTCATGTTCCTCCTGTCCCTTGGTACCATCTGTTCCAATCTCAGTGGGGCCTGGGCTGGAGATACAAGAGAGGCTGTTTTAGTCTCCCACCAGGTACGTGACAAGGCAATTGGAAACTGAAGGAAACTCTGACAGGAGAAGGTCTAGAGGACCCAAAGTCACAACAGAATCAGAAGACAAGTTTCTGAGAGTCAACAGCTTATGTAACAGGCAGCTCATAGGCCAACATTTTCATGCAAAATTTTAGATCTTCAGTTCATCGCACAGTGTTATTGTACGCCATTGGGTAGGTGGCAGGGTGGTTCCTCAGTATGTGACACCAACTGCCAAACATGGAGGAGGAAGCATGATGGTCTTGGGACTCTTTTGCTGGATCCAAAGTCGGCAAGAGTGAATGGTACCTGAAGCAAAACTATGATCACAGCATTTTGCAGTACAATGTAATACCCTCTGGAATATTCCTAGTTGGCCAGGGGTTTATCTTATAGTAAGATAATGACCCAAAACATACCTCCAGGCTGTGTTAGAACTACCATAGGAGAAAAGAACTAGACAGTAGGCTTCAAAACATGCAATGGCCAGCATACTTTGCAGACTTGAAATCGATGAAGCTAGTTTGAGAAGAACTAGACAGAAGGGTGAAAACAAAGCAACCTCCAAGTGCAACACATTTGTGGGAACTTCTGCATCAGTGTTGGAAAGAACATCCTGAATAATATTTGATTTCTGTTGTATAACAAATATTTTTTCTCAGCTAGGGATAGGGTTAAAAAAGCAAAATCAGCAGGGTGCTCTGTTCTCTGGTGCACCTAAAGAACAGTGAAAGCATCATAAAAGACTGCGCAAATGCTATACAGTGTTTCAAGGCATGTACAGCCTTGGAACAGGCTTGTGTCCACTGCAATTCTGCCTCCTTTTTAAATAAGGTATTTACAAGTGTTGTGATTTCAGCATAGTCAGCTACAAGACTTAAATAATAGCATGTAAATCCTCGAAATTAGGCAAACCCTGCTTTGGTTTGGGTAATTCATGTATAACATCAATGTGGGATTGTAAGTGATGAGAGTCTTTGTCCTACAAAGTCAATCTTAGTTTGTGCAAAAACACATTTTCTTTGTTTAGGGGGTAGTTGTATTCCACCAGTCTGTGAAAAACTTGATATGGGGCTAATGTATACAGCACGGACAGTTGCTAGAGAGATGAACCACAGCCCATCGCTGCTGCGGTAGGGGGTGGTGTGTTGCACGATTCAGCTCCCTTTTTTTCACTGAAATATATTTGAAGTGAACAAAAGTACACTTCATTCATATCACTGTACATTAGCACAATGCACTGTGCTGTGCTGTTGTACAGTGACATGCGATTCTGTACTGTATGCTGTGATGAAATGCATATTTGCATTTTATAGCAGCTCACTGCATTGGAGTGTGAATGGGACACAAAAAACAATTGTTTTCTGTGCGTCCTTGTGGTACTCCAAATCAAGTGTAACTCCACTATTGTTGAGGAAAAAAAAACCTTCCCCTCTGGGTAATATATGTACATTGCAAGGATTTTACCAAACTTTGTTGCAGATTCCTACCATTTGCCATTCTGAAGAAATCCCTGTGTGTTGGTCTGTGTCCATGTGGAAAAGTGTATCTAATGGGAGTGGTTTCATAATTATCAATCAGCTGCTGTACCTGCAAAGCTCTAATGGGGAAAGCTGCTGGATTCCTCTAGCCATGATTTCCTTTTGGGAGTATCTCACCAAAAATTACATTTTTGTTGCAGGGGATGCCTGAAATCCGATTTGTATCTTAGTGTAGCCTTCTGGGAAAATCGGTGAGCCAATCACACAAACTGGAAATGCACCCCTAGGTAGCCATATTGCATTACATTTTCAAAAAATTAAGGAGCTGCAGATTGAAAAGAAAGGTAATTTTTAATAACATTCAATCACAATATGACTTGAGTAGCAATTGTATAGGCTATATTATTTTTTGTTTGCTATTTTTTTCCCCACAAAAGTGGAGTTACCCTTTAAAGGAGAAGTCCAGCCTGAGCTCATTTGGCTGAGCTTCTCCTATGGGTCACAGGAGTGCAAATAGTTTTGCACTCCTGTGACCCGTTTTCAGCAGAGAGCGGTCTGAAGTCCGCTCTCTGCTGATGTCACTGGAATCAGTCCAGGCACCGCGTCATCATGACAATATATTCTTGATCTGCCAGGTTCCTGTACTGATGCCTGTCTCAGCCTCTCAGCGAGCTGCTGAGAGCCAGAGATGGCCGCTCCCCGCCCCTCTATAGCTCAGCGCTCCAGTGAGCATGGAGAAGCAGAGAGGAGAGCTGCTGATTGACAGTCAGCAGCTCTCTGCTCAGGGATCTGTGAGAACTGAGCCATCGATTATGTTCGATCTCTCGGTTCTCAGTGTAGAGGCGCCGGGGACAGATGCTGCATCCACCTAGGTAAGTATAAATGGGCCAAAAAAAAAAAAAACATACTTCTCTTTTAAGAAAAAATTACAAAACATAAAACATTACTTTAAAAAAAGCCAATACAGTATTCTTCCAACAGACTAACATCTCAAGCACAACACAACATATTGCATCATATTTAGCTTTCAGGGATGCAGATAAAAGTGTGTATAAGGGCGCTCTAAATAACAGACCAAGCAGATATCAGTCTATGTAGAAATAGAGGAGGGTCTTCATGCACTTCCAGCAGCACTTGAAGAGAGAAGCAAACTCTGGGAGTAAAATGAAAAAAAAAAAAAGTTGCCTCTAAGTGCAGAAGTAAAACTTTATATTTCACAAAAGGGTTAAAAACACTTACAAAAAGGTGGATGGGTAGGAGCACATCATATTAGTAATATGTCAGGTTGATGACATCATTTCCGATTTGCTGGTCCCTCCCCGCTGACGTCACTTCCTGGATTCGGCTTCCATGCTGTCTCAAACATGCTAGCTGTCTTCCCAGTATCCAGGAGAGTTGTGGCTTCCATCTGCCAGCCATTTCAGAATATGCTGCCATAGAATCACACCTCCGGATATCCCTGAGACTTTTTGGGACTACCAGAACGCTGGACCACCTGCCATATTACTGGTCCTACCCATCCACCCTTTTGTGTTTTTACCCTTTTGGGAAATATAAAGTTTTACTTCTGCACTTAGAGGCGCCTTTTTTTCTTTTCAGTTTTCAGGGATTATCAAATTCTATCAGTTGGCTATGGTATTGTTTCAACTGGCATTTGAATGAAATGGGTTTCCCTCAAAATCATTGATTGTGTTTGCGAAGCAATTGTTTGCAAAGCAGACTGAAAAACGGTTAGTATACACTCTATTAATCCACAAGATGAATGCATTTTCATATGTTTTTTATTTATATGAAGTATAGTATTTGGTAACATTTCGTACTGGTGTTCCTAATGCAGGCCATACACGATGCGAATTTCGTACAAAAATCCAAATCAAAAGTAAAATCGACCGTTGTATCATTAGTGTGGTATGTGCGACACGCGATTTTCGTACGACAGCCCAAATTGACAGATCCAACATGTTGAGTTTTTTGAGAAAAATTGTCCAAATTTCCTATCGTTAATGGCATAGTTGGACGATTTGACCTAAGAAACAGAACTGCGCATGATCCCCGGAAAGTTCGATCCGGAAGGAAAACATACAGAAAAAACACTAACGAATGTTCGACTACAACTATAAATGATATTATACAGGAAAAACTATAGACCACAGAAAGTCTGATGAGGTGCCAACAAGTCTGCAAGAGAAGTGACACTTGTTAGACTTTAATAGTTTTTTTAAACCTATGGTGTTTTTTGTATACGTGTACAGAGTAGTAGTATACTAGTAGTATACTACTGCATCTTTATTGTAATAATTATTATAATATTATAATATTATATTAATTTTTATTATATTAATATTAATTATTATAATATTATAATAATATTGTATTAAACAAAAATGCCTGTGCATGTATAATGGTTCTTTCACACCTTCTTTGACATGGCATTAAAAAATATAAAGAAAGCAGGCAATAATGACCTATTGCATTTGCTTTACACCACATTTGCTACACCACATTTGCTATGCTTTGTCTGTGCATGTGTAATGGACAATTCAAATCATGTACAACATCAAGTGTGGTGAATACAGGTGGTATCACATCATGATTACAATAAAGACACCCCACATCAAATTCTAACAAGCACAGACTTATTGTGCCAAACTCAAAACAGGAATGGTTTCATGCTTGTACCCGTATGTATGAACATGTATAAGTATTTTCTTCATTAAAACATACACTTCCAAATACAAAAATATAAACTCTTTATATAAAATCACTATGCATTTTGTGCAGTAGTAGTGCATATATGAAAAAGTGAACATTATCACAGTAGGGTGCAGTGTGCTAGTGTCTACAGGTGGACAACAATACCGGAGGTAGACAGCTACAAGCATATAAAGTGTCCATATGTACAATAGGTATGCAATATACAAGACTGTACAGGTGGACCAAAACATAGCAGGTGTACAACTGCATTCAAATGGAAGGAATTCTTGTAAAGACATTATTACAATAAAGATGCAGTAGTATACTACTACTCTTTACACGTATACAAAAAACACCATAGGTTTAAAAAAACTATTAAAGTCTAACAAGTTTCCATATGCACAATATGTATTTATTGTGCTAAACTGTAGATATAGTCAAAACATTGCCTACAACTGCTGTGCAATGTTGAAATGTGTACATTTGTACCATAAGGATCCATTGAGCCAGGTTGTACAGATGGACAAGAACAGTGTAGGTTTTCAAGTCCATTCCAGATAAGTGTCCATTTGTACAATCAGTAAAGCTAGGTGCTAGACTGTACAGATGGACAACATGATTTCAGGTGTTAAATTACAAGTGAAGTTGGACAAGGGCCTAAAAATGTCTGCTTTGCACTAGACGGTACAGATGGATAAGAACAGTGTAGGTATTCAAGTCTGTTCCAGATAAGTGTCCATTTGTACAATCAGTAGAGCTGTGTGCTAGACTGTACAGATGGACAAAATGATTGCAGGTGTAAAATTACAAGTGAAGTTGGACAAAGGCCTAAAAATGTCTGCTTTACACTAGACGGTACAGATGGATAAGAACACTGCAACTGTGCACTGTATTAAAGAAGAGGCGTGGCCTGTGCATGATACATTGCATGTGATTATACGAACGTCGGTGGTTATGTGACATCACATAGGAAGGAGTATTTTAGGAATATTCGTTCGGTAGTCGATGATTCAAACATAGATACCTGAGGTAACTTTGATCTGGGGACTCTATATTGATTATTTAATGTGTCTGTGGATGTGTGTGTGATTGATCTAAGTACCTTTTATTGTATTATTGTAGCTGTCTTGTTATGGTATTCAGGCCTGGATGTTTTAGATGGCCAGTTGTCCAATTCTACACATGTATTATAATAAAAAAAATCTGGTGCAGGATCTGAGGACGTGTATGTGCCACGTTTGTGGTACTTCAAAGACCTGATGTTTTTAGCTGATTCAGATGATCCCAGAGAGTCCCATTGTACTCTTCAAGCAAGTGGGGGATCAGACTCTGGTGCATTATCTGAAACAGAGGATATGTCCCAAACACAGACACAGGTAAATTTATGTTGTATCATATGTTATATTCTTTATTTAAACAACTGCCGATAGAGTAGTGAATTAGTTTGTACACTACTATACTTTCTTGCATGAATATATTTAAACTGAAAGTCTAACCAAAACCACAATATTAAAATCAGCATGTCATCTATATCCAGTAAAGCATTCTTGTTGCACTCATTGTGAAACAAGGGTTAATCCACTGCATTGTTTACAATGGCCATTGAGTTCATTCACAAACTTTTCTTCTCAGCATTACATAGTCACATATTGTGTGTAATATGTTCGCCTGTGTCAGATTTCGTCGGAAAGAATAACTTATATTATTCACTGCAGGCGGTTTCCATCTTCATTGTGGGCATTTGAAGCCCACAAGCATTTATTTCCTGGATGTGGTGAACGCTGTGCTCCCAGCATTCACCGCTCGTTCCCGCACATGCTCAGTGGCATCCTGGGAAGCCTGAGACTAGCTACCAGGAGTCTGGGAGAGGCTAGAAACACGCCTACTCCCACGGGAGGAGAACCAGGAAGTGCAAAGAAGAATAGAAAAATAAAAGGTAATTATGGCGATTTAAATTTTTTTAAACGGCATGTTAGCATCTAGGCAAGGAAGAGAATACATACAGATATTGTTCAAAATTTGGGTGGAACTCCGCTTTAATCTTGTCTTCTCTGTTCCCTTCTTCCACTGTCCCCAATCCATCTCGTGATAGAACAGAGGCTAGGGGACAAGGTGCACATTCTCTGTTTGATGTGTATTTCTATAGAGATTTTCATTATTCTTTTGGGGGGGGGGGGGTTATATTGAGTGCATGTGATCAGCACAGGCCTAATTAGCACTGTGCAGATAGAGGGTCAGTGGTCCTGTAGCTTCATAGGATAGTAAAAGTAGAATGAGAACTCCTCCAAGCTTTAGCCTGACACTAATAGAAGAAACAAGACTGTTACATACTGCTGATGGAAAAAAGTATTTAACAGTATATATTTACTAAACAATTTCATTGCAATGTATTTTGAATGCAGAGTCATGGGTTACCAAATGAAAATGTTTTACACATTACCAGAAATTATTATACAATGAACCATATTATATATATCTATATACAGTCCTGCCATGCAACTGCCCCCCTGCCTACAAAATAATCAGTATAACCACTTAAAGACCAGCCTCGTTTTGGATTTTAGGTGTTTACATGTTTAAAACAGGTTTTTCTGATAGAAAATTACTTAGAACCCCCAAACATTATATATGGTTTTTCTTCTAACACCCTAGAGAATACAATGGCGGTCATTGCAATACTTTTTTTTGCACCGTATTTGCGCAGCGGTCTTAAAAGCGCACTTTTTTTGGAAAAAATTCACTTTTTTGAATAAAAAAATAAGACAACAGTAAAGTTATCCCAATTTTTTTTATATTGTGAAATATAATGTTATGCCAAGTAAATTGATACCCAACATGTCACGCTTGAAAATTGCGCCCGCTCATGGAATGGCGTCAAACTTTTACCCTCAAAAATCTCCATAGGCGACGTTTAAAAAATTCTACAGGTTGCATATTTTGCGGTACAGAGGAGGTCTAGGGCTAGAATTATTGCTCTCGCTCTACCGGTCGCTGCGATATCTCACATGTGTGGTTTGACCACTGTTTTCATATGCGGGCGCTACTCGCGTATGCGTTCGCTTCTGCGCGCGAGCTCGTCGGGACAGGGGGGTTTTAACAATTTTTTTTTATTTTTATTATTTATTTTACAATATTTTATTTATTTTTACACTGTTTAAAAAAAAAAAATTGTGTCACTTTTATTCCTATTACAAGGAATGTAAACATCCCTTGTAATAGAAAAAAGCATGGCAGGACCTCTTAAATATGAGATCTGGGGTCAAAAAGACCTCAGATCTCATATTTACACTAAAATGCAATAAAAAAAAAAAAGTTATTTAGAAAAATTACATTTGAAAAAATATGCCTTTAAGAGGCGTGGACGGAAGTGACGTTTTGACGTCGCTTCCGCCCAGCAATGTCATGGAGACGAGTGAGCGCCATCTTAGCCTCACTCGTCTCCAGACACACCAGAGAGCAGGACGCGATCGCCTCCACCGCTACCGACGGCTCCGGTAAGCGGCGGAGGGCACCGGATCGCGGTGGGAGGGGGGGGGCCCTCTCCCGCCACCGATAAAAGTGATCTCGCGGCGAATCCGCCGCAGGGACCACTTTTATCTGAAAGCCGGCCGCCGCACGAAAATGGGGATACCGGGGTTATGGCAGCTAGCTGCTGCCATAACAACGATATCCCCGTTCAAAGTTTGGACGTACATCGTCGTGCGGCGGTCGGGAAGTGGATAATTTTGTCGATTTTGACGTGCATTGGCAGTTGGTAGTCTAGGCCTTGCAGGAGCTAAATTTTGCAAACCAGTACTGTCATTTCGCCAGTCACCTTGCACAATTGTCCCACTGGTAATGTCTTCCATATCAACTGCAGATGATGGCATGTATGACACTATTGTGCTTCGTAAAAATTGTGTAGCATACAGCAGCACTCCACAATAATGTCCACTTTTTCCACTGCTACATTCATAGCAGTGTGGAAGATTCTGAATCTGCTGGCCATAATGCCAAATGCATTCTCAACCACCCGTCTTGCCCTAGACAGGCGATAATTGAATATCGTAAATAAATAAGTGCAGCGCTAGGTTTACTAAATAAAAAGTTCAATAAAGTTCATATGTTCATGAATAGTAACACATGTAGATAAAGAGGCACACAGACGTCACTGGTGATATAGGGTGCTTCATGCAAAAGTTTAAGGTGATCCTTGATCCGTGCTCACACCATTTGTTTAGTCAAACTGCTCACCTTGCTGACTAGACCCCTGAGCTAACAGGAAGGTCATGAGAGCTTTCACCACCTCCGGTGGTAATGGTAAACTTGTAGATGGAAGATGGACACCTCTCAGACTCCGCAGATAAGCCTTATGACTCTCCCACAGCAACATGAAACATAAAGAAAAAATCTAGTGCTCTCTGTATGACTAGTAAAAAGTAGCATTTATTAAAAGACGGGTACTCACATAAATAGCACTTAATCCAAGTGCTAAGATATCAAGCATAGAAAGATTGGTAACAGCAAAGCTGGTAAGGTGGCCGTAGTGACATTAAGATGAACTCCCGCACGCGTATCGTCCATAGGACTTCCTCAGCGATAGCAGTTTGACTAAACAAATGGTGTGAGCACGGATCAAGGATCACCTTAAACTTTTGCATGAAGCACCCTATATCACCAGTGACGTCTGTGTGCCTCTTTATCTACATGTGTTACTATTCATGAACATATGAACTTTATTGAACTTTTTATTTAGTAAACCTAGCGCTGCACTTATTTATTTACTTAGTTCAAAAGGGTTTATATATTTGCCTTTAGTGTCCAGCTGCTGTGATTAGTCATTGAGTTTTGCGCTGACTGTTTGTTTTTGATTGGTTACCTGTTTAGATAATTGAATATCTTCTGTTAAGTTGTTAAATTAGGTAAGGGATAAGGTTTCAAAACATGTTCATGCAAAGCAAACGCGTCATCCCCAATAAAGACGAAAATTTAGTCCTTCCACAGTCTCACTTGAAGATGGAAGATGCAAAACACCTTCTTTCAATCTGTTCAGGAATTCACTCCACTGTATTACTCCTCCATCTGAGTTTCTTCCATTTTTCCCTATGTCCAGGTATATGAATTCCTATTTTGCATTGACGATCGCAATTAATATTATGCTAAAGAGCCCTTTGTAATTGTAAAAGTAGGATCCTGAATTGACTGGTGGGGTGATCCTTACATGTTTCCCATCAATTGCACCCCCACAATTAGGGAAATTCCACATATCCTGGAATTCTTTAGCAAGGTCTTTCCATTCCTGGGAATTTGTGGGAAACTGTTGGTAAAAAAGACATAAGAATATTTAGCATTGATAGTAATTGATGATTAATTACTGTTTTAATTATTTTCTATAGGATACTCCAAGCCCAGTACCACAGCAGCCAGGGCCATCAGGTCTGAGGACTCAGAGAGGAAAAAAAAGGAAGCATTTAGATTATGATACTTCCACTTTACTGAAGGATGCATCATCCATTATGCAACAAAAGGATGATGAATGTGATGCTGTTGCACACAAGTTACGCAGAATGTCCATGCAACAGCGAGACTTGTTTGAATCTCTGCTAAATAAAATGATTGGCATTGGACGTAAGGGACATCCTAAAGCAAACACTGATCTTATGGGGTATCAGGGATGTACTTCTTACCCATCTGCACCATCTGTCCCAAACTGGCAGATGAGTAATATGTCCCAACAACAAAGAACCACAAGCTGGGCAATGTACCAAGAAACCACATCAAGGTCCTTGGTTTTGTGACCCACAATATACTAATCTGTGCCTATAACAATACATTTTCTTTACTGTTCTTGTTGAAGTTGACATGGTCTTTGTTAAATAATACTATTGTTAAATAAAAAATATATTTTGTTTCAAAACGTCTCTTTTTGGAAATGGTGTACTTCTTGATATGGATTTTCTTGGAATAAATAGCATTTTTGCCAATTTTAGACACATTGCTGAATTTTACATATTTCAACTCTATTTCATATGTCGTCATGTAATAGAAATCAGACAGTTCACCATATTTTCTTACCTTTAAATACTGTAGTTGGAGCACCTTTACTATGGCCTCACGCGTCTCCGGTATAATCCAACCTAATGATTGGGCAGAAATTCCGGTCGTAAACTTCATGTCTTCAAAAGACCTGCTTGTAGCCAAGAAACGGAGGATTGCCATGAGCCTCTCCTCTGCACTGATAGCCTTTCTCATACAGGAGTCTTGTTTGGTGATATGTGGCCGCACATGCGATAACAGCATCTCGAACGACTCCTGTGTCATCCGTAAATAATTTTGATAATCCTCAGGATTATTTTCCCTCAGGTTTGTCAATAGATTTACATGTGAGAATTTCTCACGCTGCAGGAGCCTGTTTTTTGTCCACACTCTGCTCTTCCTTCTGTTTCTTCTTTTTTTTTTTCTTCTCCTCCGCCAAGGCTATTATTCCACTTACAATGGCTACCATTTTCTGCTTTCTATTGTACCTCTTGAAAGGCATTTTCTCAGAACGAATGAACGTGCGCTGCGAGGAGCGACTGCTCTTTTCGTAATTGGCGCGATCCAATGTTGTACAGTAGGGGTGTGGTTAAAAGGTTACAAAACATTACATCACTTTCTCTACTGGCATGAAAACATAGTGTTTTGATGTACGATTTTCGTATCTAATTGATGGTACACTCGCATGCTGTATGTGAGCGCTGCTTTCGTTTATCGCGCGACAAAATTCGCATTGTGTATGGCCTGCATTACTGTGGCTTCTGTTGAAGTATTAAACCTCCTACTGCAGTTGGAGATGTCTCATTACTCCTGTTTTATTTACCGTAACGTAAAACAGATTAGCAATTCAAGAAAAAGAAGGAGAAGCATTCATAAAAGGCTAGTGGATGATTGTTGCGTTAATATTCAATTTGAATACTTGGCCAACCAAAGTCTTGAAACAATAGGATTTATTGAATGTATAAAATCCCATTGAAGAGGTAATGTCTGTGTAGTATCTAATGAGTCAGGTTTTCTCTGGGAATACTGTGTTGTGAAGAAGGAGCTTTGCTGCATGTTGATTTGAAGCCAGTGGCTGTGTGCAAGAATCTGGCATCCTGACAGCAGCTCTAAAAGTTGAATGTGCTTGGAAAAGGTACTGCAGTCTGTGTGTGAAGCCCTCATCCCTTCCAAGTCACAGAAGAAAACTACTCAGTCTGCTTTGGCATTGCTATACTTTCTATATTTTGTTTTGAATCTGGAGAACAGATTTTCATGTTTGACGATAATTTTGAGGATTAAAAACAAGAAGAAATGCACACAAAAGCTTAATACATACTGTATGATTCAAACTGACGATAGAGTTTTAAAGAGAATCATGTTCAGTGCCTTCATTATTTTTAAGGCCTGGTTCACACCTATGCATTTTTAGTGCATTTTCATAGAAACATGCTACAGTTAATTTAACATTGTTTCCTATGGGTCATGTTCACATCTGTGCATTTTATGGAAAGGGCCAGGGACCAGCAGGTTGTGTTTTTGGTTCCATAGACTTCAATGGATCAAAAAAAATGTATTGAAAAACACAAAATGCACCTGGAATATGCATGCAGGTGTGAACCTGAACCAGGCCTTATACTAAATGATCATACAACGTAAAGTTGAATGCCAGGTAACTGTAAGGAATCAACCTTCACTGAGGGCCCATTCACATTTGTGTGTTGCGGAAACTCTCACGTTAATGCATGTTTCCACAAAGCATGCCAATGCACCTGCTCTATGCATTGCAGTGCCCTCCATTGTAAATAGTACCCAAGCACATTGTACAGTAGAGCACAATGCACTGTAGAACACCACAATGCACATAATATACCTTGAAGTCCACTGCGTTGCTGAAAAATGGTCATGTACATTTTTCATTGTTTGTGGTGTTTTGGCAGACCATTCATTATCAATGCCTTAAAGCAGTGGTCTCCAAACGGTGGCCCTAGGGCCGAATTTGATCCTTTAGGCACAATTCTTCCTACTGACGCCAACGATGGGGCATTATTTTTCCCACTGACATCAATGATGGGGAACTATTTCTCTGACTGACACCAATAATGGGGCACTATTCCTCCCACTGATACCAATGATGGGGAACTATTCCTCCCACTGATACCAATGATGGGGCACTATTCCTTCCATTGACACCAATAATGGGGTTCTATTCCTTCTATTGACACCAATAATGGGGCTCTATTCCTCCCATTGACACCAATGATGGAGCACTATTGATCTTTTATTAAAAGAATCAAGCAACCAATTTTATACAAAAGTAAAAAACAAAACTATAGTACAAAACTTCAACAGAAATCCAAGGAATACACATCCATGTTCAGAATATATACAATATATACATAATCCGTTACCAAAACTATTTACATAAAGCAGCAGAGAGGGCCTAAGAGGCACAACCCATCACCTATGTACGCAGCCATTTATCAAAAATTAATCCAAAAAATAATAATCTAGGGTGATAAGAGACAGACAGCCACACCCGGGAAAGAGACTCCTGGCAGTCAGGGAGGCTTGAAACCCCTCCACGCCTTCAACCAAGCCCCCTGACTCCGCTTGTCTCTCTCAAGTACCCGAATCTTCTCCACCTCATGCAGAATGTCATACACCACCACCTGAACAGGAAGGATTTTACGCCGAATGCTGACCTGACACCGTGCGTTCCAAGTGAAATAACGGACTACTAGGCTAACTAGAAAAAGTGTATCTAAACAAAAAACCCCACCAGTATTGAATGCTCCATACACCCACTCAGCATAACCCAGCCTGGAGAGGAAAGGGACACCGAGGGCCCGCCCCACCTGTTTGTACACCTCTATGTTAAAAGGGCAATGAAGCAGAAAATGGTCCATAGTCTCCTCCTCACCTGCACACTCCTCCCGAGGACAGCTACGATCCACCCCACTGCGGAATTTCAAATTGCCCCTAACATAGAGCCTCCCATGGAAGCACATCCAGGCCAGATCCCTGAATTTAGGAGGTACTCTGTCCAAATTAATAAGTCTTAACCCTGCCCTCAAAACTGGGCCTGGGCAATCCCTTAAGGCCAGTGGGTCATGAAAGACTTCGCTCAAGACTCGACTCATAAGGACTTTCCTCGGAACCGATCTGAGATCTTCAGCCGACAATCGCCACTGCCGTAATAACTTCAGGCACGGAGCGACATAGGCTGGTAGCTGACCACGATGACCCCTGAGATTCTTCACTTGGCCACCTTCTTCCCAAAGTCGCAGAAAAGGCCTAAACCAAGATCTAAAAATGCCTGCCCATCCAGGAGGTTCCACTGCAAGCATATTACCAATATTAAACTTGAGAAAAAGCAGTGAAAAGAAAAGAACTGGGTTGACCATACCTAAGCCACCCTCCCTCCTGGATAGATAGGTGACATTCCTCTTGATGGGGTTCAGTCTGTTCCCCCACAACATCTGGAAGAACACACTACTGACCCTAGCATAGAGAGACACTGGCAAGATGCAGACAAAGCTGACATACAAAAAGATCGGAATCAGGTAAGTCTTAATCAGATCAACCCTTTCCCTCATAGATAACTTCCATTTCTTCCAGCTGACCACCTTAGTATTGGCAATTTCCAGTCTGCCTTCCCAGTTTTTGAGGCCATAATCGCCGGGTCCAAATTCAATGCCTAGAATCTTAATTCTTTCCTGGGGCACTGGAAAGGTGTCCGGGAGATCAAAACCCTCACCTTCCTTTCCCATCCAGAAGACTTCACTCTTTTCCTGATTGATCTTGGAGCCTGATGCTTCAGAATACCTGGATGTCAGAGAGACCACCTCCTCTGCTTCATCCGCCCCGGTGACAATCACTGACACATCGTCCGCATAGGCAACAACCCTCAAAGGCGGCTCACCCGGGAGACCCACTGGTACCCCACACAACATGCCGCTCTCTAGCCTCCTGATGAAAGGGTCGATTGCAAACACATAGAGCAGGGGACTCAGGGGACAACCCTGGCGCACCCCGGAGCCAACCTCAAAGGACTGCCCAACCCAACCATTAACAAGAGGAAAGCTTTCTGCCCCCTTATACAAGACTTTTAACCAATCGACAAAACCACCTGGCAGACCGTACTTACTAAGGAGCAACCACAGGTACTCATGGTTGACACGATCAAAAGCCTTTGCCTGATCTAATGTCAGCAAATACTTTCCCCAGCCTGCAGCCCTGCACCGCTCCAAGGCCTCCCGGACAGCTAAAACCGCTGTGAAGGTGCACCTACCCTGGACCGAACAGTGCTGATGGCGAGAAAGCAAAGACTCTGCTACTGACGATAGGCGCTAGAAAATGATCTTTGCCAGTATCTTTCTAACGACATTAAGAAGGCTGATGGGGCGCCAATTCTCAATCATCGAAGGATCTTTACCCTTTGAAAGAAGAATCACAGCCGAGTGCCTCATGGAAGGGGGAAGTACCCCCTCAGCAAGGCAACTGTTAAAAACCTCTACCAAATGTGGGGCCAGAATAGAGTTAAAGGCTTTGTAAAACTCAGCCGTCAAGCCATCCGGTCCAGGTGACTTTTTGATGGCAAGTTGTTCAATTGCCCTCATCACCTCTTCAACTGTGATCTCCTCTGTCAAATTCATCAATGGGACATCTTCATCATTTAGACCTGGAGTAGAGTCCAAAAAGCCTTCCATCTTGTCACGGTCAAGCTCTTTCCTCCCAAGAAGGTCAGCATAAAAGGACCTCACGACCTCCAGAATCCCTGACCTGGACTTTGTCAAGGAACCTGTACTGTCTTTAAGGCCAACGACCGTTTTAACAGCTACACCTTGTTTGCAGTTCTGGTAAGGGTCAGGCGAGTGGTACTTCCCATAGTCCCTCTCCAGAACCAAAGAGGCATGCCGGTCATATTGACACTTCCTGAGAAGGAGTTTCACTTCGGAGATTTCCCCAGGATCTCCACCTCTCGAGACAAGAATATCCAGCTTCCTCCATAAACGTTGGTAGGTCATGTATTTATTAAACTGTTTTCTATTGGCTAGGCCCCTGAAGAATCCAGCGATCCTCTTTTTGGTCAGCTCCCACCACTCAGCCTTGCTGCTACAAAAGTCCAGGATGGTCACCTGTGCCTGAAAGAATTCCTCAAAGGATTGTCTAACATGTTCTTCCTTGAGTAGAGTCGAATTCAATCTCCAGATGCCCTTACCCCTCTGAGGGGCGTCTGAAGCATTCAGGACCACAGATAGCATACAGTGATCAGAGAACTCTACTGCCTGCACCACTGGGGGTGAGAAAGCAGAGGTCTCCTTAAAAAAAAACCTATCTATTCTACTCTGACTATTACCTCGATGAAAGGTGAACCCAGTGTCATCCGGGAGGTGCTTAATGTGCACATCCACAAGACCAGCATCCCTAACCATACTATTTAAAAAAACGCTATCATATCCCAGCCTGTCCTTGAAGTCCTTCCTGTCCTTGGGCCTAGTTACTGTATTAAAGTCACCTCCAAAGACCACTTGCCGGGATGTAAAAAGAAATGGCTTGATCCTTGTAAAAAGGCATTTCCTGTCCCACTTTGTGTGCGGCCCATAGACATTAATTAGGCGCAGGTCCTGCCCTCCCACAAGGACGTCTAAGACCATACATCTCCCAATCTCCACCTCAATAACCCGCCGGATAGTTACCATGCCGGTTTTAAACAACACCGCCACACCGCCGTAAGGCTCGGCCGCAAGAGACCAGTAAGATGGACCATACCTCCACTCTCTCTTGGCCATATGAATATCTGCCAAGGAGGTGAGCCTAGTCTCTTGCAAAAATAAAATTTCAGCATCTAATTGGCTGAACAAAAAGAAGGCCATAGAACGAGCTCTTACTGACTTAATGCTGGCGACATTTATTGTCACCACTTTTAACGGAGGGGGAACTGCCATTTGGGTTATTGGGTGGATTGCTTCTTAGCTCCCCTCTGCTGCTCATCACCAGAAGCCTCTCTCTTTCTTGAGGCCGCCTCAAACTCCATCTCAGAATCAGAACTTCGCTCCGAAGAAGCTCCAGATGAGGAAATCTCCCACTTAGAGGACCTATAACGGTTGGAGACAGGCACTGGAGCCTGCTCCGTCCTCACCACCTGCTTCTTCCGCTTCCCAACCTTCCTTCTCTCCTCCAGGTACTGCAGGTCAGCTTCAGAGATGCCCTTATCTCCTGTTTTTTTCTTTGAAGTCTTTACAGAAGACTCCTTTAGAGAGGCAGAAGCGACCTTTTTAATACCCGCTACTACTCCTGGTGGGGGGGTTGCTCCCTTTGAATCTGACTTAGGAGGGGTAGACTCCTGGGGGGTAACTGACTCAGGGGGCACAGACTTGGAAGGTTCTGACACAAGAGGAGAGGGTACAGTAGGCTGGGGGGACACAGAGACAGATACAGAAGGAATACTTACAGACACAGGAGGGGTGGCCACAGGAACTGGGGAGGGACCCTGAGCAGGACCAGGGGAGTCAGTCACCGCAGAGGAGGATGGTACACCAGGGGCATCACCCTCCATCCTGTCCAGCCTTGACATGTCATCAAATACCTCCTTCTCCATATTGTGCCAGGCTTCAGGACATCTGCTGTAGGGGTGGCCAAGGCGCAGGCACAGGTTGCACCTGATCATCTCGGTGCAGTCCTTGGCCATATGACCCTGACCCCGACACACTGAACATATCAAGGCTGAACAGGAAGAGCTCAAATGCCCCTTTTCTCCACAGCAGTGACACAGCTTCGGCTGACCAGGGTAGAAAATAGTCATCCTATCCCTCCCTATAAAAGCTGAGGAGGGCAGGTGACGGACAACATTCCCATCCCTGGCCAACCTGACTGTAACTGACCAACCCCCAGTCCAGATGTTACGTTCATCAAGGATTTTGCTGGGCTTAGTCAAAACCTCACCATAGTTCCTTAACCAGACCTCTAGGTCCCGAGCAGGAACACTCTCATTGGTGAGTATGATGGTTATCTTTTTCACCGTTGACCTTTGCGAAACCGCAACTGGGGCCAGACCTTCCCATTCAGGTCTTGACCTGCACCGAGCCTCATATCGCTCCCAGAACAGGTCAAGACCCTCTGGCCTGGTGAAACTAATGGTATAATCCCGTGTCCCAGCAACATGTATTAAAGCATACAGGTCATTTGCCCCAAAACCCATCTCCAAAATCAAATCCACCACTGCACGCCGTGCTGGAGGGATCGCACCACCTTCCCATTTGAGAATTACCACATTTCTTCTCGGACCCCCAGCAGAAGTCAGAGACCCAAGACCAGATCCCGGGGTGCCCAAAGTGGTAGGCTGCAGGGGGAAACCCCGCTTGGGGGCGGAGCCACCAGGAGCAGAGCGTACCACCTGAGCAAACGTGGGTTTATCAGGGCCAAGGCCCCACACTGAAGTCACAGTAGCCTGTTCATTATTATTATTATTTGCTTGGACTGAGCTGGGACGATTGTCCATCACACTTGTACAATTGCTATCAGTCACACACACGTTCAATTTCCCATCAGGAATAGTCACAGTTGCTGCAATACCAGCTGTCTCCTGATGCTGCACTGTAGAGTCTCCAGCAGCTGTGGGGCAAACATCTTTAGACTCAGCCAAAGGAGAGTTAATAGGCTCTGCTGACACCGGTAGTTCCTTTTCAGAAATGTCATTTTTTAAATGCAGCTCTTGCTGCGCTGCAGCATTAGCAGGTACAACATTGCTACACATAGCATTAGAAACTTGATTGTCACTGGGCACACTTTCAACATTGCTCATGGTGTTAGATGACACAAAAACAGATTCATCCCCTGCTTGGGGCTTGACATTATCAGGCACATTATCAGTTATGTCCTCATCAAACGCCAGCTGATCCCCCCGCACAGGAGACTCCATTACCTGGATGGCCCTGAGCATTCCTCCTGAGTCCTGGGAAGGCATGGGGCTGCTTACCTCTACCTGAGGGGGCAGGGGGTCAGAACTGGGGGTCTCCTCCTCCACCTCCATCTTTGTCATCCTCACAAACCTTTTATCATTGTAAAACTTTTCCTTAAATGGCCCATCTCTTCCTTCCATGATGGACACAATGGTCTCCTGATGTTCCACCCGGACCTTGGCCAGTTGGATCTCCGGATCCATGGACCCTCGTTTCTGGCTATGTAAGCCCTCACGCTGCCTTCTCAGGCGCTTCAGCTCCGCTCTCAGTTTATAGAGCTTGTCTCTTTCTCTATTCAGGGCTTTAATCCCGGCCACCACTCGCTCCTGAATTGCCTCTGAGCCTTCATCCTTACCAGGGGCAGAAAGATCACAAGCCATGGTTTGTACAGAGGAAGGCATATCACCTGATGGCCCAGGAGATGGCTGGGAGCTTCCAGCAGGAGAGGCCCTGCTGGCCTCCATGGCTTCCCCAGAAAGGGGCCAGGAGAGCTGGGATAGATTTCCTCACCAGTCCCCTCTCACACGGATCTGCAGCAGCTCCAGACAGACAGCCTCCTCCTGACACACCTGTGCTCCAATGATGGGTGGGGTACTATTCCTGCCACTGATACCAATGATGGGCACTATTCCTCCCACTGATACCAATGATGGGGCATGATTCCTCCCACTGACACCAATGATGGGCACTATTCCTCCCACTGATACCAATGATGGGGCATGATTCCTCCCACTGAAATCAATGATGGGGCACTACTCCTACCACTGATACCAAAGATGGGGCACTATTCCTCCCACTGATACCAATGATGGGGCACTATTCCTCCCACTGATGCCAATGATGGGACACTATTCCTTCCACTGCAGGGAGCACTATGATCTCTCTCTATGATCTCTCTCATTATATCTTGAATGCACATGGTGATACACTGAATATAACCTAGGAGAATATCCTTTGAGACCACCATTGAACCGACGTCCCCTATATATGGGAAAAGTGCTTTTTGACCGAAATATTAAAGTAGATCAACACCTCAAGGTAAAAGGCTTATGGTGGTGGTTATCAGAAGCAGTGAAATATCAACAGTCACTGAGTGCTAATAGTCTTCCTTATGAATAAGTTGGTGCAGTGATTGTTTCCACCTGTGGGGAGTACTACTAATTAAGGACTTATTTGCTACATTTAAATGCACTGCACAATGTTTGTTTGCTCTCTTGAATAGCAACAACATAAAGACTTGGGGGTTGATTTACTAAAACTGAAGAGTGCAAAATCTGGTGCAGCTCTGTAAAGCAACCAATCACCTTCCAGGTTTTATGGTCAAAGCTTAATTGGATAAGTTAAAGTAAGAAGCTGATTGGCTCCAATGCACAGCTGCACCAGATTTTGCACTCTCCAGTTTTAGTAAATCAACCCCTTTGTTTCAACTGTGCTAATATTTGAAGTTCATTAACCACTTGCAAACTGGGCACTTAAACCCCCTCCTGCCCAGACCAATTTTTAGCTTTCAGCACTGTCACACTTTGAATGACAATTGTGCGGTCATGCCACAAAGTACCCAAATTAAATTTTTATAATTTTTTTCACACAAATAGACCTTTCTTTTGGTAGTGTTTAATCACCACTTGGGTTTTTATTTTTTGCTAAACAAACAAAAAAAGACAGACATTTTTGAAAAAAAAAACATGTTTCATAGTTTGTTATAAAATTTTGCAAACGGTAATTTTTCTCCTTCATTGATATTCGCTGATGAGGCTGCACTGATGAGCACTGATGGGCACAGATAAGGTGACACTGATAGGCACAGATAAGGCGACACTGATGGGCACTGATAAGAGGGCACTGATAGATGTCACTGATGGGCACTGATAGGTGGCATTGATGGGCACTGGTAGGTGGTATTGATAGGCAGCACTGGTGATGAGGCACTGATTGGTGACATTTATAGGTGGCACTGATAGGTGCACTGCTGGGCACTGATAGGTGGCACTGGTGGACACTGGTAGGTGACACTGGTGGGCAATGGTAGGTGACACTGTGGGCACTGATAGGTGACACTGGTAGGTGACACTGTGGGCACTGGTAGGTGCCGCTGGTGGGCACTGGTAGATGGGACAGAAGCCTCTGCAGAGGCTCTCCAGATCAGGACTGATGTCCCTCTCACAGCCGCTGGTGACTGCCTTTTTTTTTTCTCCTCATGCTGCCTGTGTGAGGAGAAAAAATAGCCGATTACCGCCTCTGTTTACATCACATGATCAGCTGTCATTGGTAAGGGTCGGGATCAACCCCCTACTCCGATCTGCGATCAGCAGAGTCTCATGGACTCGCTGATCACAGAGTGTGCCGCGCGTGCCCGGCAGGGGGCGTGCAGGCCGCTCGAACACGGGAGGACGTCTATGGACGCCCTCCCCGCAAATTAGGTCCGCGATGTAGCCATCTTTTGGCTATAGCATGGATGGGTGGTGGTTAAAGAGGAAGTAAACGCTGTCTTTTTTTTTTTTTTCCTTTTGCTGACCTGCAAAGGAAAGGCATAATGTGCTAGTATGCACATTATGTGAAACGTACCTGCAAACGAAGCCCTCGTTATCGCCGCTGGAGGCCTCATCCATCTTCGCCCTTCTTCCTTCCAGGTCTGCGGAATCCTCCTGTGTGACTTCCCCAATGATGGGGCAATATTCCTCCCACTGATACCAATGATGAGGCATTATTCCTTCCACTGACACCAACGATGGAGCATTATTCCTCCTCCTATTGACCACAGGTGCAATGTAATTTTTAAAATGCCACTAACCACCAAGCCTGGTATTTGTGGCCCCCCTCTGATACTGGGGCATTTTCCACTTCTACTGGCCTCAATCTGGCCCTCCTAAAGTCAGGGAGGACAGTGGATTGGCCCTTTGTTTATGAAGTTTGGAGACCCCTGCCTTAAAGTGGATGTAAAGCCGAATTTTTTTTAAAATCATACTGTAGAGTATAAGATTTCCTATCATTTGAGCCCAGTCTTGCCATAAAGAGTTAATCCAGCTCTGAGCAATCCTCTTTTATTGTTCAGTGAGATAAATCTTGACAAACAGAGAAAAACTTTGTCAAATCCTCCCCCTTGCTGTGAGTGACAGGTGATTTACATATCTCGTGCACTAGCCTAAGACATGCATTATTTTTTAATTCCTTCCCTTTCTTCAGCAGCTCTGCAAGGATTGGCTGTTCCACACCTCAGCATGATTTGGCATGCTCAAGTCATGTTGTTAATTTCCTGTCTTTTCACTGGATGTTAGAGATCATAGCAGAAGTTCTGCAGAAGTTCAGTGTTAGAAATACACAGGAGAAAATGCATATTGACAAGGGGAGTGTAGAGGTGGGCGGGGAGTCTACTGACATCACGACTCCACCCACCGAGCTCCAGACAACAGACCCACCCACAGAATCTGCAGTTTTTCGGCTCTCATAACAGACAGAGGGGAGACATTTGACAGGTAAAGATACATGCAGGAGGCATGTATATCCTTATAGATAACCCCTATGACAGTAGTTTAGAAAGGATGACATTGGGTTTACATCCACTATAAAGCAAAGCACATTAACGAATGTCATAAAGGCCAATAATATACCGCATTAGAATGTTTAAAGCAGATCTTCACCCTCCCCCCCATTTTTTTTAAACCCCTGCTAACTAATACCAATGTGTCTTCTGCACAACTCAGATACCCAGCCATATAGACGATCCAGTGTTGTCCTGCTGAGATCCTCTTCTCTTCTGCCACTTCCTGCGTTGCCGTGTTTTTGTATGACATCATCAAAAGGCTGCCGACTCTTCCGGGTTCAGCAAACCAGCCAATGATGGGTCACTAGGCCCGCCCCCCCTTTTTGAATGAAAGGCTATGCCTCCTGGGACCTTCTGTGTCTGAGATGCATAATCCAGGAGGCAAAGGGAGCATAGTGCACGTCATTCACCTAGGTGAGTGACGTGCAAGGGGGATGGGATCAGACACTTTCTTTACAAAAAAAAGGCAAATGAGGAATAAAAAAACTGCACTATTTATGTAAAGGACCTGAGGAGGGGAGGATAAGAGGCATGATTGATTACTTTGAAGCTGAGGCATGATTGATTACTTTAAGCCAACCCTGCATGTAGTTTTAAATACTGCTAGCTTAAGTACCTAAAATCTATCTGTATACTAGCTGTGGATAATCAACACGCCAGAGCTCAGAGTTAGAGTATTATGAGCTGGTCTATACTCTAATGCTCTGCACAGTGCTGTTGGTCTATCACTGGGAATTTACAGTTGGGAAGAGCATGGAATGATCCAATCAGTGTGCTTCTGCTCTTTCATTGTCCAGTTAGCAGGCTTGAGCCAGACAGGTGACCAATGAACAGATGTTTTTAGCTTTTTTGTCCTACAGTCATCCATCAGATAGATTGAGCTATGTGTGGGGCCCTGAGCATACAATTATGGGACACTTCCTTTTTGAATGGAGGGAGTCAGGGAATAACTTGCCTTCAGAGGATGGTGAGATGTCTGAACTTTCAGATAATGGTATATATTTATAATCACAGATTACTCAGTTCATCATATAGGATAATTCAAATCAAATTACAATTGGGTGTAGATGTTTACAGGTTTCATCATTCTTAAGATAATTTTCTGTTGCATTTGTCATTACAGACTCTGCCTTTTTGCTTTTTTTAACACAATGATGGATGAAATGTAGCACATCTCATCATAGAAACTGTTGTAAATTCTTTATTTCTCCCCCTCCCATCTCACAGCTCTTTAGCAACCCCTAAACTCCTAAGATTTTTCAAGGGATACCAGGCAAGAGATGGCTGACAGGGCCACCGACTGAGAGAATTTTGGCTTGTTCATCAAGAACCAGCTAAATTCGAACAGAGTATGGCAGCTTAAGTTTGCCCAGATACAATAACATTTTTCTATTTTGTGTTAGATTTTTTTTTTCTATTGGCTGAGGTTGCAGTGGTAAGGAAACCTTGGGTGTATGAGGTACACTCGACATACTTACAGTTGAGGAAGTCTGTTGCTGCCAGGGCAGCCTCAGGCGAACAGTGTCTCCTATAGGCACTGGTATACGGATGTAAGTTACAGCCTGTATGCAGATGTTACTTACATATTACCTTATCTCCTGTTCCCTCAAGTCTTGAATGCTCAGAAGAGACTACATGTAAAAGTTACATGCTTCTGGGTTTCATCATTGTCAAGCTCCTTCTCCACGTGTCAAAAACTTCCACAAAGCTCTCCATGGGGACAATGATCTTTATATCATCAGAGCAGTGCCAAGTAAGGAAATTATATTTACAGAACACATACTTATTATTATTAGTCTCTGCTGTGATGTTGGCTATTTCCATTACCCTTTTAAGTGCTCCTTATTTCTGCTGAACATCCAATTTACACTTTGCTCCATATTGGGGCAAAAGCTTTAGCCCTCATTCACACGAGGCGGACTCCGCTTCCACGGAGTCCGCCTCGGTTCGCCGGCTCAGCGGGAGATCAGTCCGTTGATCTCCGCTAAGCCGGCGAATGACAGGTCCCTCTCTGCTCACTGAGCGGGGAGGGGCTTGTCAGGCGCTGTTGCCACCTATGGAGGGATCAGATGAAAACGGACAGCATGTCCATTTTCATCAGATCTCACCCGATCCGATCCGCCAGCGACGGATCTGGACGTAGGGCCATGTCTCCGCTGACATCCGTCGCTCCATAGGCTAACATGGAGCACCCATTCAGTTCCGCCGTCACAACTGACAGGCGAACCTGAACGGTCCGATCGTGTGAAAGGGGCCTTAGTCTTAGCTGAATGGCACACATATGTTGACGTTATGAATACAATCTTTATTACTGGAAGGGACATTTACCCTAGGTTCACACTTCCGCATTTTGTGCAGGCCGTTGTGCCTGCGTTTCCACAAAAAAAAAGTGCATGAACCTTTTCAAAAACACAGCCGCAGGGAAACAGCATGGTCCTTTTGACCATGCGATTTCCCTGGGGTTCCCGCAGCCTCAAATGCACTGCATGCTGAGATGCATGGGGGTGCCATTCAGAATGAATGGCAGCCCCGCATGTTTCCTAAGAGCAGAGCAATTTGGCTGCAGGAACAGATGCATCTCCCGCACCTGCAGCCACACGCAGAAATGTGAACCTTAAAAGGGAGCCTGTGAAGACAAATATAAAGAGAACATTGATAAACAGCTGTCATTTTGATAATGACTTCATTACCTAGTGAGTTCATGAGCTGAATTAATTATGAAATGTACACTGCTGCTGCTAAACGGACGTTTAGGAGCAGTTTGGGCATTTTTTTCAACTGCTCCTGAACTCTCTTATCAGTACATGTACACAGGATCGTTTATAGTCGTTTTGAGACAGTTGCGTGTAGAGGCCTTTTTTGGAAAGCAAAAAAAAATTAGTTCAGACGCTGAGTTTAGAGGCATTTCAAGCACCAAACTCTTCTAAAAAATAATTTTTTTTTCAAGCGCTTCTAAACCCAAACGCGGCAAAACACGGCATGCAAACGTGGCAAAACTGACGTTTTAAACATGGGTTAAATTGTTCAGGAGAGGTTGTAAAATTGTCCCTGCACTGGTTTTCTTTATTAAGCTGCATTATATTAAATTTGTTTATGTTGGGTTTATTACAGCTTTAAATATGGTTACATACTTAATCAAGTAGGCTGCTTTCACACTAAGGTGCTTTACAGGCGATATAGCGCTAAAAATAGCTCCTGCATAGCGCCTGTAAAGAGCCTCTCCTGTCTCTCCAGTGTGAAAGCCCAAGTACTTTCACACTGGAGCGGTTCGCTGCCAGGACGCCAAAAAAAATCCTGCAAGCCGCATCTTTGCAGGGCTGTAGGAGCGGTGTATACACAACTCCTAAAGCGCCTCTGCCTATTGAAATCAATAGGCGGCGTTACTGCAGAAGCGCTTTGCGGGCGGTTTTAACCCTTTTTCGACACCCCCCGACACCCCAGTGTGAAAGTAGCCTTAACGTAATTGCCAACAAGTGATTCCCTAGCCTAAAGGATTCATACCATCCCTCCAATATCCTTATGGGCTTCTGTGATGACAATTCAGCCATCATGGACAGCATATTAGAACATACCATACAAAATGGTAGATGCAAAATTATATAATAAAGTCTTATCAATATGTAAAATACATGCAAATAAATAACCTGTTATATAATACAACAAAATAATGTGCTTCCAAAAAATACTGTGCTGAAAAATGTAACTAATGCCGCATACACACGAGCGGACTTTACGGCAGACTTTGTCCTGCGGACTTTGCGACGGACTTTACGACGGACTTTCCAAATGAACGGACTTGCCTACACACGATCACACCAAAGTCCGATGGACTAAATCAAGGAAGTTGATAGCCAGTAGCCCTAGCGTCGGTTTTTGTCCGTCGGACTAGCATACAGACGAGTGAACTTTTCGAACGGACTCGAGTCCATCGGACAGATTTGAAACATGTTTTATTTCTAGGTCCATCAAACTTTTGAAAAAAAAAAGTCCGCTGGAGCCCACACACGATCGAATTGTCCGACGGACTCCGGTTCGCCAGACCAAGTATGCCGTAAAGTCCGGTCGTGTGTACGCGGCATTAGTTTGTTTACATTAAGAACAGGATAATGTAATGGAGTTTTCAAGAGAGTAACAAATTCATAATGTCTAATAATAGCTGCAGAAATGAATGATAATAATGTCTTCTAATAATAGCTGCATAAACAGATAATAACATTTAGCCTCCTTATATCCAATAGATCCTTGCAAAAATGTGTCTTCGTAGATGCAAACCAAAAACAAATGTGCTTGAGAATAATTAATGTGTAATTTATGGTATTTGATTTTGTAAAGGGGGCAATGAGATCAGTGTATACTTTTGTATTGCTAAGGATTTCTAGCTAGATGGACCTGTCACTGTGTAGGAGTCAAGTGCTCACTGCTGGTACATAGAAAATGACACGTGTCTAAATTTAAACATGACCAATTCTGCTTGTGTCACTGTATACAGGACTGAGGCGGAGGCACCTGCCTTGGGCACCGTGCTGTGGGGGGTGCAGCTGGGGTGAGAGCACATCTGCCTTAGCATTATCTGCCATTTCTTGCACACTGTGCGGGGCTGAGCTGTCAAACTGACTGTCAAACTGACTGACTGTCAGCTGTCAGACTTTACCAAGAGGGAGCAGCATGTGTGATTTTCGCCACATATTCAGAATAGGAATTCTGGGGATGTCAACATTCTGGAAATGACCCAGCAACCAGAAATAAATTTCAGTATGGTCAAATATGGTAAGATTCCAGGTATGTAAAGTACTCTAATGTGTTGGAAAAAAAAAGTTCAATCACTTTTGTACCCAGGGGCAGATCCAGAGTCTTGTCTCGGGAGGGGCACTGTCAGAAATACGTTTTTTTTCTGGGCAATTTATCGGGGAAATGGCTGATGTTGGGGCTTCATTCATCACTGCACCATGGTTGTTATGGTGTCAGGATGATTGAAGTGCATTATTTCTATTATTACATTGTAATATAAAATGAAATGGTTCAACTCACCATAATGCAGAATCAGTGGGAGCCCCGAGTGTGTCACTTTCCACCGTCGCCTGCCACACGTTGCAAATTGTCACTTGCCTGCCACCAGATGCAGATTGACACTTGCCACGTCACCTGCCACACATTACGAATTGTCACTTGCCACGTCACCTGCCACACCTTGCAGATTGTCACTTGCCACACCTTGCGGATTGTCACTTGCCACGTCACCTGCCACACCTTGTGGATTGTCACTTGCCACGTCACTTGCCACACCTTGCGGATTGTCACTTGCCACGTCAATTGCCACACCTTGCGGATTGTCACTTGCCACACCTTGCGGATTGTCACTTGCCACGTCACCTGCCACACCTTGTGGATTGTCACTTGCCACACCTTGCGGATTGTCACTTGCCACATCACTTGCCACACATTGCGGATTGTCCACTTGCCACGTCACCTGCCACACCTTGCAGATTGTCCACTTGCCACACCTTGCTGATTGTCCTCTTGCCATGTCACCTGTCACTTGTCACGTCACCTGCCACAATTTGCGGATAGTCATCTGCCTGCTAAGGTGGTGTTTTGTCTGCTTCTTGCTGTGTCCCAGACCCAGGCAGCAGAGAGATAATGTAATCTCTCTGCTGCCCACACAGTGAGGGCTGAACTTAGTTACTGCAGGAATGCAGGGCGGTGAGAGATGATCTCATCTCTCTGCTCCACGTCCTTCAGCTAGCTGATTGGCCAGCTGTACACTCACGCCGGGCCGCCCACACACTGACGCGGCAGCCCGCCCACTCACAAACTGCGCCAACCACTCGCAAACCTCGCCGCCCGGTTCGCCCGCAGAGAGACCTGCTAGGCCCGCAACAAATTTCTCGGGGGGTGGCAATTGCCCCGTTGCCCCCCCCCCCCCGATCCGCCCCTGTTTGTACCACTATTGGTTTTTGAATGGTGAACAATTGTTTCTGCAGTGCTATTTATGAAGGCTACTGCAGAAATAGCTGTTGGGTGACAAGTGCCCCTGCTAAAACTATGTGCCAAGCACACATTGGACACCTCTGTATACAGACACAATGTACACAATGTTTGCTGTAGTAGTCAACCCTGGCATTCACAAATGTAAATATTTTGACTCAAATAGTTGTAATAGTTCATTATCGTTTTTTTCTTGAGACCCCTATGTATGGCCTGAATATAGCAGATAATCTTCATCAGATAGCTGAACTCACCAAACACTTGGCAACCTTTATTATCTATGTATGCAGAATGTTGAAGCAAACATGATTTAGTGGATGAGATACTAAAGTGTTTAGGGCAGTCAAAACAAATATTAGCATTTCCATGTGTTCCTTGTAGGAAGGATACAGGAGCTCACAAAACATACATCATACAAAGGGGAGGAAATAACAGAAAATTGCGTGTAAAAAGCATAGGCTACATACACAAATGCAACTGCATTGCTCATATAACTGATGTAGGCAGTACGGCAAACATACTACTGTTTACACAGCTGATCCCTCCCCTTCCTTTTAGGGTCCTTTCACACTGCCCCGAGGGCTTTCACACTGGAGCGGTGCGCTAGCAGGACGGGAAAAAAAGTCCTGCTAGCAGCATCTTCGGAGCAGGGAAGGAGCAGAGTGTATACCGCTTCTTCACCGCTCCTGCCCATTGAAATCAATGGGACGGCGCTGCTATACTGCTGGCAAAGCGCCTCTGCAGAGGTGCTTTACGGTGGTTGTTAACCCTTTCTCGGCCGCTAGCGGGGGGGTAAAACCGCCCCGCTAGCGGCCGAATACCGACGGTAAAGCGCCGCTTACAATAGCGGCGCTTTACCCCTGACGCTGCCCCCGCCTCAGTGTGAAAGGGCCCTTACAATAGCAGATCAGGAGTGAAGCCAGGACAGAAGCCAAAAGGTCAACAGCCAGGCATCAAGGCACAGGAACATCAAACAGAGGCAGAGTCAGAATAAAAGCAGGGGTCAGTTCACAGAAGAGCAGCGAGGTACAAAAACGTAAGGTCACAACAGGTAGGCAGGAATCCAAAGGTGGATCAGAGGCAAACCAGGTTGAGCACAGGGTGGCAAATATAGCAGATCATGGCACAGGTAAAGCAGGAACTAGCTGAAGATCACTCAGCAATCTATATCACAATCCAGCTTAAATAGGCCATTTGACGCCAATGCCGAGCGAGCATGTGTGCATGCATACTAATAGGTTTGCAAAAGTCTTCTTGTTCTGGACTTTTCTTACAAATGTATTTATAGGAAATTAATGAATTGATCAACAGTGGATTGTTTTTATTAAAACCTTTTTACCACCCCTCTCCCCCCCCCAATCTTGTACATTAACCCCCTCATCGCTATCCTGCCACTTTATGTGACCTGTACATTAAACCCTTCACTTCCCTCCTCCCTCTGTGTATAACCTATATAGTAATGTATCTAATACACCAAGCTCCATGTTTTAACCACCTCAATCTCAGAATGTGCCATTGTTCCCAAAAAATTGTTGCAAAAAAAAACCTTAGACATCTTGGGGTGCCTACGTCCAAAAAGGGGTCATTTCAGGGGTTTTTTATACTGTTCTGGCATTTTCATTTGATATGTTTTATAACAGAAAGCATGGGAAACAGTTTTTTTTCTAACTTTTTGGTCTTTATTTCCTTTTCATAATTAAAACCCAGTGGTTATTAACCACCTCAAGACAGGGCACTTACACCCCCTTCCTGCCCAGGCCATTTTTCATCTTTCAGTGCTGTCACACTTTGAATGACCATTGCGCGGTCATACAACACTGTAACCATGTGAAATTGTTATCATTTTCTTCACATAAATAGAGCTTTCTTTTGGTGTTAGTTAACCACTTGCCGACCACTGCACGCCAATATACATCGGCACGATGGCAGTGGTGGGCAAATGGGCGTACCTGTATGTCCCCTTTAAGAGGCGGGAATAGCAGGCGTGTGCCCATCGCGTACAGCGTGACCGTGCCCACGGGACCGGGGGACTCGATGTCTCCCGGCGATCGTGTCACGGAGCCGCAGAACGGGGAAGTTCCTATGTAAACAAGCATCTCCCCGTTCTGCCTTGAGTCATGACAGAGATCACTGCTCCCTGTCATCGGGAGCAGTGATCGCTGTTACGTGAGTTGACGCCCATCCCCCCTACAGTTAGAATCACTCCCTAGGACACACTTAACCCCTTCATTGTCCCCTAGTGGTTAACCTCTTCCCTGCTAGTGACATTTACACAGTAATCAGTGCATTTTTATAGCACTGATCGCTCTATAAATGACAATGGTCCCAAAATAGTGTCAAAAGTGTCCGATGTGTCTGCCATAATGTCGCGGCCACGATAAAAATCGCAGATCGCCGCCATTACTAATTTTTAAAAAAATCATAATAAATATGCCATAAAACTATCCCCTATTTTGTATATAACTTTTGCGCAAACCAATCAATATATGCTTATTGCGTTTTTTTTTTACCAAAAATATGTAGAAAAATACATATCGCCTAAACTGGGGAAAATTTTTTTTCTTATATATTTTTGGGGGATATTTATTATAGCAAAAAGTTAAAAATATTGAGTTTTTTTCAAAATTGTCGCCTTTTTTTTGTTTATAGCACAAAAAATAAAAACTGCAGAGGTGATCAAATACCACCAAAAGAAAGCTCTATTTGTGGGGAAAAAAAGGATGTCAATTTTGTTTGGGTGCAAATTCCTCCGGGGCTGAATCGGTTAATCACTCTTAGGTTTTTTATTTTTTCCTAAAAAAAAAAAAAGACCAAATATTTTGAAAAAAAAAAAAGTTTCTTAGTTTCTGTCAGTAAATTTTGTAAATAAATAATTTTTCTCCTTCACTGATGGGCGCTGATAGGCTGCACTGATGAAGTGGCACTTATGAGCACTGATGAGGCGGCACTTATGGGAACTGATTAGGTGGCACTGATGGGGAGGCACGAATATGCCACACTTATGGACACTGATAGGTGACACTGGTGGGCACTGGGCACAGATAGGCGGCCCTGGTGGGCACAGATAGGCGGCACTGATGGGCATTGATGGGTGGCATTGATGGGCAGCAGTGATGAGCATTGATGGGCAGCAGTGATGGGCAGCGCTGACAGCCAGCACTGACTGGCATCACTAATGGCCACTGATTGCTGGCACTTGTGGGCACAGATTGGTGGCAATTGTGGGCACTGGTTGGCACTGATTGCCTGCAGTGGTGGGCAATCTTTGCTGGCACTGGTGGGCACTTAATTGTAATCAAGGCACTGATGATCAGTGCCCTGATTAAGTACCTAGCTGTCCCCTGTGAGGAGATGCCGCTGATCGGGTCTCCTCTCCTCACAGTCTGTCAGTGTGAGGCGAGGAGCGACAATTACCGGCATCTCCATGTTTACATGCGACCGGCTGTGATTGGACACAGACGATCATATGGTTAAAGAGCCGCAGCCATGGCTCTTTACACAGATTGGGGTCGTGCCGTGTCCTAGCAACATGGTGCGGCCGTGATCGCCGTGCTGCGCACCCCAGAGAGCTTTCATTCTGGGAGGCCGTCATATGACTTCCACCCAGAACTAGAGTTGCACCGCCCAGCTGTCATTTGACAGTGGGCGGGCGGAAAGTGGGTAAATACCACCAAAAGAAATCAAAAATACATTTGGGTACAGTGTGCATGACCAAGTAATTGTCAGTCAAAGTATTATACCACAGAAATCTGAAAAGTGGTCTCGTAATGAAAGCGTATTACAGGTCTTTACTCACGTAATTAAAGTGGATGTAAACCCGATTCATGAAATTTGAGCAGGGCACACCTATCTGTAGTGTTATCTTATCTCTCTCCAAAGCACTGAGTCCTGTGGCTTTCTCCTGCTCTGTAGCTCTGTTATCAGCCTGATAACTTCTGACAAGTTCTCCGACACAGGAGATAAAAGCAGCCTGAAATGTGTGTCGTGGGAGGATGCTATAAATAGATTAGCAGACAGCTTGCTGTCTCACAGGACAGCTCTGCACATTACTTCCTTCCTTTGCAAATGTGGAGTGAAGCTGTGGGCCTTTCCTCCAATCAACTGTCTTGGCTATATGCCCAGACTTCACACTCAGTGCTGAGCAGGAAGGGAAAATCTAACACAATGTGCACTTTCTAAAGACTATATAAAGCTGAAAACAGCAGATATACATGTAAAACATAGGGAGGGAGATTTGTTTCATCCCTGTGTATCATCTGAGGCTGTTCACTTCACTGGGTATATGTGAAGGTTTACAACCACTTTAACCACTTGCTTTCCATAAGCATTTTGTCCTTTCTGGGTTCCAAACTGTAATTTCCCGGCTGCCGTGGCCAGGAAATTAGCTAATAAGCTGAAGTGGAAGGAAGCGGTGACATCAAGTCTGCTCTGTTTTTACATACACTATATTATCAAAAGTATTGGGACGCCTGCCTTTACACGCACATGAACTTTAATGGCATCCCACTCTTAGTCCATAGGGTTTAATACTGAATTGGCCCACCCTTTGCAGCTATAACAGCTTCAACTCTTCTGGGAAATCTGTCCACAAGGTTTAGGAGTGTGTCTATGGGAATGTTTCACCATTCTTCCAGAAGCGCATTTGTGAGGTCAGGCACAGATGTTGGATGAGAAGTAGGGTTGCCACCTTTTCTTCAAGTCAAACCCGAACACTTTAGCGGTGCACAGCAATTTTTTTTATAGTATGAACTATACATATATTTTGCAATTAAATAACATTTCTAATCAAATTAAGTTAATCACAAGAGTCCCCCTTTACATCAGAGTCCACAGAGTTCCCCTTTTACATCTAAACTTGCAAAGTTCCCTTACAACGTAAGGGATGCTCTGGGAACCCTGATCTAAGGGTGAACACTGAGAACTCTGATGTATGGAGAGGACTCTGATGTAAGGGGGTACACTGTGGCCTCTGGTGTAAAGGGGAACTCTGATGTAAGGGGTGCTCTAAGAACCCCGATTTACCTTAGTGTACTCACTCAGAGGTAGGAAAGAGAAGGGGGGGAGACTTCAGTCACAGACAGGGATGGATGGTGAGCTCACTCACCCCTTGGCAGTCAGTACCCCTTATCCTGGTGTATCTGAGGCTGGAGTGTAGGCAGACACAAAGTTGTAGGGGTGGGAGGAAGAAGAGCAGATCAAACCCTTTCTCCTCTCCCGTCTGTGTGGAGGGAGGGGTAATTGTTAGTGCTGGCTTTGGGCAGTGTGAAAGAGAGTGTAACAGACACTTTCGGCTTACACAACTGCAGCCAGCAATCCTGCTGGGAAGAAACAGTCTGGTCTGAATAATGTGTCTGGGTTTCATGCGGTCTGAAACCTGAACACATGATTCCAAACCCGAACTGTCCGGGTGAATCCCAGACAAATGGCAACCCTAATGAGAAGGCCTAGCTTGCAGTCTCCCCTCCACTTCATCCCAAAGGTGTTCTATCGTGTTGAGGTCAGGACTCTGTGCAGGCCAGTCAAGTTCCTCCACCTCAAACTCGCTCATCCATTGTTTTATGGACCTTGTTTTGTGCACTGGTGCACAGTCACGTTGGAAATGGAAGGGGCCATCCCCAAACAGTTCCCACAAAGTTGGGAGCATGAAATTGTCCAATATGTCTTGGTATGCTGATGCCCTAAGAGTTCCCTTCACTGAAACTAAGGGGCCAATCCCAACCCCTGATAAACTACCCCTACACCATAATCCCCCCTCCACCAAATGATTTGGACCAGTGCACAAAGCAAGGTCCATAAAGACATGGATGAACGAGTTTGGGGTGGATGGACTTGACTGGCCTGCACAGAGTCCTGACCTCAACCTGATAGAACACCTTTGGGATGAATTAGGGCGGAGACTGCGAGCCAAACCTTCTCATCCCACATCAGTGCCTGACCTTCTGGAAGAATAGTCAAACATTCCCAAAGACCCTCACCTTCATAGTGTAGCAAAACGGCATTCAGCAGTGCTGTATGGGTGGTTCTGGCAGCTGTCACCGAAGTCTCTGCTTTCTCTGTGTTAAATCTTTAATCCATCTCTCCCTTGTATCTCCAGAATGGTTTACTCAGAAATGGGGGAGATAAAACAGAGATAGGGGAGGGGGAGAGAATGGAGGCTCCACTAGTGTATTAAGGCTTTTTAAAAACAGGGGTATTTATTCAAAGGTAATGCTCTTACATTTAAAAAACTTGTAACAGGCAGAGTAATTGTAATAAAAGCTGTGGCGTCCTGAGCGCCCTCTCACTTGTGCTTCAAAATGTGTTGTACCGCTCAGCCAACAGCGGTACAACACATTTTGAAGCACAAGTGAGAGGGCGCTCAGGACGCCACAGCTTTTATTACAATTACTCTGCCTGTTACAAGTTTTTTAAATGTAAGAGCATTACCTTTGAATAAATACCCCTGTTTTTAAAAAGCCTTAATACACTAGTGGAGCCTCCATTCTCTCCCCCTCCCCTATCTCTGTTTTATCTCCCCCATTTCTGAGTAAACCATTCTGGAGATACAAGGGAGAGATGGATTAAAGATTTAACACAGAGAAAGCAGAGACTTCGGTGACAGCTGCCAGAACCACCCATACAGCACTGCTGAATGCCGTTTTGCTACACTATGAAGGTGAGGGTCCTAAGAGACCATTAGAGGATTGAACAACAATAGGATTTTATACTCCATCTACCTCATACACCTTTAATTGAACAGGAAAACGGCATCCATTCATAGACTTTTCTAATTAACCCATCATCTCCCAGCAGCATTACTCATGCCCTATAGAGTGCTTATGATCTGATACCCATTATATACGTTTTATGAACACTGAGTGATGTCCTAAGTGTGATATCTTATACACACCTGCACCAACATTTTAGAATTGCACATGTTATTTTATATCTTATTTATTTTTATGTTTATTTCTATTTATGACCTTCATGTGATTTTTTTCTCCACTCGATTATTTAATATACCTAGCTAGACGTCATATATTGAGATTAACATCCCTGGCAGTAATTAGCTTGCTACTAATAGCACTATTGTCACTCCCCACTTTTTATGCGATTTGCACATTTATGATACACCTATCATCTATGGATAATGTTCTCAGCTAGACGCCACGCTATTGAGATTTGCATCCCTAGCAGCCACTAGCTTATTATCAACATTACCATTGTCACTATTCACTTTACTATGCGACTTGCACATTTATGATACACATTTAATATATATTTTTGCCCATTCACTTTATTCTTATTTAATATTGCGCAAAATCTTCTCTTCTTACATTCCTAACAAGTGTTGTGTGAAAACACCTTAATTTTGCTGCAATATTATTGGTCACTTTTATGCGTTTATTTGTGACACTTTGCCACTTATCCTATTTATTTCCACATCTGACCAGCGCAAGGGACACTATTACACTTATTCCCAAAGACACACTCCTAAACTTTGTGGACAGCCTTCCCAGAAGAGTTGCAGCCATTATAGCAGCGAAAGGTGGGCCAAGTCAACATTGAACCTTACAGACTAAGACTGGGATGCCATTAAAGTTCATGATCGTGTAAAGCAGGGGTCAGCAACCTTTTTCCACTTAAGGACCGGATTCAATGTATGTGAATGCATGGAGGGCCGGATTCACCTGCTAATAAATTAAGATAATAATAATCCTAATATAGTAAAAAATAACAGTACACGTTTACCTCACTTTAAGGTGCTTCACTAATACAAAGCCAGTTCACCCTGAGGGAGCATGTGGCTGGGGATTCGGATTTTACTGCCCCCTCCCCCATCCTGGCACCCAAGAGTGGCTGATGCCAGCCCTGCCAGCCAGCATTGTCTGGAGATGGGGTGATGGGGACCCTGTCCCCAGGGGAGAAGGGGTCCCTGGCCCCGCAAAGCAGTGCCCCCTGTCCCCTGCACCGACCGCCACCACTGTAGTGTGCTCTGTCCCCCCCATAGTGACCTCTGTCCCCCTCCACCCCACACACACACTGTGTAGGTAGAACTCTCCTACCTTACACAGGTGTACAGCGAGCAGAGCAGAGATCGATATCACAGGGCTGGGTGGGGAACTGCTGGTTAACTTTTCACATTAACAGGCTCGTGATTGGTTGCTAGGATTGCCCAGCAACCAATCACCTGCTGTGTGATGTAAAAAGTTAACTCCAGCGGTTCCCGCCCCCATCCAGCCCTGTGATAACGCTGCTCGCCGCTGTCCAATGAAGAGGACAGCGACGAAAATATCCGTGGGCCGGGTGCCCGTGAAATAATCACGGGCACTGACGGGCCAGACATCTATCGGTGGCAGGCCGGGTGCGGCCCGCGGATTGCCAACCCCTGGTGTAAAGGCAGGCATCCCAATACTTTTGACAATAAATAAAATATATTTTTATATATATATTTATTAACTATCTGGGGTAATTATGCTCAAGTGGTGCATGCGTTTTCAGGAACACTGGTCAGTCCAGACTGTATTTTTAAGGGTGTGGCAGCTCAACTTTATTTAAACAAACCAAACTTCAAAAAAGTCTTCCCTCACAGGGGGTTCCACCATCATTGTATAACAGAAAACTTCAGCCTCCTAACTCACTCACTCTTACTTAGTCAAACTGCCTCCTGAAGTTTACTTGCTCAGCTGTGTGCTGCTTGGTCGCGGGCCTGTCTCCCTTTCGTGGAGCCATCTCCACCTGAAAGCCCTCCCGACTCCTACACCAGGCCACCTGCCTGTAGGGTGGAGCTGTTCCCAAGTGTGGGCCCTGAACTCTCTTCCTGAGGGGAACCCAGCCCACAGGTGTGCAATCATCATGCCTATCTTTGCAAAAACCAGGCTGAAGGTGCTAATACACACCGTGACCTGGGGTCGCCTCTCCACAATATATATATATAGCAACCTTCTAGGCTGCCAGGATGTTAGGTAAAATTAGTTCCTTTTGGCTCCTCTGTAACCATTGGAGCAGCAGCTGATTTCTCTGGGCTGTTCTGGGCTTATGACACCTTGCTACAATGTAAAGTAGTGAGTGCACAGCTTGCATAACTGTAAATTTTCTGCCCCCTCAAAATAACTCAACACACAGCCATTAATGTCTAAACCGCTGGCAACAAAAGTGAGTACACCCCTAAGTGAAAATGTACAAATTGGGCCCAAAGTGTCAATATTTTGTGTGGCCACCATTATTTTCCAGCACTGCCTTAACCCACTTGAACATAGAGTTCACCAGAGCTTTACAGGTTGCCACTGGAGTCCTCTTCCACTCCTCCATGACGACATCACAGAGCTGGTGGATGTTAGAGACCTTGCACTCCTCAACCTTCCGTTTGAGGATGCCCCACTGATGCTCAATAGGGTTTAGGTCTGGAGACATGCTTGGCCAGTCCATCAGTTTTACCCTCAGCTTCTTTAGCAAGGCAGTGGTAGTCTTGGAGGTGTGTTTGGGGTTCATTACCATGTTGGAATACCGCCCTGCGGCCCAGTCTCAGAAGGGAAGGGATCATGTTCGGCTTCAGTGTGTCACAGTACATGTTGGCATTCATGGTTCCCTTAATGAACTGTAGCTCCACAGTGCCGGCAGCAATCATGCAACCCCAGACCATGACACTCCCACCACCATGCTTGACTGTAGGCAAGACACACTTGTCTTTGTACTCCTCACCTGGTTGCCACCACACACACTTGACACCATCTGAACCAAATAGGTTTATCTTGGTCTCATCAGACCACAAGACATGGTTCCAGTAATCCATGCCCTTAGTCTGCTTGTCTTCAGCAAACTGTTTGCGGGCTTTCTTGCGCATCATCTTTAGAAGAGTTTTCCTTCTGGGATGACAGCCATGCAGACCAATTTGATGCAGTGTGCGGCGTATGGTCTGAGCACTGATAGGCTGACCCCCACCCCTTCAACCCCTGCAGCAATGCTGGCAGCACTCATACATCTATTTCCCAAAGACACCCTCTGGATATGATGCTGAGCACATGCACTCAACTCCTTTGGTCGACCATGGTGAAGCCTGTTCTGAGTGGAACCTGTCCTGTTAAACTGATGTATGGTCTTGGCCACTGTGCTGCAGCTCAGTTTCAGGGTCTTGGCAATCTTATAGCCTAGGCCATCGTTATGTAGAGCAACAATTCTTTTTTTCAGATCCTCAGAGTTCTTTGCCATGAGGTGCCATGTTGAACTTCTAGTGACCAGTATGAGAGAGTGAGAGCGATAACACCAACTGTAATACACCTGCTCTCCATTCACACCTAAGACCATGTAGCACTAACGAGTCACATGACACTGGGGAGGGAAAATGGCTAATGCCTCGTTTCCACTGAGCGGATCGGTCCGGTTTGGTACGGTACGCTATTTTGAGTGTTTCCATTATGAAAGCGGCCCATACAACCGAACCGCGCCATTCTGGGTCCTGCTTCAGATGTGGGGCCATAGAAAATGGTACTGTTCGGTTAGGGCGGAGCTACGATACATTCCACTGATTGGCGGACGTGTGACGCCATGCTAGGCATTTTTTCTAAACCCACGTATGGCCCCTGGCGGTCCCACTTGCAGTGGAAACGCTCACCTGAATAGGCCGGACCATTGTAGGCCTTCCAAACTGTACCGACCCGAACCGATCAGTTCAGTGGAAACGAGGCACAAATGGGCCCAATTTGGACATTTTTACTTAGGGGTGTACTCACTTTTGTTGCCAGTGGTTTTGACATTAATGGCTGTGTGTTGAGTTGTTTTGAGGGGACAGCAAATTTACACTGTTATACAAGCTATACACTCACTACTTTACATTGTAGCAAAGTGTCATTTCTTCAGTGTTGTCACATGAAAAGATATAATAAAATATTTACAAAAATGCGAGGGATGTACTCTCTTTTGTGAGATACTGTAAATGGCCTGAGACCTTGAGCAACCCAGGCCTTGTGCTGCTGGAGGAGTCTCCAGCCTCCTGCTGAGGCAATTGTGCTGTAGATTGCCGATGTTCATGGAGGACCCAGCCAGGGCCGTCTTTAAAGCGGGGGTTCACCCACGCCGCCAAAAAAAAAAATATTAAAAGCCAGCAGCTACAAATACTGCAGCTGCTGACTTTTAATACATGGCCACTTACATGTCCCAGGGTCCAGCGATGTCGGCAGGGGACGCCGAGAACCCGCTCGGTTCTCGGCAGCTGCCGCCGCCATCCTAGGTGAGGGAATCAGGAAGTGAAGCGTTGCGGCTTCACTTCCCGGTTCCCTACTGCGCATGCGCGAGTCGCGCTGCGCATCCCTAGTGGTCGCCGCTCTCTCCTGGGAGCTGTGTGTTCCCAGCAGACAGCGCGGTCGGGACGGGAAGAGGCATAGACTCCCATGGGAGTCTATGCCGGAAGTGGGTGCAAATACCTGTCTTAGACAGGTATCTGCACCCCCCTTCCCCATCCCCCTTGAAAGGTGCCAAATGTGACACCGGAGGGGGGGAGGGTTCCGAAAAGCGGACGTTCCCTTTTTGTGTGGAACTCCGCTTTAATATTGATTGGACCCTGGGCAAAAATGTTCTTGGGCCCCCCCACAGAAATGTGCTGCCCTTTATTAGATATACAGCAGTTCCAATAATTGTTAATGAAACCCTCACGCATCTGCTGACATGTGTCTTGGCACCGTGTGATTTTGAAAAAGGGTTAGGGATTTTCTTCTGCATTTCTAGCGCATAGAGCAACCCATTGAAATTAATGGGCTGCTCTACACACTACCTACATCTTTATTCACCTTTGCATCATAAAACCCCTGCTAACCTCTGCACCCCAAACTTCCCCCATCCTCTCCACTCTAATCCCCCTCCCCTTTAACTCTACCTGCCTCCTCTACTCATCTTTGCACCCACCTTCTATACCCCTTCTTGCTCACCTGTGCACCTCAAACTGTAATTCCTTCTCTCCCTACCTCTGCACACCCCAAACTACCCTTCCCCACACTAAATTGCTTACCTTTGCAGAACAGGCTGATGTTAGGCTGAATGACCACAGCTGTAAGCAGGACTTTCAAGCATGCCCCTTCAGTGGGCAGCATTCAGCAGAAGTGATGGTGAATATGACCTCAGGGGGGCATGATATACATATGAATGCCACATCTATTTACATATGAATGCTGCCGGTCTGCTGCTATTTACATATGAATGCCAGTATTTACATGTAAACACAGGGTCTGCAGGTGAGTCATCTGTACACAACAATAGGGCTGGGCAGCTTTAGTAACAGAACTTTACACTGAGATATCGGGACATAGCACAGGACTAAAACCTCAAGGGACGAGATAATTTAAACTGGGATAGTTTGCAAGTATGAGGCAGCTGCTTGGGGCCCCACAACAATGACAGGGCCCAGGGCAGCTGCCCCTTTTTCCCTGCCTTAAAAGCGGCCCTAGTGCCAGCTGTTGCAGAGCTGGGGGGGGGGGGGGGGGGCTATTTCTAATTTCTATTGGAGCTAAGGATCTGGTCTGGAGAACTCACTGACTAGTGCCTGGTTGAAGTTGGTAGGTGTGCAGCTGCCCTGAGACTAGTCTACATTTTCTTTTGCTGACAGTTATCTCATAGTCCTTAGCCATAAGACAACAGGCTGACAATTATCTTATAGTACCTAGCTGTGAGGTATAGACCGCTGAAGAGAAGAGTGTCCTCTGTCAATTGTACTTAAAGCGGAGTTCCAGCCGAAATATGACATTTAAGATAATGCAATGTAACAAAGGTATGCTTTAAAACTATAGAAAATAATGGTAACCAAGCAAAAATCGCGCCCACCTTGGGTCCCCACCACTGCGCTCAATGTAAATTAACCAAAAAAAATTGTGTATATAGTGTATAAAACCCGAAGCTGCCACTTTAAAAATGAATACTATAAATTATATTAACTTGCAATAATAATAAAGAAAATTATATAAGCGGCGCTAAAAGTGACACTTAAAGTGTGATAAAGTGAGCATTCGTTTGCACAAACCTATACCATAAATAGTTATAGTGAAATCACAAAAATCACCCTGTGTCAATAAAAAATATGCATAAAGTCCATAGAATGATTAACACCGTGGATGATGTGCAGAATTCTTTAAATATTCACCAAACCACACGTGTCAGTGATTCCTCTCCCATCAGATTCAAAACTCACTGAACAAAAATGCCTCACACTCTCGTGTTTTGGCAAATAAGCGTGATAAACCCTGCAGACAGGTTTAAACGGGTGGTCCAACATCCATCTGTGTATATATACAGGTTCAGTCCACATGTAAATAAAAATGCACCAATAGTGTAGTAACGTAAAACCAAATTTAATATCCACTGTGTACACTTCAATCATTACACTCACATAAAATCTCTTTAAACAAGCAAACTTCACTTCAACGTCACATCACATGCTCCTGTGTGAACGCCCAACACCAATGCATTAATGGTCACGGCGGACCCGAGGTGTGCGGATGAGATTCTCACCACCACTCGCTATCCCTCGCTCCTCGGGCTTGAATCCCCGCTCTCTGACTCTGCTCAGCACGTCCTACGTCACACGCTGACTCAGATGGTTGCCGTACAGCCACGCCCCGGCATGTTTCGTCACATCGACTTAATCATGGGAATCAAAACGTTGCTGTGAAATTTGCTCGTTTAAAGAGATTTTATGTGCGTGTAATGATTGAAGTGTACACAGTGGATATTAAATTTGGTTTTACGTTACTACACTATTAGTGCATTTTTATTGACATGTGGACTGAACCTGTATATACACGGATGGATGTTGGATCACCCGTTTAAACCTGTCTGCAAGGTTTATCACGCTTATTTGCCAAAACACGAGAGTGTGAGACATTTTTTTTCAGTGAGTTTTGAATCTGATGGGAGAGGAATCACTGACACGTGTGGTTTGGTGAATATTTAAAGAAGTCTGCACATCATCCATGGTGTTCATCAATCTATGGACTTTATGCATATTTTTTATTGACACAGGGTGATTTTTGTGATTTCACTATAACTATTTATGGTATAGGTTTATGCAAACGAATGCTCACTTTATCACACTTTAAGTGTCACTTTTAGCGCCGCTTATATTAATTTTCTTTATTATTATAGCAAGTTAATATAATTTATAATATGCTTTAAACTATGCCCAGTTTTCTATTTGTGCAGCATCGTTTTCCTACTTTGTGAAGTTCCTGCACAGCGTGGCCATCTCCAGTGTGGGCATCTAAAGCCACAGTGTCGTCCTTCTTGGATTCCGTACATGCTGGCTACCCAGCATGCACCTGCTGATCTCGCACATGTGCAGCGCGGTGCAGTCTTGGTCAGCTTGCTATGCCAAGCTGACCAAGATTTTCAATAGACGTCAATGTTAAATGTTACTGGAGCCGTGCCATGCCAAGCTGACCAAGAGGTATCCGCTCCCCCCTGAAAGGTGCCAAATATGATGCCGGAGGGGAAGAACCGGATCAGCGGAAGATTGCATTTCTGGGTGGAACTCTGCTTTAAGCAAGTTTGAATCCACTTACTGTTGCAGTCAACAGTAAGATTCAAACTTGCTTACACTACATCTGCTGGAAGTCTATTCCAAGCTACTACTACTCTTTTGGTGGGTCATCAGCAAAAAACATACCTAACATACCTAACCATCCAAACCTTTAGTTACAGTATATAATTTTAAAACTGATTACATAGAACAGGGCCTAGTATAGAGCTTTGTGATAAACCACTATTGACTGGTCACTGTTCCAAATGCAATAAAGTTAAATGGAAATAAAAGAAATAAATACATATTAAAAATAAATTATAACAAAATAAATAAAAATAATAAAAAAAAAAATGTAAAGGCATTAAGTCGCTCAGGGCACACACACGAATGCAAACGCATGCATGCATAGGGAGCGCACTTGTATCCATATGAAATTTGTGCCACATATCTGGGGCATGGTCACAGGCGTCAGAGTGAGAGAAATTCTTCTAGGTTCAGAATTCACCGTTGACTCTAAATTGATAGCTTGTAAAGGCACCTATAGTCAAATTATCGTTTTATTTTACAGTTTTAATTTACAGTTTCACATGCATGCACAATTTTATTCTAATGGCCTCTGGTTTCAGAAAATATATAATTGTTTGGGGCTTATAATTTTCTAGCAAGGAATACAGATTTTAACGTGTGGGAAAAATTTAGAGTTTGTCCCAGACACAAAGCAGTTATTTAACTTTGCAGTCCTTTATTAAAGTAGTATTAAACCCCCAAAAATGTAATATAATCGCAGTTTACCTATCCTTAGATGTGGTGGATGCATTAGTTCCCTTTTTATTTATTTTTTTTTTCTCCCCCCCTCTATTTCACTTGATGATCCATCCTTCTTGTCTTATGCCTAGTACACAGGGGCCAAATGTCGGGAGACATCAGCCGGTTCAATAAAAACCGCCCAACATTTAGCCCGTGTGTATGTCAGCTGGCCTGGCCGGCTTCTGTAGGATGAGCATGCTGGAAAACCAGCAGCCGACCAACTCCCGATCAGTGCCCTCAGCCAATGGCAACGAGGACTGACCGGAGTGTTCTGGCAGGAGGGCCATCCCCCTGTCAGAACACAACAGCTCAGTGGTGGAGATCACTGTACTAATGTGGACTGTTAGTACTGCGGCTCCAACCAAAGCTGTCAGGTTTTCGTTCAACCCAGCGGGACAGCAGCATTGTAAGTCTGGGACTAGCAGATTTAGATGGAATTGACTAACAAATTGAAGCTAACGCTTAATAACCAGTTACAGCAAACCATTTTTTTCTTTTTGGGATAAAGGTTTTATATAAATAAATGAAAGCTGACCATTGTAAGCACCCCTGTCAGTGTTAAATGGCTTTCTTATCCCTCTAACTGCCACTTTGTCTGGACAGCTTGGTCTGTAAAGTAAGTTGGCAAATTACAGACTAACCAGGTGAAAATAAACTAATGCAGCAACCAAATCTAAGAATTGATAAACTGAAATCTAGTACATTTTTGTTTTTATGTTTTGTATCACTTTAACCACCTCAATACCAGGCACTTTCGCCCCCTTCCTTCCCAGACCAATTTTCAGCTTTCAGCGCTCTCGCACTTTTAATGACAATTACTCGGTCATGCTACGCTGTACCCAAATGAAATTTTTATCATTTTGTTCGCACAAATAGAGCTTTCTTTTGGTGGTATTTATTCACGACTCCATTTTTTTTTTTTTTTGCGATATAAGCGCAAAAATAGTGGAAATTTGGAAAAAAAAACAATATTTTCTTTTTTCTGTTTTAAAAGAAATCCAGTAAAATCGAATTTTGTCATAAATTTAAGCCAAAATGTATTCTGCTACATGTTTTTGATAAAAAAAATCCTGTTAAGTGTATAATAATTGGTTTGTGTGATCACGGACATATGTACACAAATGATCATGTACAGATGTGTGCAGGTGATCACGTACATATGTGTGTAGATTACCATTGGGACATGTGATTTTAGTGGGACATATGTGGGGGACAGCTTTTTTTATTATTTGGGGACATGTGTGTTTTACATTATGTGGGGACATGTGTGTGTTTTACATTATGTGGGGACATGTGTGTGTTTTACATTATGTGGGGACATGTGTGTGTTTTACATGTATGTATTTACATGTGTGTTGACACTAGGTTGGTGATCAGTGAGTAAAAAGCTGTAAAAAACAGCTCATACTCACTGATCATCAGCCGGCTGCAGCGATCCCCTCTCCTCCTCAGCGACAACTTCCGTGTGAGGAGAGGAGAGCTGATCGCCTAGCAACCGGCTGTGTTTACATCACATGATGGCTGTGATTGGACAGGGCCGTCATGTGATCAGGAGGGCCAATCACAGAGCCCTCCTACCGATCCGAGATGCGCCGTGTCCGGGTGAACGTCCACTCAGAAGGAGAGAGCACCCACCCGGCCGTTTATGTACATTGGCTAGGTAGGAAGTAGTTAAAGGGGTTGTAAAGGTAAAATTTTTGATGATGATGGGACTTCAACTTTTTTTTCTACTATTTATACTTTTTAAAATATTAAGCTTTTTAATATAGAAAAGGTGTAGTGGATAGCACTCTCGCCTAGCAGTAAGAAGGGTCGCTGGTTCAAATCCCAACCATGAAACTACCTGCCTGTAGTTTGCATGTTCTCCCTGTGCCTGCGTGGGTTTCCTCCCACACTCCAAAGACATGCTGGTAGGTTAACTGGCTTCTGTCCAAAATTGGCCCTAATATATGAATGTCAGTTTGGGGACCTTGGATTGTGGACTCCTTGAGGGTAGGGATCGTGAGTGTGCGATGTATGTGTGGAGCGATGCGTAAAATTGACAGCGCTATATGGGTACCTTAAATAAAAATAGGGATAATTGTAGACACGCACACTCACTCAGGTTGAACTGGATGGACTGGTGTCTTTATTCAACCTTACTAACTATGTAACTATGTATGTAACACTTTTTTTAACATTGAAGTCAATGGGAGCATGCTTCAAATCCTTAAAATCTTCTTCCGCTCCCAAAAGTTTCAGCTCCTTCATACTTTCACCTACAGACACCAAACAAACTTTAAAATGTTCACAAAATATTCAGCTATCTGGCTATATCTTTTCAGTTTGATATCTTTTACAGTTTTTGTGAAAAAGCTGTTTGTTTAGTGGTCATTTCAGGAAATGTTATCAAACTAGAAAATGCATTTCCTGGGGAAAATGCGTGGGAATGCTGAATAGCTAAATTGCTAAAACGGCCGCCATCAAAACTGCCCCATCAGAATTGCCCCATCAAAATTGTCCCCATTAAAACTGCCCCATCAAAATTGTCCCATCATATTGCCACCATCAAAACTGCCCCATCAGAATTGCCCCATCATATTGCCACCATCAGAATTGCCCCATCAAAACTGCCCCATCATATTGCCACCATCAAAACTGCCCCATCAGAATTGCCCCATCATATTGCCACCATCAAAACTGCCCCATCATATTGCCATCAAAACTGCCCCATTAGAATTGCCCCATCAAAACTGCCCCATCATATTGCCACCATCAAAACTGCCCCATCAGAATTGCCCCATCAAAACTGCCCCATCATATTGCCACCATCAAAACTGCCCCCATCAAAACTGCCCCATCAGAATTGCCCCATCAAAACTGCCCCATCAGAATTGCCCTACCAAAACTACCCCATCATATTGCCACCATCAAAACTGCCCCATCAGAATTGCCCCATCAAAACTGCCCCATCAGAATTGCCCCATCAAAACTGCCCCGTCATATTGCCACCATCAAGACTGCCCCATCAGAATTGCCTGATCAAAACTGCCCCCATCATATTGCCACCATCAAAACTGCCCCATCATATTGCCACCTTTAAAACTGCTCCATAAAAATTGTCCCCATCAAAACTGCCCCATCATATTGCCACCATCAAAACTGCCCCATCAGAATTGCCCCATCAAAACTGCCCCATCATATTCCTCTATTATAAATCAGTACATGGTGTGTCTGTCCCCTCCCCCGGGCTCTGTAATCAGAGCTGAGATGCTCCAGCCACCTCCCCCCCTGTGTATAACAGAAGCTTTGGTAACCATGGCAACAAAACAAACACAGTACACTCTGATTAATGGCTAAAATTTCCTGAAATGACCTCTAAACAAAAAGCTTTTTCTCAAAAACTGTAAAAGATATCAAACTGAAAAGCTATAGCCAGATAGCTGAATATTTTGTGAACATTTTAAAGTTTGTTTGGTGTCTCTAGGTGAAAGTATGAAGGAGCTGAAACTTTTGGGAGCGGAAGAAGAATTTAAGGATTTCAAGCATGCTCCCATTGACTTCAATGTTAAAAAAAAGTGTTAAAAAGCTTAATATTTTAAAAAGTATAAATGGTAGAAAAAAAGTTGAAAAAGAGCACACCTCAGCTAAAAGAGACGAACATTTTAATAGTTGAATGGTTTTAATAGCTGAAAGTATACATAAGTTACGCAGAACCAAAAAACGTACGGAATAAAATTATTGAAATTAAAATTAAAAATAAATAAAATCGAATAACAATAGTGGGACTGCTAAAGCATTCCCACTAATTAAACAGAGTGTACTGTACTGCTTTTGTTGCCATGGTTACCAAAGCTTCTGTTATACACAGGGGAGGTGGCTGGAGCATCTCAGCTCTGATTACAGAGCCCGAGGGAGGGGACAGACATACCATGTACTGATTTATAATAGAGGAATATGATGGGGCAGTTTTGATGGGGCAATTCCGATGGGGCAATTCCGATGGGGCAGTTTTGATGGGGACAATTTTGATGGAGCAGTTTTGATGGTAGCAATATGATGGGGGCAGTTTTGATGGGGGCCGTTTTAGCAATTTAGATAGGGAGATGCTATTCAGCATTCCCACGCTTTTTCCCCAGGAAATGCATTTTCTAGTATTATTTTCTTATATGTCTATAATGTATTCCCACTTCATAAGGTATATTTGTTAGTTTAGATAATGTGCAATATATGATATGAATCATTAGCGTGTTTTTCTGTGGCACTGCAAATCTGCTCAGTAATAAGACTTTCTTGGCTTCTGCCCCCGGTTTTTATGCTCTACTGTATTGTAGCAGAGAGAACAGCTGTATTAAAGCAATACTGTACATGGCCTGGGCAGCATATGGACCTTCATGTGCATAATTAACAACAGCAGAAAATGATTTACGTTTTTTTTGTGTCAACAAAAATGAAATGGTTTAAAAGATGTTGCACTGAAACAAAGCATATCACATAATTCTAAAATTTTATATCTTGCATCTTAAAGTACATGTAAACAATAAACCTATTTCATTAAATGGTTTATTAAAAGGGAAGCACAGTGGCTAAGTGGTTGTCACTTCCGCCTAGCAGCACTAGGGGCGTTGGTTCGAGTCCCAACCACAGCACTACCCGCACAGAGTTTGCATGTTCATCCTGCCGGTTTCCTCCCACACTCCAAAGACATGCTGGTATGTTAACCACTTGCCGACCAGCCGCCGTCCTTATACTGCGGCAGGTCAGCTCGTTCCTGCGAATCGCCGTAGCTGTACGTTAGTCCGTTTTACAGCTATAGCAGATGCGCGCCCACTGCATGGCGGGGGAGCTGATGCACGTGGCCGGTGGCCGCGATGTCTTCCTGCCACCCCCGATTGCTCCACAGAGAGCCAGAACAGGGATCTGTCAATGTAAACAAACAGATCTCCGTTCTGACCGGGAAGTACACAGGAACAGCGATCTCTCTCTCTCTCTGTACTCCCAGTCAGTCCCCTTCCCCCACAGTTAGAAATACCTCCCAGGGTGCCCTAATCCAGCAGCTGAATCATCTGTAAGACACGGTCCTGGCTCTTGCTAGACTTTCTTTGGCGCCCTGAACCCTTCTTTACAGCCGAAGTGGAAATGTTTTTTTATGGGATTAAGTTCATTTTCATGGCAAAAGGGGACTTTGCAATTAATTGCAGTTCATCTAATCAGTCTTCATAACATTCTGGAGTAAATGCAAATGGCCAAAACTGAGGCAGCAGACTTTGTGAAAAACAATATTTGTGTCATTCCCAAAACTTTTGGCCACGGCTGTATGAATGTGACTTAGGGACTTAGATTGTAAGCTCCTTAGGGGAAGGGACTGATGTGGCTGTATAATGTATATGTAAAGCGCAGCATAAATTGACGGTGCTATATAAGTACATGAAATAAATTAATGTCTTAAATAAATACCTGTGCCAGTACGCTATTCACTGCAGAAGAGAGATGAAATCTCTCTTCTGCAATAAAATAAACCTATGTGCCTACATGCTGTCTTCTTTAGAAATTACACCGAGCTGCGCATGTGCAGCTCAATTTACATTCCAGTACAGGTGCTGGGATGAATAAACTCCTGCGCATGGAAATGACGACAGCCGCATCTCAGCACCTAAAAGAAGCCAGGTAGAAGATGCTGATGCTGGCGAGGGATCTCAGGCCATTGAAAGAGAGTTAAATATTGCAGACTTTAGTTCCTCTTAAAATGTTTGTTTTTCAAACTGTTGGTCAGCTAGTTATTATTCACAATTCAGCACTATAAATCACTTCTGAACCCTATAGGTAATTTCCGTGCTTTTTAAGATAATTGGCTCATTGGTGCTAAAGAGTGAACAGGTTGAAAACAGGGAATAGTCAATGCCTGGATAACAAGCTGCAGGTCCCATCTCGGGGAAATTGGTTTCCTTGGTGCACTGAGTTTTTGGAGGGTGTTCGGGATTTTACTGAATGGTTACTTATTATAGGTATTTATATAGAGATGACAATTTACACAACACTTTATTTCAGTCCCTGCCCTCTAGGTACTTACAATACACAGACTAGGGCATATTTAGACAGGAGCCAGTTACCCTACCAGCATGTCCTTGGAGTGTGGAAGAAAAATAGGATTTTTATAACAGCTTACCTGTAAAATCCTTTTCTTGGAGTACATCACGGGACACAGAGCCACAGTAATTACTGTATGGTTATATAGGCACCTTTAGGTGATGGACACTGGCATACCCTAGACAGAAAGTTTAGCTGCCTATATAACCCCTCCCCTTACTGGGAGTACCTCCGTTTTGTAGCAAAGCAATACACGTGTAATCAGAAAGAGGGGAGGGACCACTGTGTCCCATGATGTACTCCAAGAAAAGGATTTTACAGGTAAGCTGTTATAAAAATCCTATTTTCTTTATCGTACATCATGGGACACAGAGCCATAGTAATTACTGTATGGGATGTCCCAGAGCAATGCTATCTGAGGGGAGGGAGACACAAACAAAAGTAGGGTGCAATCAGACCTGAGGACCTATAATGCTGCCTGCAGCACACTGTGCCCAAAGGCGATATTCTCATGTTTTCTTACACCCACCTGATAGAATCTGGTGAATGTATGGACTGAAGACCAAGTTGCGGCCTTACAGATTTGAGCCATGGAGGCTTGGTGTTTCACAGCCCACAAAGCACTAACAGCCCTGGCGGAGTGCACTTTGATTTGAAAAGGTGGAACTTTCCTCTTCAAACCATAAGCTTGAATAATTACTTGCCAAATCCACTTAGCAATAGTAGATTTTGATTTTGCCTGTCCTTTTCTAGGACCTTTGGGCAACACAAACGAAGCCGAATCTGAGCAGTCGCCTCCAAATAGATTTTGACTGCTCTCACTACATCCAGAGAATGTAGTGACTTTTCTTCCGTAGAACAGGGTTCTGGAAAAAATGAAGGTAGAACAATATCCTGGTTTAGATGAAAACCTGAAACCACCTTCGGCAAAAAACTAGGATGAGGACGCAATACGCAATACTACTCTATCCTTGTGAATTATTAAATATGGCTCTTTACAAGAAAGAGCAACCAATTCTGATATCCTTCTTGCAGAAGATATGGCTACCAGAAAAACTAGTTTCCTTGTCAACAGGACCAAGAGAATATGTTGTACCGGCTCAAAAGGCTGTTTCTGTAATGCCGACAGAACTAAATTCAAGTCCCAAGGGTTCAGGGGTGCTCTAACCGGTGGATTAAGCCACCTTACCCCCGGTATAAAGCTTCGGACCAACGAATGCGAAGCAAGTGGTTGTTGAATCAAAATCGATAAGGCCGAGACCTAGCCTTTGATGGTATTCAAGGCCAGCTTCATCTCTAACCCCATTTGCAGAAAGGCAAGGATTCTACCTATGACATATTTTCTGGGATGCCAACCCCTGGATTCACACCAGGAAACATATGCCTTCCAGACTCTATAATAAATGACTCTGTAAGCTGGCTTCCTTGCATTAATCAAGGTAGATATCACTGAGCCTGAAAGCCCACGATTCTTCAGAATGTGGGTTTCAATAGCCAAACCATTAAATTTAGCGTTTGTAAGGTAGGATGGAACTGGTCTCTGTGATAGCAGGTCTGGACATGGTGGTAGGGTCCATGGGGCCCCTACCGCCATTTTTACAAACTCTTCATACCAAGATATTCTGGGCCACGCTGGGGCCACAAGAACTACCAACTTCCTTTCCTGCTTGATCCTGCGAAGATGTTGGGGTAGCAGCAGAATAGGAGGGAATGCATAAATCAGTGAGAACTGATCCCACGGAGTCACCAACACATCTGTTCCGTATGCGAGTGGATACCTTGTTCTTGACACAAAGTTGTCGACTTTGTTGTTGAACCTGGACGCAAAAAGATCTACGTCCGGGATCCCCCATCTTTAGCATATAGCCTGGAAGATGTCGGGGTGAAGAGACCATTCCCCTGGAAACAAATGCTGGTGACTTAAGAAGTCCGCCTGCCAATTCTCTACCCCTGGAATGAAGATTGCTGATATGCACGGCACATGCTTTTCTGCCCAGGCTAGGATATGGTTTACCTCTCCTTGGGCTGCACGACTTCTGGTGCCCCCTTGGTGATTGATATAAGCCACTGCTGTGGCATTGTCGGATTGGATCCTGACAGGACAATTCCGCAACCTGAATGTCCAGGCCTTTAGGGCTAGGTATGCTGCCCCAATCTCTAGAATGTTGATGGGCAAGGTCCTTTCGGTTCTGGACCATTTCCCTTGGACAGTTGTCTCTTCCAGGACTGCTCCCCAACCCGAAAGGCTGGCATCTGTTGTTACCACCTTCCAGGTAACTGGTAAGAAGGATTTCCCCTTCCGCAGATTCTTGGGTCTCAACCACCAACTGAGGCTCTGGTGCACTTTTGGCGACAAACGCATCGGAAAATCTAGTGCCTGGACCTTCTTGTTCCAGGCAGACAGGATACTGTTTTGCAGCAGTCTCGAATAAAACTGAGCAAAGGGAACCACTTTGAATGAAGCCACCATCTTTCCCAACAATCTCATGCAAAGACGAATAGAAGAATCCTTCTTTTCCTGGGGTAAAAACACCCTCTTCTGGGCTGTATCTATAACCAGGCCCAAGTACTCTAGTCTTCTTACTGGCTTTAAAGAAGATTTCTCTTGGTTGAGGACCCAACCTAGGTATTGCAGGTAGTTGACTGTGGTGACCATGCGTTGGTCTAAGCGGGCTACCGACCGATCTATCAATTATTAATTCTATTTATCTATTCTGGCCAGAGGAGGGGCCAGGACCTTTGTAAACACCCGAGGTGCAGTAGCTAGACCGAAAGGCAGAGCTACAAACTGAAAATGAAGGTTTTCCACTTTGAAACGCAGATATTTCTGATGAGCAGGGAAGATAGGTACATGTAGGTATGCATCCTTGTTGTCGATTGATGCCAGAAGTTCTCCTCCTTGTAGGATGGAGACTACTGATGAAATTGTTTTCATACAAAAAGAGCGAATTTTCAGGAACCGATTTAGATCTTTGAGATCTAGAATGGGTCTGACATCTTCTTTTGGAAATGTTTATACCTCACCTAAATGATTAATGATACAAAAAAATAAGTGATTAAACCTTTGTCTATATAAGAAAAAGGCGAACGATAACAGGGCCAAAAGATAAACAATTACATTTATTTACACAGAAATGAAACGTTAGAATAATTAGAATCTATCATATAACTCAATCGATATTACAGGTACAGTGTAGTCAGGCTACCGAGATGATTTAGGCTAAACTTAGATAAAGGTTACCATGGACAAACACAGGCTATCAATGTTATAAGACAAATCCTATAATACAAAAGGTTTGGGAAAAAACTTAAAGAGAGATACAAAAATACTTTATACGGACATCCTCTGGTCTCGATGGTCTGGAGCTGGACAGAGACCAAACAGCTGGCTGTCTCCCTATTTTATGTACATTCTCCACCAATCAACAGATGCCACACATTTATTGGTTCAGAGTTGCCTCAAAGTCTGGTTGGCTCTATTTGAATCTTACTGCTCATTGGTTTACAGTTGCCTCAGTCTGGTTGGCTACATTTGAAGCTTCCCAAAGGTTCATGCTAGGTTTTAAAAGTCTTGGTGCCAGTGAGCCTATGAATTAATGAACAATTCCCTTTTATCCCCAACACAAGCAGGTTGGACATTTGCACGTCAACGGCCCCCTGGTGAGTTGGAGCCTTATCGTCTGCAAATACTCTTTGATTCAATTAACATATATGCCCGCATACCTACACACATATATACATACATCCAATGGAGCACGGCAATTTAATTAGAGTCCATGCAATGGTTCGCTTGGATGATCTTGATATAAATATGGAATTCAAAATCTCCATCACAATCTCCATTTGGTTTTGGAACTGTGAAAAGGTTTGAATAAAACCCCAACCCCTGCACTTCCATGGGGACCACCATGATCACTTTTTGCGACAAAAGTCAGTCTAATGCTTGAAGGAGAGACTTCTTTTTCTCTGGATCTTTAGGAAACATTTGACCTGAGGAAACGAGAAGACGGGAATTCTCAGAACTCTATTTTTTAACCTAGAGCTATTGTGGAGACCACCCATCTGTCTTGAAAAGCCTCCAGCCAGACCCTTGAGAACTGTAACAGTCTTCCCCCCACTCTAGCGAGCTCCCCTTCATAAAGAGGCTTTAGCGTTCTGTCTTGTAGGTTTCCTCCCCCAGGACTTCTTTTGTCCCTGGGGTTGACTCTGAGGTTTACCATTTGAACCTGACGGTGGAGGCCGTCGAGACTGCCTGGAGGTTGATGTCCCTGGCATTGGAGAAAGAGCCCGTTTTAAATAAGGGACGTTTACTCCTTTTCTTAACTGGCAAAAAGGTACTTTTCCCACTTGATATCTTTTGGATATATTTGTCCAAATCATCCCCAAACAGCTTTTCACCGCGGAAAGGAAACCCAGCCAGGAGCTTTTTGCATGGCGCTTCGGCTGACCAATTTTTCAACCATAAGATTCTATGCATATGCACCAACCTAAGCGTAAGGCGAGAGGCCTGAAGAATAGAATCTCTGTTTGCGTCAATTGCAAAACACAAAGCTACTGGCAGCTCGGCTAAATCCTGGGCCTGCTGTTCAGGAAAAACCTTGAGCACCTGTTTCAAGTGGTCTCTCAAGGATTGACACACCCCAATTGCCGCCACTGCAGCTTGAGCTACTGAACTTGCCAAAGAAAAAATGTTTTTTAACAGGAATTCCAACTTTTTATCGGTTGGATCCCTAAGCATTTGAGCATTGTCAACAGGACAAGTCAAACTTTTATCTACAGAGGATATAGCAGTGTCAATTGCTAGTATACCCCACATCTTTGTAAATTTTTTCTCCATAGGATAAAGTGTTAAGCACTTTTTCCCTCCTAAAAAGTTTTTTATCTGGGTGATCCCACTCAGAATACATAAGCCTTTTCAGCAATGAATTGACAGGAAAGGCACGCAAAGCTTGAGGAGGCTTCAGCAAATCCAAACAAGAAGTGGGCTTTTCAACCGACTCAGTTAAGGGTAGCTTAAATGTGGAGCGGACCATTTCAGTAAGAGATTGCACCAGAAATTTCTCAGCCTGTGAAGCTGAAGAAGGTCCTTCCCCACTTGATCCCTCGGAAAAAGGAGTCATCAGTCTCTTTTCACGGTCCCCTGAGGGAGAATCATCTTCCCTCCCCCACTGTTCCTCTGTTTGAGGGTCCTGGGTGGTAGAAGGGGACCTAATTAGTTTTCTTCCACTCTGTGAAGATGCGATTAAAGCCGCTAATCTTTCCTCCAATCCAATCATGGCTGAGGAGAAAAAAACTCCTCAGTAATATATGTAATATATACAGAGGCTGAAATGCCGGAAGCAGTTGCAACCCCTGACAACCCTGATGGCTCGCTCTGACCAGCCTCCCTAGGCCTTTCAGGGGGGATGGCGTTGCAGTGGGAGGGTCCTCAGAGCCTGAAGGGGATCCCTTTGAGCCCCTGTTTTTTGGGGTATGTGTACCTCCCCTTCTGCCCATAGTGCAAAGCACAAATGCAGAGGTACTACCAGAAAATGTACCCACTGCTGAGCAAATAGTCCAGCAACTGCTGCTGTTATCAAGGCTCAGGCTGATGCTTAAGTAAAGGTGTCCTGAGAATGCCTGTGTCACCAACACTCACATGCCCCCATCTGCTCTGTGTCCCTCCATCAGCTGAATGCACCTGCAAAAGGTGTACTTATAGCCTACACAGCCCCTGTGTCTGTGAACGATAAAGCACGTCAATGCCATGTTAAATATGTCACACTGAGACTCCATTATTGCGGATCAGGAAATTTGCAACTATCGCCCATGCAATGTTCTTCACTTTTGACAATCATGTCAGACTGTATTGTCTGTTGTTACAGTGCATAGGAAACCGCCATGGGATTGTATACTTGAAGCCTCCCTTTGCGGCTCACCAAAAGTGCATGAATGCTCTCAAGACTATAAAGGCTGCACTCAGATTGAAAATGTTTGACAAAGCTGCCTTGTGCTGACGTTCCCAGGAAATGTGCCTCCTAATTCCCAAGACTGGCATCCGTAGTAACAATGATCCAGTTTCCACGATTGAGAGACTTGTCTCTTGATTGAGAAATTTGCCTCCAACCACTATTAAGCTGGGTTTCCCTTTGGGCAAGATCCAGGCTGAGTCAGGGTTTTGCAATCTCACTGATCAAGAAAGGAAATCTGGAAATGCCTTCTATGTCATCTTGCCCATGGCACTGCTGGTATGGCGGCCAACAGAATTCCTTAAGACCCCTTTCACACCGAGCCGCCTATATCGTCGGCTGTAAAATGCGCTATTTTTAGTGGTGTTTTACCGTCGGATTTGCGGCGCATTTCGGCCGCTAGCGGGGCGCTTTTACCCCCGCTAGCGGCCAAGAAAGGGTTAAAACCGCCCGCAATGCACCGGCGTTTTGCTGGCGGTATCCCAGCGCTGCCCCATTGATTTCAATGGGGAGCAGCGGTAAACACACCGCTCCTTCACCGCTCCAAAGAAGCTGCTGACAGGACTTTTCCTGACATCCTGCCAGCGCAGCACTCTGGTGTGAAAGCCCTCGGGCTTTCACACTAGAGACAATGCTGCAGCTGTTTCAGGGCGGATTGCAGGCACTATTTTTAACGCGATAGCGCCTGCAAAACACCCTCGGTGTGAAAGGGGTCTAAAGGCGGAGGTATCAGGCCGAGACAGAAGTATAGTTAAATTACACTTGTTTATTAATAATAATAATGATAATGTAAACAGAGTAAGCGTAGTCAAAACAAGCCAGAGTTCAGTAATCGGATCGGGTAGTCAGCCAAGCAAATGTCAGAGAGCCAGAGATAAACGAAATAGTACAGCAAGCAGGATCAGGAGCTAGAAGGAACGTCAGCCGAGCAGGTCTTCAACAGGAACGCAGGAGAAAAGTCTCTGTGATGTTGACAAAGGCGAAGGCAGAGATCAAGTGAGCTGGACGACTTTAAGTAGGCAAGACTGACGGGCAGAATCAACAGCTGGGTAAATGTAGAGAGAAATGGGAGCTGGCAATTAGCCGACAGCTGAGCGGCCAGCTCAGAGAAGGAAGGGCTGAGCCCAGCCCTGACAGGAGGTGGTATGAAGACTCTGAAAGGTATGAAGATTTCTAGTATCTTCTGTGTCCTAAATAACAAGGAGCTTGCATGAGGAAGTTTCACCTTGCTCTCGTCTGTGCTGAAAAGAACTCCAAGGTACTGGACGAATTGAGATGTCTGTAGCTGATTCTTTTTTTCTTTTATAACCCAGCCAAATGCTTTCGGGTGTTTCAAGGTGAAATCTGGGTAAAAAACTGTTTTTTTTTTCGTTCAATCAACGGGTTGAACGAAAAAAAAAAAAAAACGGACAGATCCTCACATCAACAGAAGTGATTTTGATTCAGGCATCTCTCCTCCTAGGGCATTGTATGCTGACAGGTGTACTCCACCCCCCTTTCCCACCAAAATACACTAATCAGAGCCACTGGCTACAAGTGCTGATTAAATGTTGGTTTTCCATTATGCCCACTCAACAGAAGGTTCCTGCTGAATTGGCTGATTTTCAGCCCATGTGTAACTATTTGCTCCCTTGACTTCTCTACAAGCAGAAGGTTGCCTAGATAGTGGTAAAGCTGGGCTTCTGATGTCCCAATCAAAGCTAAAAGTGCCAGGAGGCCCTTATAGAAGGTTTGGTAAGCCGTGACTAAACAAAAAGGAAAAACTTGAAACTGAAGCTGTCCATCCATTATAGAAAATCACAAATAAATTTTTTGGGAATTGAATATCAGGGTGTGGAAAGGCATCTTGTAGCTTGACTGACAGGAGCCAATCGTCTGAACAAAGCACTTTATTATGGTCTGCAAGGATTCCATTCTAAAATACCACTTTTTGTTTTTGTTTTTTTTTTACATGTTTTAGATCAGCGATATGCAATTAGCGGACCTCCAGCTGTTGCAGAACTATAAGTCCCATGAGGCATATTGTAGCAAGACTCTGACAGCCACAAGCATGACTCCCAGAGGCAGAGGCATGATGGGACTTGTAGTTTTGCAACAGCTGGAGGTCCGCTAATTGCATATCCCTGGTTTAGATGTTTTAAATCTAAAATCAGCCTGAATCCATTGGTAGATTTAACCAAAATAAAGGGTCAAGTAGAACCCTGACCCCCTTTTCCAATGGTATTGGCACCACCACATATTCTAGAAGTCAGGCCATTTTTGCAAGAGATACTGAAATGTGCTTCGAGGAAAGCTCTGAAACGCCAAGATACAGCCACTTTAAACTACTGAAGTGACTGTTCTTTGATGGTATTCATCCAAATCTTGGCAAAGTGGCAATGTCTTGAACCCACCTGAACATACCTCTTTTCAGAGGGTCCTATCTGCAGATTTGGAAGCAGTTGCTACTTTTGCTGTGGAATTTTTAAAGAAGGAAATCTGAGCTCTCTTCAAGGGAGTTCTGAGGTACTGTTTTTCTCTACTGTTTCCACTGAGGAATAAGGGCTGACTTTCCATCAATAACTCTTTAAATGGTGTCATTCAAGGGAGAGCCAATAAGCATCTTGTCATCGTAGGTGATTAAACACAAACCTTGTTTTGAGTAAGCAACAGTCAGCCACTACTTCAGCCAGAGGGCCCTTCTAGCACAAGCAGAAAATAGCTAAATCCTTTCTACATTAGACTTTAGAACCTCTTCAATATTATCCATCTTAACTAAGCACCCTTTGCAACTGAAGTGAAGGCAGTAAAAGGTTTAGAAAACAAGATAAACCAAGATAAACCTTAGGGTCAGTGTCAACTTCCTTAAAGTCTTTAAAGATATTAGCATTATCCAAAGGTATTGTAACATGTCTTGCCATTATTGTCCAAAGGTAACATTTCTTGCCAGAAGCACATGTCCTGCATCCATACCAGGGGACAAAACACGCAACATATAATCTGTGGGGTGATCTTCTTAAGAATGCTAGCATGTGTATTCTGGGAATGATTTGAGAATGATCTGGGAGTACGTTGCCTATTTGAAGTAGAAGATGCACATTCATGTTCCCTGGCGCTGGAAACATCTAGAAGTCCTATATGGTAGAGAGTCACTACTGGAGGTTCCATTCTTGTCTTTCCTCTGGGCACTTGTTGCAGGATTGGATGGCACATCTGAGGTGCACTCTTTTAAATACATAGCTGGCAGAAACAAAAAGGCTCCCACCTAACATTTGGAGAATCTTGCTGGTGATGCTGTGGTGTAGGAAGATTCATGAGAATGTCTGAGGAAAACAGAAAATGAACAAACCTCTGAAGTGAATCACCAACAGGCAAAAGCATAAAAGTAAACCATGGAAATCCTTACCTCAAAGTAGGCAGAAAAGAAATAAAAGGCAAGATAGGAAGAAAAAAAGTTTGTGGAGGTGGCAGCCAGCGCTGCCATCACGATCCCCTGATTAAATAGACCTGGGATAGACAGACTCTTCCCCTCACATTGCCTACAGGCACTTCTAGAGAGAAAAAGGAAATCAACATCTACCACAACAATCAATGAAGAAAGCATCCTAGGACCAAAAAAAATAGTTGCTGTGCACTTTTGGAGCGCACGGAAATGTGTTCCATAACTGGAAATTATGTCAGACGCTACCTGGGACAGAAAACAGATGGAACACTAAAACACAGAGTAAAATGAAACTATAGAGTACAGGGCATCAGTCTGCCCAGCCCACAAATAGGCAGCAATTATGCCAGCTGCTGTAAGACCCCCCCCCCCCCTACATGAGTGGGCAGGATGACATTCGTTTAGGAGTAACATCCGCCACTTTGCCATGCGAGAGGCTGAACAGAGTGGGAAGGGAGCCTAGGGAGAGAATCCTGGAGTATCCTTGTTCTTTGGGAGGGCAGAAAAAAGGAAACAATTGAATTAGCATGAGGATTTCTGTTATTGCTACGCTGGAGGGCTGTGGGAATGGAGCCAAAATAATCAGTGCTGACAGGGGGAGACACCAGGAAACTTTTGTTTAAAGCAGTGGTCTCCAAACTGCAACCCTTTGGTTGCCTTTGTCCAGCCCCTGGGGCATTATTGCTCCCATCGACACCAGTGATGAGGGTATTCCTCTCACTGACACTAAATATGGGGCACTATTTGTTCCACTAACACCAACACTGGGGCACCAATAATTCCCCTAATACCAAAGATGGGACATTGTTTACTCCCACTGATGCCAGGATATTTTCTACTCCCACTGGCCATGGTCCCCCCCCCCAAAGTCTGAGGCACAATAAACTGGCCCTTTGTTTAGAAAGTTTGGAGACCCCTGGTTTAAAGCTCCACCATGTGTACAGAAGGTGCAATCTTCAACCCCCAGTACAATTTGATAGGTGTGTATTGTTTATTATGCTCTAAACTAGGGGTCTCCAAACTTTCTAAATAAAGGGTCACTTTACTATACTTAATAATTTAGGGGGGCCGGACTGTGGACAATGGGAGTAGAAAATATCCTGGTATCAGTTGCAGTAAACAAAGCTCCATCTTTGGTATTAGGGGGATAAATAGTGCCTCATCATTGGTGTCAGTGGGAGGAATAGTGCTCCGTCATTGGTATTAGAGCCCCATTATTGGTGTCAGTGGAAAGAATAGGGCCCATCGTTGGTGTCAGTGGGAGAAATAGTGCCTCATCATTTATATTGATGGGAAGAATAGTGTTCCATCATTAGTGTCAGTGGGAGGAATAGTGCCCCATCATTGGTGTCTGTGGGAGGAATAGTTCCCCATCATTGGTGTTTGTGAGAGCAATAGTGCCTCATCACTGGTGCCTGTGGGAGCAATAGTGCCCCATCACTGGTGCCTGTGGGAGAAATAGTGCCCCATCACTGGTGCCTGTGGGAGCAATAGTGCCCCAGCATTGGTGTCTGTGGGAGCAATAGTGTCCCAGCATTGGTGTCTGTGGGAGCAATAGTGCCCCAGCGTTGGTGTCTGTGGGAGCAATAGTGCCCGATCATCGGTGTCTGTGGGAGCAATAGTGCCCCATCATCGGTGTCTGTGGGAGCAATAGTGCCCCATCATTGGTGTCTGTGGGAGGAACAGTGCCCCAGCATTGGCGTCTGTGGGAGCAATAGTGCCCCATCATTGATGTCTGTGGGAGCAATAGTGCCCCATCATTGGTGTCTGTGGGAGCAATAGTGCCCCATCATCGGTGTCTGTGGGAGCACCAGTGCCCCATTATTGGTGTCTGTGGGAGCACTAGTGCCCCATCATTGGTGTCTGTGGGAGGAAAAGTGCCCTATCATTGGTGTCAGTGGAAGGAATAGTGCCCCACTGTCGATGCCAGTGGCAAGAACTATGCCCTACAGTGGGAGGAATATGCCCCAAGGACCGGAAAAAAAAATCAAGCAAAGCCAGGGCTGCAGTTTGCTTTAAACAGAAGGCAATGTGGGTGTATATACAATGAATCGTGAACGTCAAACAAAATTAATTTAAAAAATGTCAAGTGTAAAGTCATAAATAACAGATTTTTCTTTATATACTGATTTTCAAGTGTTTTGCTGCAATTCTCATTAGATCTATAAATGTCTTATGCCTCAAAGTTATTTACAAAAATGCATCATCTATAAAACATAAATGCACATTGGAGCTGGCAACCTTTCTCCTATCTTGTTAGTCAACCATTTGCTGGCATATATTGCCATTGTTTGTATAGGAAAATGGTGCTTATAAGCACTGTGCCTTTTGCCTAAAATGTATAAATAGATAAAAGCACTATTGATTGAGCAAACGTCTAAGAACGGGCAGACTGTGCCAGGCATGTGTCATCCCACTGCAATTTATAAATAACAATTCTGCTGTTTCCAGCACAATCCTTGCTTTGCTTGAAGAAACTGAACATGCAGTACAGCTGAGAGAACAAATGCAGGTATATTATATATGAAACAGTCTGACTCAGGCACAGCTACTAATCTGGTTTAAGATATAAGTACATTTTCAATAGCTTCAGAACAGGTCCTGGAGAAACAGTTCTTTCGTGTGTTTAGAATACCATTACAAATCACTACAATGACCTTTACAAAAATCAAATGCAGCCCTGCAGGGAACACAGCATTCTCTCTCTAAACAGTATCCCTATAAACCGTATGAAGCCTCTGGTTGTCCTAATGCTCAGCGGTGTACAAATTATAAGTGTCTAAAGGAGGAACACAATATGTTGTCTATCAAAACCAGTTACACTCTGTCATTTTCCCAGCCAGTTACTCTCAGTAAAAGAAGAAGCTGGTTGACAATGAAAGTGGTATTAAACCCAAAACCAGTGGTAAATGGCTTGTCTCATCCTGGTAACTGCTACACCTGAAATGATATCTTGTTCTTTTCAAAATCAACAGACTTATTGGCAGGATCACAAGATGAAAATAGAAGAAAGAAAGCCTAAAAAAAAAAAAAAAAAAAACTTATTGCAATCATCACATCTAAGAACTGGTAAGCTGCAATCTAATACATGTTTGCTTTTGGGTTTAATGCCACTTTAAGAGCAATACAGGCAGGGCCGGACTGGCCTAACAGGATGCTGCCCGCCCTTGGGTCGCTTTGATCTGTGGCTGCAGGCGCCTCCTCCTCTTCTTTCTCACACACAGTGCAAGGAGTGCTGTGTCACGGAGGTGGGCCTGTTACAAGGTCCCACCCCCCTAGACCGGCTGGTGTGATAGTAGATTGAATCTGTGTTCCGCCTATCACACGAGCCGGTCTAGGGGGGCGGGACCTTGTTACAGCACCGCCGACAACACACAGACCCAGCTCCGTGACACACAACAGGAGCTGTCCACGGTGTATGTGATCAAGAGCAGGCTATGGTGAGTTTGCATTCATAGGCACATTGATGGGCACATTGAGGCTGAGATTTTGGGCACAGTGAGGCTGCGATTTTGGGCAGTCAGGCTGCTATTATGTTCACATTGAGGCTGCGATTTTGGGCACAGTGAGGCTGCATTGATGGGCGCAGTCAGGCTGCAATTATGGGCACATTGAGGCTGCATTGATGGCACGGTGAGGTTGCGATTTTGGGCATGGTGAGGCTGCGATTATGGGCACAGTGAGGCTGCATTGATGAGCACAGTGAGGCTGCGATTATGGACACAGTGAGGCTGAGATTATGCGCACAGTGAGGATGCATTGATAGGCACAGTGAGGCTGCATTGATTGACACAGTGAGGCTGCGATTATGGGCACAGTGAGGCTGCGATTATGGGCACAGTGAGGATGCATTGATCGGCACAGTGAGGCTGTGATTATGGGCACAGTGAGGCTGCATTGATTGACACAGTGAGGCTGCGATTATGGGCACAGTGCAGCTGCATTGATGGGCACAGTGAGGCTGCATTGATGGGCACAGTGAGGCTGCGATTATGGGCACAGTGAGGCTGCATTGATGGGCACAACGAGGCTGCGATTATGGGCACAGTGAGGCTGTATTGATGGGCATAATGAGGCTGTGATTATGGGCACAGTGTGGCTGCATTGATGGGCACAGTGAGGCTGCATTGATGGGCACAGTGAGGCTGCAATTACGGGCACAGTGAGGCTGCATTGATGGGCACAGTGAGGCTGCGATTATGGTCACAGTGAGGCTGCGATTATGGGCACAGTGCAGCTGCATTGATTGGCACAGTGAGGCTGCAGTGATGGGCACAATGAGGCTGCGATTATGGGCACAGTGAGGCTGCATTGATGGGCACAATGAGGTTGCGATTATGGGCACAGTGTGGCTACATTGATGGGCACAGTGAGGCTGCATGGATGGGCACAGTGAGGCTGCATTGATGGGCACAGTGAGGCTGTGATTATGGGCACAGTGAGGCTGCATTGATGGGCACTGGTGAGACTTAAACTAATTAATAATTTAGTTTATGTACTGTATTAGTGTGAGATCACTTTATTGGTTGCAGCTGTTATCTTTTTAAAAAAAAATTTTTTTTCACCTTTCAGTTTTAAATCATACCAGCGCTTTAGTACTTATCACTGGTGAGACTGCAATGATCTCTTGTACCATGTCTGCAGTCTCTGACCATCTCTTCTCTTATATCATGTCTGCAGTCTCTGAGGGAGTCTAGAGAGGAGTCAAGAGTGGGAGAGCTACCAGGATGGGGTCACGGGAGAAGTCAGATGTGTGTGGACTGTGGAAAGGAGACTATAGGACAGGGATATGCAATTAGCGGACCTCCAGCTGTTGCAGAACTACAAGTCCCATGATGCATAGAAAGACTCTGACAGCAACAACCATGACACCCAGAGACAGAGGCATGATGGGACTTGTAGTTTTGCAACAGCTCGAGGTCCGCTAATTACATACCCCTGCTATAGGAGAAAACCAGAGCCACCAAGCTGTAGCCGACTGAGCCCTGCATGGTGCTCCTGAGAGGAGGTCAGTGACAGTGCCGCCAAGCCAGTCTGAGGGGGGTCACTGATGTAAGGAGGGGCGGTAAATACAATAATGTAAAGGGACACTGATATAAAGGTTTCCCCCTTATATCAGGAACCCCCCCCCCCATTACCTTAGTGGATTCTGTTTGCGGAAGATGGTCTCTGGTCACCAGAGTTGTCCCCTCCCTCCCCTCACGTTCCCAGAGTTCCCCCTTGATGATTGACCTCTGTTACCACTTTTAACTGGAAAAACTGAAATATCACATGGCCCTAAGTATTCAGACCCTTTGCTGTGACACTCATATAGTTAACTCAGGTGCTGTCCATTTCTTCTGATCATCCTTGAGATGGTTCTACAGCTTCATTTGAGTCCAGCTGTGTTTGATTATACTGATTGGACTTGATTAGGAAAGCCACACACCTGTCTATATAAGACCTTACAGCACACAGTGCATGTCAGAGCAAATGAGAATCATGAGGTCAAAGGAACTGCCTGAAGAGCTCAGAGACAGAATTGTGGCAAGGCACAGATCTGGCCAAGGTTACAAAAAAAAATTCTGCTGCACTTAAGGTTCCTAAGAGCACAGTGGCCTCCATAATCCTTAAATGGAAGACGTTTGGGATGACCAGAACCCTTCCTAGAGCTGGCCGTCCGGCCAAACTGAGCTATCGGGGGAGAAGAACCTTGGTGAGAGAGGTAAAGAAGAACACTGTGGCTGAGCTCCAGAGATGCAGTCGGGAGATGGGAGAAAGTTGTAGAAGTCAACCATCACTGCAGCCCTCCACCAGTCAGGGCTTTATGGCAGAGTGGCCCGACGGAAACCTCTCCTCAGTGCAAGACACATGAAAGCCTGCATGGAGTTTGCTAAAAAAAACACCTGAAGGACTCCAAGATGGTGAGAAATAAAATTCTCTGGTGTGATGAGACCAAGATAGTACTTTTTGGCCTTAACTCTAAGCGTTATGTGTGGAGAAAACCAGGCACTGCTCATCACCTGTCCAATACAGTCCCAACAGTGAAGCATGGTGGTGGCAGCATCATACTGTGGGGGTGTTTTTCAGCTGCAGTGACAGGATGACTGGTTGCAATCGAGGGAAAGATGAATGCGGCCAAGTACAGGGGTATCCTGGACGAATACCTTCGCCAGAGTGCTCAGGACCTCAGACTGGGCCGAAGGTTTACCTTCCAACTAGACAATGACCCTAAGCACACAGCTAAAATAACGAAGGAGTGGCTTTACAACAACTCCGTGACTGTTCTTGAATGGCTCAGCCAGAGCCCTGACTTAAACCCACTTGAGCATCTCTGGAGAGACCTAAAAATGGCTGTCCACCAACGTTTACCATCCAACCTGACAGAACTGGAGAGGATCTGCAAGGAGGATTGGCAGAGGATCCCCAAATCCAGGTGTGAAAAACTTGTTGCATCTTTCCCAGAAAGACTCATGGCTGTATTAGATCAAAAGGGTGCTTCTATTAAATACTGAGCAAAGGGTCTGAATACTTAGGACCATGTGATATTTCAGTTTTTCTTTTTTAATAAATCTGCAAAAATGTCAACAATTCTGTGTTTTTCTGTCAATATGGGGTGCGTGCTGTGTGTACATTAATGAGGAAAAAAATTTACGTAAATGATTTTAGCAAATGGCTGCAATATAACAAAGAATGAAACATTTAAGGGTGTCTGAATACTTTCCATCCCCACTGTATATATATATATATATATATATATATATATATATATATATATATATATATATATATATATATATCCCTATGTGCTTTCATATCTATCTATCTATATATAATACACTCTTCAAATGTGCTTTAAAATGCATAGTTTACCCTTTCATGAACAAGAAAATAATGACATTATGATTTTGGGCTGGTATAATAATGCTACGGGGCTGGTATGCCATTTTTCCAGGGCTGGTTTATATTCCCAGTCCGGCCCTGAATACAGGGAGTTCTGTGTTCAATTATCATACCTTCCATTCTGTCAATAAGCGACATTTTAAAGGCTCATTCACACATGTCCTGTTTTCCGAACTGGGTAAATGTAGGTCACTGCAAGGACACATAGAAAACAATAGTTTTCTATGTGGCTTGTTCACATTGCAACACATAATAGAGCATATAAACGCAACATGAAAAAATGCACGCAAATAATCTTACTGCACATGCATTTTCAGTGCGGTTTAGTGTGAAAGGAACCTAATGGGGTATTACAGTTTACTATCATTTCCGTAATTTAACTTTCTCTTTCAATAGTTTTTGTTAAGATTTGGAGCAGATTAAAACCAGCAAGAGCACTGTGCAGAGCAGCGAACAATCCTTGCATGCTCTATATAGACAATAAGAAATGGTACATAAGTGGGGGGGGGGAAACAAAACAGCAGAAAATCTTGGCAACTAGGTTAGGTCTTCTCTAAGCTCAAAGGTGAGCATTTGGCCACCAACAGAAGTGGACAGGAATAACATGTTTTGTGTTATAACATGGCTATAAAACAACAAAAACATTATGAACACTGGGAGATAGTCATCCATACAATCACCCCTTGAATCATAATGTGGGACAATAAAACCCAAGATTTCAAGGTCTAGACTACCTTAAAACCTAATCACTGGAAATAGGCCCACCAGGTAGGAAAGACCACGTCCAGCAACCACGGTTCACAAATTATTACTAGTTACCAAACATTGTAACGATCCCACAGAAAGGGACTCTGAGCCCCCAAATGTAAACATCGGTAACTTAAAGAAGAAAGGAAAAGACAGGAAAAGAAAAAGCTAATAGAAGTGATGCCAAGGCTGGCAGGAGTCAAGAAAATAATGAAAGAGATAAGAAGAGGAAAAGAAGAAGAAAGAAAGAAAGAAAGGAAATGGATCTTTCCGGGGATCCTGTATAAACTTATTCATACGATTAGATTCATTCATCCGGGACCTGCAATTAAGCAAGCCAAGGGGACCATATTTTGTCGAAAATTGATTGTTTATCTCATAGGACACGCACAATTTTTTTCATTCAACACAATCCATGTGAGTTTCCGTCTTACTATCACAAGGTCTATGACAGGGCTTTTCCACACTGTTGCTATAGCAATTTTGGCTGCTAGAAACAAAGTAAATTAAGGTCTGAGTATGTCGCGGAACATTTATAACAGACTTATTTAGTAGGTCAATACACGCATCTTTAGTGATGTTGACCATCGTGACCGAAAAAATAAATGAGTGAACCCTCATCCAAAAACGACGAACCTTGGGGCACGACCACCACACATGCAACAGTGAGCCTATCTGGCCATAGCCCTTGAAACAGGTAGCCGAGGTGCCGCAATTTAAATTTCACACGAGACTGCAGTGTTTTCAATGAGCTGACTAGCTCATATATATCAATGATTCATGGTGGCATTTACTCAGTGAAAGAATAATAGGATTTTTATGCTTAATGTAAAAAACTCTATTTGAAGTCTATTGAGGAACTTCTTAAGTCATATACTGGCCTTCAGCCCAAAGGGTAGTCAGTAAATGAAAGTTAGAACCTAACCATAACAGGTAAGATCTCAGCTCAATCCAGATGGAGCTGAGGATGAAGTCAAACACACGCTACCAGTACACAATAGATGCCTCTGTGGCAAGCTCATTGAGGGTTCCTGCTGAGAAAACAAACTTGCATATCCCTTACCTCAGAACTCACAGGACTAGGATTGTACCTGATTCCACCCATATCCATCAAAGAACATCATCTGAGGAAAAGAAACTTATCAGGCTTGGATGACTAAAATACGACTAAAACTAAAATGGCATTTTAGTCAAAGGTCTATGACTAAAACTAAATCAAAATTTGACTTTAAAATTACTACGGCTTCTACTGAGGAATAATTTTGTTATAAATCGCTTACAGATGAGACAGTTTCAAGCTCTGAACCCTGCCAAAGCTAGGTCCACCTGGATCTTACAGGTGTTAAGTTCTTTGGTCTGCTGGGGCTCCCAGTAACTATTTACAGTACTTCACGGGACTGAGTGTCCAGCAGTGGAGATGCCAGGAAAAGGCATGGGAACAACAATGTAGAGTCATATCAATGTTACAGCAAACATTCTAGGCTGGACTCAGATGACCTTGTGGGCCAGGGAGACCCACTGGAGAAGGAGAAGGATAACACAAAGAGAAACAAAACCAGGTTCTCAGAGAGAGATGGTGGTGCCACAGTATTAGCTTAAAAAGGAGTAAGGAGCTCTAGATTGAAAATCACCCAAGGACAAAGGGGAAGGGGAGTATAGAGTAACCAGCTAAAGAAATGCCAGAGGCAAGGGATTAACCTGGAGGCCTAAAGGGGCACTCTGCAACTGAATGTCAGCAGGGCAGAATACCTAAAGACCTTCAAGGATTAGCAACGGTCTGTGACTCTGAGATAGGGGCATGTTCACATGCATTAGAGGGGTTAGCAGGTTTCTTGCGCTCTGCTTTGAGAACTGACAGAAACTTATGCTTAACGGGCCTGGTTGAACTTACCTGAAAAGCAGATGGAAGAGAAAAATTGGACTCCACAAACATTTTTTGGGGGTTTCTTCCACTGAGACAGGAGTATTTCTGGCCTCCAATGGTATCCATGATGATGGCAAGGAAGCACCAAAGAGACGGTGTCCCTTGCAAACCAAGAAAGTTAGGCGCTCCATGGATACAGAGTCTGCTATTCAATATCTTAACCAGAAAACACTCTGCATCTGTAAGTACATTTCTATAAGGGGCACAAGTTTAAATGCTTCTAATAAGCAATCCTGTGTATCCATGTGGCTTTATGGTGTAGTGAGCTTCCTCCAGGCAAACCTGCACATTAATCTATCCACTGCTATATGTGCTCCAACTCTGAAAATTATAGTTAGGACCGCAGTATACAGAGGAACCTTGACATAGGCACTGTGGCTTATATTTGCAATTGTGTGCAATTAATAGAGTGGTGGGCAACAACAGTCAGAATAACAGCAACACGTCCACAGAAAGGGTCAACTGACTCGGACAGCCAGTTGAAAGCAGAAACACCTTGTAGCTGAAGCACAAATGAGCAAAGGCTTAAACAACCACATGTCAAAAAATGGTTTTGAAAACACAAACAGAAAAATAGGTGGTGGCTCTATGATTTATGAGAAAGACTGATGCTAGATGCTGTAAAAATCTCAAGAACTCCGACATCTATGTAGGGGGTCAAGGCAGAACTATAACTGCCAGGGGCAACAGAAAGGAGGTTCCTTTCTTACACAGCCCTTTTAAGGGAGTAACCCCTTTGATCACAAAGAGGGGCCCTGTGTGGGCAAAAGCATATGAGGAAGACCCCAGGAGGGCAAAGGAAGTTGCAGTGGAGCAGAGCAACTTCTTACAAAAGAGGGTGCACAGGGAGCGTGAAAGAAGATGTTAGAGGATATATAAGGCCTAACAAAGACTGCAGGATATCAAGGGCTAGGTGTTTGGTGATACCAAATGAAAAAAGTTGAAGAATGGGAACAGTTTCAAGGATGGGGTTCCTAACATCACCCTTGGTAAGAACTACCCCACCTGATAGATTGCAGAGTATGAGGGAAGCGATCTCCATGTCCACAGGGAGGAAGCACATCCAACCAAGAGACTGGAATGCACATAACTGTTGAATATCAGGGACTTGCAGATGGTGGGAGATCTCTGGCCAAAAGTCTGATGAGACAGGCAGGCAAGTGAAGATCGTACAGACCATATATGGAAGGGGAACAAACGCATAATGGAAGTACCAAGAACCAGGACAGTGCCAGTACTAAGCTGGTGAATGAAGTTGACCAGTACCAAAGGCCAAGTCTTTGAGGAGGGGAGAGCAGAATGATGACTTCTCAACTCATAAAACAGGCTACTGGGTAATCTTTGATCCTGATATGGGGAGGGAGGACATATCAAAATTCTGGGCAGAATCCAAGGATTGTAAGCGAGGGGGATCTGTGTAAAAAAAAAGGGACTTAAAAAGTGGGTATAATGGAGCTAACCTCCCCAGGTAGTGATGAGCATAGTTGCAGTAACCTTTAGTGGAGAAGACTGGGCACTGGCTGTCCCAAAATAGACTACCAGCATAAATTCAGAGAATTCACATGGAGAGACAACTTAAGAGTGCCAATGGGAGCATGCTTATGAACATGGCGTCAGCATAGACAAAATGTTGTGCTGAATGGAGGCGACCTTCAATGTGAGGAAGGCTTCTTAGCCAGTCCAGTGGGCGTAGAAGCGGAGGTTCTGCCATGAAAAGAAGGACCTGCAGTAGATGACACCTTGATGGGGTGAACAGATCGTACTCATAAGGTAGAGGAGGGCCCATTCAATAGGGAAGTGTGATTGTGGATAGTGTGGTGGGAGCCGTCTTGCTTCAGTAACTGCCTTAATTAATTCCTTAAGGGACTTTCTCAAATGGAAGTTCACCTTTACAGGCCATGAGCATAAGGCACCTTTTCCGACCAAGCTTAAGCCATAAAATTCTGCACATATGTAAAAAAAGTAAGGACATTCTGAAGGTTTGAAGAATCACGCTATCCATTGCATCTAAACAGAATAGCAAATGGCAATAGCCCGTTACAGAGCTTGACCTGCCAAAACAAAGGAGGACTACAAAAATGTCTCCAGACTTCTATCAACTGAATCCTGAAGGAGGGAATGTCCTCAAAAGAAAACAGTAGATTCATTATTCAGTGCAAGAATTGCCAGGTCCACAGTGGAACAGTCAATTTAATTTTAAATTCCACTTTCATCGGGTACAAGGCAGCAAGAGTGAATAACCTCTCAGAGTTGGGCTAATCATTGTATAAGGCCCAATCAGCTTGATCAAGAATATGGAAAGGCTTTCTAGCAATAGCCATCTTTTTGTGCTCATAGGAATATGTGGGTGATGTGCAGCACTAGGTGTATCTAGCTAGATACTAGTGCGCACTCTCAGTTACTCAGTTAATGAGTCCACTGAGGCCAGCATTTGGCGAGAAGCTGAAGAAGTAATTTCACAAAATTCTGTCGGTGAAAAATCCCACCTACCTTACATAGTTACATAGTTGGTAAGGTTGAATAAAGACAACTGTCCTTCCAGTTCAACCTGTGTTGGTGTGTGTGCGTGTAGAAAATCATTTCCCATATCCCCGTATATTGTGTTCGCTAAGATGCACGTACAAGAGTCTTTTAAAACTATCCATACTTTCTGCTGACACCACCGATTGTGGAAGCGTGTTCCACATCCTTACTACCCTGACAGTGAAAAATCCACTACGCAGCTTGAGGTTAAACCGCTTCTCTTCCAGTCACATCATGCGGCCCCGTGTCTTCTTACACTCCCTGGGACTGAAAAGTTTAATACTTATACTGGGATCATTGTTGAGATATTTGTATATCGCCATCATATCTCCTCTCAAGCGTCTCTTCTCCAGGGAAAATAGGTTTAGCGCTTGTAGTTGTTCCTCATAATTTAGGTCCTTCAGTCCCCAAATTAATGTTGCCCTTCTCTGGACTCTCTCCAGCTCATCCTTTCTGAGGATTGGTGACCAGAACTGGACAAAATACTCCAGATGCGGCCGTACCAGAGTTTTATAAAGTGTCAGGATTATCGTTTTATCTCTGGAGTAAATTCCTTTTTTAATGCATGCTAATATTCTGCTGGCTTTCCTTGTTGCAGCTTGGCATTGTATGCAATTGCTCAGTCTGTCTTCTACTAGGACCCTCAAATCCTTCTCCCTCCTGGAATCCCCCAGGGGTTCTCCGCCTAGTAAGTAACTTGCGTTTATATTTTTAACCCCCAAGTGCATTACTTTACATTTTTAATGTTAAACTTCATTTGCCATCTGGTTGCCCAGTCTATTAATTAATTCAGGTCTTCTTGTAAAGTTTCTATATCGTGCTGTGATATTATTACCCTACTTATTTTTGTGTCGTCAGTAAACACTGAGATTGAGCTATTTATCCCACCCACTTTATCATTTATAAATAATTTAAACAGAAGTGGTCCCAGGACAGAGCTGTGGGGTACCCCACTAACCACTCTAAACCATTCTAAGTACCGTATATACTCGAGTATAAGTCGAATTTTTCAGCACATTTTTTTGTGCTGAAAGTGCCCCCTCTCGACTTATACTCGAGTCAAGCACTTTTCTGCAGCAAAAAATTTCATTTTCCGAACCGACTTTGGGGCCCCGTATCTCAGGGCCACTTAGTGCTAGGAACCCCAAATTTGGAGTACAAACCCAGTGGAACTAGCACTACAACATATCCAAAGCTGGGGTTCCTAGCACTAAGTGGCCCCAAGATACGGGGCCCCAAAATTGGTTCGGAAAATGTCATTCTCTGCTGCAGAAAAGTGCTTGACATTTTCTGAACTGATTTTTTGGGGCCCTGTATCTCAGGGCCACTTGGTGCCAGTAACCCCAGCTTTGGAAATATCATGGTGCTAGTTCCACTGGGTTAGCACACCAAATTTGGGGTTCTTAGCACTAAGTAGCCCCAAGATACAGGGCCCCAAATTTGGTCAACTGTGTCCATCTGCAGCAATGTCATTTCGGGACCCTTTGAGTTCAGAGACCCCAAATTTTGGCTGCAGCTAGGGGGCATCTAGGAACCCTCAACTACCGAGTTTGAAGTTCAGGGGACCTATGGATGCAAATGGGCACAGTGAGGCATGCAAATGGGAACAGTGATGCTGCAAATGGGCATTGTTGACCATCTTTTCCACTTACAGTAGCTGTGCATTTCTCACCCTCGTCTTATACTCGGGTCAATAAGTTTTTCCCATTTTTTTTGTGTTAAATTAGGGCCTCGACTTATACTCGGAACGACTTATACTCGAGTATATACGGTACATGTTATTTATCGCCACCCTTTGGACATGCCACCATAGCCAGTTTTCTATCCAAGAACAAACCCTATGGTCCATACCCACAGACCTCAGTTTGTGGATTAAGCCTTTGTGGGGGACTGTATCAAATGCTTTTGCAAAAACCAGATGCACCACATCTACCAGCCTACCTTTGTGCATATGGCAGCTCACCTCTTTGTAGAATGTTAATAGCTTGCTTTGGCAAGAGCGACCTTTCATAAACCCATGCTGATTACTACTAATGATACTGTTCTCATCAGGAAATTCTTGAATATGGTCCCTTACCATCCCCGCAAATAGTTTACAGACTACCGATATCCTTCTCTAAATGGAAGTGCGCCAGGCAGTTCAGGCTGTAACACATGAAAATAGGGGGGAGGAAGGGCAGAAGAGCTTACCAGGGGCCAATTTCAAAAGTGGCAATAGCCTTTGGAACAGATCAGGCATAGTGGCAAAAAAATCTACTTTAGCCATACAGGCCGCATGTTGAGCATATGTGAGGGAGACCCATTCAGGGGGCTGGAGCGATGGCAGATCACTGCATCGGTGTCACTTGTGACACTAATCAGCGTTAGGGCAGCTAGTATTAGGCCCAGATAGCTTTAGGGTACCCCCCATTAACCCCCTAATAAAGGTTTAACCTCTTGATCACCCCCCAGTTAACCCTTTCACCCCGTCACCACTGTCACTAGTAGATCTATTTTCTGATCGCCGTATTAGTGTCACGGGTGACGCTAGTAAGCCAGTTAGTTGTTTAGTTTCACCATCAGGTTTTTACCTAATAAAGATTTTAACCCCTTGATTTCCCCCGTTAACCCTTTCACCCCGTCACCAGTGATCACCGTATTTGTGTCATTGGTGACACTGGTTGGTTAGTTTGTTTTTGTTATCGCGTCAGGGTACCCACCGTAAAGGTTCCTGATCATACGGCGGGTGACATCAGTTAGGTTTTAGCATCATTTAGGGTCAGTGTCAGTCCCAGGCAGCGTCAGATTAGTGCCAGTAGCGCTAACACCCACTCACATACCATACACCTCCCTTACTAGTATAGTATCTGAAAGGATCAATATCTTTGATCTGATCAGACATATACTAGCGTCCCCAGTAGCTTAGGGTTCGCAAAAACGCAGCGTTAGCGGAATCAGCCCAGATACCGGCTAGCACCTGCGCCCAGCCCACCCAAGTGCAGTATCAATCGATCACTGTCACTTACGAAACACAACACACATAACTGCAGCGTTCGCAGTCAGGCCTGATCCCTGCGAATGCTAAGTTTTTTTGGTAGCGATTGAAGCAGTCGCTGACAATCAGGTGCTCTTTTTGCCCATGAGTCGCACTAGTTGTACCAATAAATTTAGAGGCCAAAATGTCCAAACAGAGGTACACTAGTGAAGAGGCCTACACGTTGCTGAGCATGACAGATGAGAGCGAAGGGGAAGCCACCTCACTGGCATATTCAGGCTCAGTATATGAACCAGTAGACAGCAGCGACACCCTGACAGATAGCTCTGACGACGGAATAGTGGTCCCTGCTAAGGTCAGGCGCAACCGACCCTGTTCTTCTGTTGTTGAGGTGCAAGAACCACAGGGCTCTCGTACGGAGCAGAGAGCCAGAACTAGTGCTGCTCATCTTTCTGGTGAACTGGTAAGCACCAGCAGCCTAGTACACCCTGGTCGTACATAGCAAAAGTAGTGTCCTGCAGCCACCAAGAAGACAAAGACAAGCCCGTCGAGCCCATAGTGCCCTTCCTGCAGAATATGCCAACCCTGATTGGGAGCCCACCACTTCTGCAGTACCCGTACTGCCCCCATTCACTGGCCAACCCGGAATTCAGGTGGAAACGGTTGATTTTACATCACTTGCTCTCTATAGATCTATTGTGGACCAAGGCATATTGTATTCTGGTCAATTCATCGCTGCTAATCCCCAGTTGACCCTTGCCAGAGATTGGAAACCTATTACGGTTTCCAAATTTGAGACTTTCCTGGGCCTATCCCATCTCATGGGCATAACTAAAAAAAGTGAGTTGCGGTTATAGTGGTCCACTGACCCAATTCACCATATGCCCGTGTTCTCTGCTTCCATGACCAGGACACGATACGAGCAGATCTTGTGGTTCGTGCATTTTAATGACAATGAACTCTGTCGTCCTCGGGGTGACCCTGGATACGATCGGCTCCACAAAATTCAGCCCCTCTTAAACCACTTCAACCAACAGTTTGCAGTTGATCAAGTTGTCTGCGTTGACGAGTCCCTGATTACATTTTCTGGGAGCTTGTCTTTCAAACAGTATCTCCCCAGCAAGCGAGGCAAATACGGGGTCAAGATGTATAAGCTCTGTGACAGGGCAACAGGCTATACATATAATTTTATGGTTTACGAGGAAAAAGATAGTCACGTGGAGCCTGAGAACTGCCCAGACTACATAGGGAGCGCTGGCAAGATTGTTTGAGACTTGGTGTCACCCTTATTCGGAAAGGGGTACCACTTGTACGTGGACAATTATTACACAAGCGTGTCACTTTTTAGTCACTTGTTTGATCATGGAATTGGCGCATGTGGCACCGTGTGATCTAATCCCTGGGGCTTCCCCCAACTTAGACGGGAGGGGGGGGGGAGCCTGCTTAAAGTGTAATAATTTGCTCGCAGTGAAGAGGGATAAGTGGAATGTTTTCATTCTATCCTCCCTTCACGCAGATACAACAGTCCAAATTCCAACGGCCACTAGTGTTGTTGAGAAACCCCTCTGTGTCCACCAATACAACCTTAATATGGGAGGGGTGGACCTCAACGACCAGTTGATGGTGCCATACTTAATTGCCCGTAAGGCCAGATGCTGGTACAAAAAAAGTGTCCGTATAACTATTTTAATTGGCTCTACTGAACGCTTATGTGCTATACAAAGCACCAGGACGAATTCGATCCTTCCCTAAATTCCAGGAAGAGATCGTCACAGCCCTTCTGTTTCCAGGCGTTGCTGTGTCCCAACTTCCCAATGCAAATGCAGTGAGCCAGCTGCATGAGAGGCATTTTCCATATGTCCTCCCTGGTACCCCTACCTAATGATCACCCCAAAGAAGATGTCGGGTCTGTGGAAAACATGGATATAGGCGTGACACCCGCTATTATTGTGCCTCCTGTCCTAGCCAACCTGGTCTCTGCATCAGTGAATGTTTCCAACGCTACCACACATTAGTGGTGTATTAGCGTCGGGTACAGCACGGCACAGTCTAGGATGCACTTTTAAAGGGTCTCCAAAGATGCCATTGCATTTTGGGGGACCCGAACCTGGAAGTTAAAAATAAAACTGCAATGTTTTATTGTTACTTTGTTTTATCACGTTTGCTTTTCAGGTATGTAATTCTTTTATACTTTATTGTTTACTGTGTTTTATAGTTAACCATTATTTTCTTCTCAGGTACGCCATTCAGCTGTAGCACTGATTTCTTTATCTTGACAACAACAGCGTTTGCTCTCACGGTACGTAAATCAGCGACTCCAGCGCTGTAGGAGGTGATTTCACCACTACAGTTAAAAAAACAAAAAAAAGGTGCATGTATGCCCATCATTAGAAGTGGGTGGATGCAGTCCAGTATTCTAAAGGTGGGCATACCCACCGATCAATCTCTTTTTTTCGTTCAGCCCACAGGTTGCATAAAAGAAAGAACATTACAATATATGCCCAACAAGGACCAGCAATGTACTGGTATGTTGCTTGACTTAGAGTGGTTATACCAGAATGATGCCTGCAGGTTTAGGTATCGTTCTTTTCATCCAGCGGTCGGATTTTATGTAAAAGCAATCCTAGTGGCTAATTAGCCGCTAAACTGCTTTTACAGGCAGTGGGAGGGAACATCCCCCCCCCGCCATATTCCATGGTTTTATCAGGCTCTCCTGTCCCACCCGGGCGCCGGTGGTACCGCCAGCTGACTAGACCAGGACCGCTCCAATCATCTCTATGGCCTAAGAAACCAGAAGCTACGAGCATTTCATGACTTTGGTTTTGCCAGATATAAACAGCACCATTAGGAAAGCATCTTATCACACCGATCTTGGTGTAGTCAGATGCTTTGGGGGCAGAGGAGAGATCTAGAGTCTAATAGACCCCAATTTTTTTTTAAAAGCGTACCTGTCACTACCTATTGCTATTATAGGGGATATTTGCATTTCCTGCGATAATAAAAATGATAAAAAAGAAAAAAAGCACCCCTGTCCCCCTGTGCTAGTGCACAAAGGCGAACGCAAGCGTCAGTCTCATGTCATATGTAAAGAGCAATTGCACCATGCATGGGAGGTATCACCGCTAACGCCAGATCGAGGGCAGTAAATTTAGCAGTAGACCTCCTCTGTAAATCTAAAGTGGTAACCTATAAAGGGTTTCAAAGGCTTTTAAAAATGTATGTAGTTTGTCGCCGCTACACGGTTGTGTGCAATTTTAAAGCATGTCGTGTTTGGTATCTATGTACTCAGCGTAAGATCTTTTATAACCATATTTATTTAAACATTTGGGCAATATAGTGTGTTTTAGTGCAATCGAATTAAAAAAAAACAGAGTTAGGTACCTGGTAACTCTTTTTCTAAGAAGTCTTCCAGGGCAGCATCCGAGAGATAGGCTCCTCCTCCCTAAAACAGGAAACACATTAGTCCACCATTATAAATTTCACACTCTTACCTGTGTGCCTCAGTTATGTTAAAGTACCGAAGGAATTCCCTGTAAGCTGCAAGCTCCCCCTCTGTACCTGGTTTTTGTTGTTTCAAGGGTGGGAACTAGTGCTGCCCTGGAAGACTTCTTAGAAAAAGAGTTACCAGGTACCTAACTCTGTTTTCTCGAATCGTCTTCCAGGGCAGCATCCGAGAGGATATATCAAGCAATACTTACTAGGGTGGGGTTAGAGACTGGAGCACTTTACGACCAAATGCTTGGTCTTGGTCAGACAGCTGGTCTATGCGGTAGTGCTTAGCGAAAGTACTGAAGCTCGACCATGTCGCTGCCCTGCAGATCTGCTCCGGAGTTGCCCCTGCTTTCTCTGCGGCCGAGGTTGCCCAGGCTCTAGTTGAGTGCGCTCTGATTTCACTAGGTGGAGTGAGATTCTGTGCCTTATAGGTAATCTGTATGGCCATCCTTATCCATCTGCTGATGGTGCTTTTTGAAGCTTGTTTCCCTCTGTCCATTCCTGCATAGAGGATGAAGAGGGAGGTCGTTCTACGCCATTCTTTTGTTCTTTCGAGATACGCTATGAGCGTGTTCCTTACATCAAGTTTGCTGTAAATGTCTCTTTTCCTACTATCCATGGTTGTTGGAAGTGAGGGTATGACGATGTTTTGGGTTCTGTGAAATGTAGAAGAGACCTTGGGTAGAAAGGCCGGATCTGGAGAGAGAATTATCTTGTCCAGATGTATTAGACAGTATGGTTCTATTGAAGATAGAGCTTGGATCTCACTCACTCTTCTGGCGGATACTAAGGCCAGAAGGAGCGCAGTTTTTAACGTGAGGTTTTTGTCTGAGCTGTCCTCGATAGGTTCAAACGGAGGGGAAAGAAAGCCCTTAAGTACTGTGCCCATGTCCCAGGTGGGAGTTTTGTACAATTTGGCTGGTTTGGATCTTTTAAGAGCTATGAGGAATCGTCTTATCAGCGGGTCTTCCGCTAGTCTAGTATCCATGACCGAGGAAAGTGCTGCAACTTGTACTTTCAGGGTACTTGGTGATATGTTTTTGTCTGCACCATCTTGTAGGAAGTCCAAAACTATTGGAATTATCCCACCGTTGGAGATTGGTCTGTCTTCGTACCAAGAAACAAATTTTTTCCTTATTTTCTCATAGATGGCTCTCGTTACCGGCTTTCTGCTGTTTAAGATGGTGTTGATTACTCTGTCTGACAGGCCCTTGTTCTGGAGTTTTACCCTCTCAGTAACCAAGCCGAGAGCTTCAAGATTTTGTGGTTCGGATGGTTGACTGGGCCTTGTGACAGTAGATCTGGGCGGTCCGTCAGTGTCAGCTGAGGTTGTATGCTGAGATTTTTTAAATGACTGAACCATGCTCTCTGGGGCCAGTGTGGTGCTATTAGTATTACTGTTGTTTTCTCTGCCTTGATTTTTTGGATTACTTTTGGGATTATGGCAGTTGGAGGGAATGCATAGCACAGATGCCATTTCCAGTTTTGGTTGAAAGCATCCACCCCGCTGTTGCCATCTGTAGGGTCCAGGGAGAAAAATATCGGAGATTTTGCGTTCGCCCTGGAAGCAAATAGGTCTACTTCGGGTATTCCCCACTTCTGGGTGATTTGAGTGAAGGTTGTTTGGTTTAGCGACCATTCCGTGTGTTTTATCGTTTTCCGGCTCAGGAAATCTGCCACTGTATTGTCTGTTCCTTTTAGATGAATACCGGATATCGATCTTATGTTCACTTCTGTCCACAGTAGGATAGATTGTGTCAGTCTCATCAGTTTTTGGGATTTTGTGCCCCCTTGTCTGTTTAGGTATGCAACTGTCGTTGCGTTGTCTGATTGTATCTTTACATCCTTCCCCTGTAATGCTGGCTTGAAGGCTTTTAGCGCTTCTCCCACAGCTTTCAGCTCTCTCAAGTTTGAGGAGGCTTGTGCCCATTTGGGTGTCCATTTCCCTTGCGAGAACCGCCCTTCCATGTGGGCTCCCCATCCTAGGGCGCTTGCATCGGTGGTGATGCTGACTGGATTGACTTGAGCCCATCTGCGCCCCTCGATGACCCGAAGTGGGTTGAGCCACCAGTAGAGTGTTTGTTTGACTGTGGCGGGGACGGGAATTGATTTTTCTAGGGATGCTTGCCTGCCATCCCACTGGGACAGAATGTAGTTCTGTAAGGGTCGCATGTGAATTTGTGCCCAGGTGATGGCTGGAATGGAAGACGTCATCAGTCCTAGTACGGACATTCCGTGCCTGATCGTTGTGGAATGGTTCCTTAGCAGGGACGTAATTGCTTGTGTCATTTTTACGTCTTTTTCCTTTGTTAGGAAAATTTTTGACAGTCTGGAGTCCAGCACGTATCCCAGGTACACTACTCTCTGGCTTGGGATCATTTGCGATTTCTCTGCGTTTATTAACCATCCCAGGTTTTGCAGATAGTTCATACTCTTGCGCAGGTTGTTTTCTAGGATTGCTGCTGAGTCCGCAAAGAACAGGAGGTCGTCTAAGTATGGTATTATTCCAATACCCTCCTGTCTTAGACCTTTTAGCGCTTCCGCCATTATTTTTGAGAATATTCTTGGAGCTGAGGAGATTCCGAAGGGGAGAGCTGTGTACTGTAGGTGCAGCGTAGCTGCTGGCCCCTGGATTGCGAACCTTAGAAACTTTTGGTGATCCTTCCTTATGGGGACATGTAGGTAGGCATCCTGTAAGTCTAGTGTTGCCATGAATGTCTCCTGCGGTAGGATGTTCCTGATTGAATAGATAGATTCCATTCTGAATCTCTTGTATCTTATTCCTCGGTTGAGTGGTTTGAGGTTTAGTATCAGCCTTAGTTTGCCTGATGGTTTTCTTTTTGCGAAGATGTGTGAGTAGAAGCCCTTTTGTTCCTCCTCTTGGGGAACGTGACAAATCACCTTCTGATCTAATAGTTTCTGTAGGGATTCTAAAAACACCTTTGCTTGATTGCTGTCCTTGGGTAGCATGGTCGCTAAGTATTTGGTTGGGGGGCGGTTGGAGAATTCTATTGCGTAACCGTCCGCTATGGTGCGCAATATGAATTTGTTTTCTGTTATCTCCTCCCATTGGTGGGAGAAAGCCGCCAATCTGCCCCCCACCTGAAGGCAGTCATTGTTTTTTGTTCTTTTGGGTATTAGGCTTGAGGATGAATTCACCTTTGCCTTTCTTGTTTTGTTGACCCCAGTGCTTTTTTGCCCCTGGCTTATTGAATTTCTTGAAATGCCGAAAGGGCGCCTTCCCTTGTCTCTTCTTGGTTTGAGGGAACCCCTTATTTTTTGCTGCAGTCCTATCCAGGACTGTTTCTAGCTCGGGACCAAACAGTAGGTCTCCAGTGAATGGTATGCCACATAAACGGTTCTTGGAAGGTGCATCCCCCCCCCAGGATTTTAACCACAGGGCTCTGCGGGCCGAGTTTAGTAGTGCCGTGGTCCTAGAGGATATTCTGACAGTTTCTGCTGAAGCATCTGCCAAGAAAGCTGCCGCTCTAGTTAGTGTGGGGATGGTTTTAATTAGTTCCTCCCTGGGCGTGTCGTTCTCCAATAGATCTTGCAGCTGGGTTAGCCAGATTAGCAAGGTTCGGGCTGTGCAGGTGGAAGCAATAGCCGGATTTAGGTTTGCCGCCCCTGCTTCCCATGCCCTTTTCAGGAGAGCTTCTATTTTCTTGTCCATGGGGTCGCTGAGGGTACCTGCGTCATCAAAAGCCAAGTCCGATTTGTTCGTGATTTTTGCCAGAGAGGCATCCACCTTGGGGCATTTAGCCCAGGTTTTGGTGTCTGCTTCCGCAAACGGGTATCTGCGTTTGATTGTGGCGGGGATGAAAAGCTTTTTCTCTGGGTCTTCCCATTCCTTTTTGACTATGTCTTTAAGTGTTTGGTGTACCGGGAACGTTCTTGGCTTCTTGGGCTGGAGCCCTTTGTACATTCTGTCATGCATAGTGAGTTCTGCGGTTTTCTGTTCTTTAATGCCTAGAGTGTCAGTGATGGCTTTGAGAAGACTGTCTGTGTCCTCAGAAGGAAACAGGTTGCAGTCTGTCGTGTCATCTTCCTCCTCTGAGTCTGAACAGATACCGTCTTCTGATTCAGATTGTTCAGATTCATCTGAATCCACCTCTTGTTCTGCCTGTACCTTGTTCTCCCTTGGAATGTGTGTTCCGCTGGTAGATGGGATACTGGCCTGAGCGACACTTGCTGGCGTTTCTAATTTTTCTATAGCTGAGCGTAGTGGTGCCATGGTGCTCTGAATTTCTTTCTTAAAAGAATTGAGCAGGTCTTTCAAAAATCCCTGCGATTCTTTTGCCACCATTTTGTCTAAGCATTTCTGACACAGGGGCTTTTTCCAATCTGGGGAAAGCCTGTGGCTGCATGAGGCACATGTTTTGCCTTTAGCCTTCCTTTCCTCAGGGGTCTTTGCCTGCAAGCGAGCATAGAGAACAAAAGAACCCCGTGAGATAGGTGGTCAAAGAAACTGCCTGTAGATAGGCAGTAAAGAGGTTAAGACAGAGATAATTCAAGAATATTCTGGCTTACCTTGGAGCTGTCCTGATTTGCAGGATCTGCAGGGCAGGGTGGGGAAGCGTCAGACATGATCAGCCACCAGGATCCTCTGCTTAGAGGCCTTTTTATCTGCTTCCTGCATAAGCTCCGGCCCCGCCCCCGGCTGACCCCGTGCAGGTTGGTGGACACACCTGCACATGCCGCTGTATTGTAGAGTAACTGTGCTGGTAGTGAAGGGTAGCATTGAACAAATTTGCTATTTGTATTCGGTTTTCTTTCTCTGTTTTTTTTTTTTTTTTTTTTTTAAACTTCCCGCCCCTAGGTGTCCCTGCTCTATCTCCGCAGTAGATAGACTACGGGAAAATGGCCGCCAACCCGGAAGCGGAACTTCCTCGGCGCCATCTTGGTACACCCCCGACTTCCTGTAGCGGCCTGTGGCAGTGAGGACGCTGCTGCGCCGCCCGGAGAACGGTGGATTCGTTTGGGGGGACAGCCGCAGCTACCAGGGACCTAGTTAGAAGGTGCAAAACCCTCCCTGCTAGACCCTCTGCTGCTGAGGTTTTCGGCGGCGGTCGGCGGCGGCGGGGGGGGGGGGGGGGCGCCCATCTATGCATGCATCCATCCCCCCTGGCGGGCTCCAGATTCTGCGGAAAGCCAGAGGGGGGCGGAAGCATACACAGGCCTAAACAGCGGCATGGGGTGGGGATGACAGAGTCCTCCTGCAGCCTGGGGGGATGATTGCAGACCCCTCAGTAGGGGCGAAATCTCAGGCTTTGAGCAATATTGCCCAGTGCTGCGCCTGCTCGCCCTCCCAAAGCCCCTTGGGCTGTATGGGATGCTGGCAGGGGGTCTCCTGCAACAAGCACAGAAACAGGTGAAAATAAAATAACAAACGTTCTTGCAGCTCCTGTGGGTCCGGAGGAAACACAAACAACTGAGGCACACAGGTAAGAGTGTGAAATTTATAATGGTGGACTAATGTGTTTCCTGTTTTAGGGAGGAGGAGCCTATCTCTCGGATGCTGCCCTGGAAGACGATTCGAGAAAAAGTGTTTTTTTTTTCAAACAAATTGCATTTGAAAAATTGCTGTGCAAAAATTGCAACACCCACCATTTTAATCTGTAGGGCCTTTGCTTTAAAAAAAATATATATAATGTTTGGGGGTTCAAAGTAATTTTCTAGCAAAAAAAAAAAATTTTTGCCATGTAAACAAAAAGTGTCAGGGCTTTGTGGGTGGGTGATGTGTGGCATAAGCTGCTAATGTTGTGCATAAAATACCAGGACAGTTCAAACCCCCCCCCCCCAAAATGACCCCTTTTTGGAAAGTAGACACCCCAAGCTATTTGCTGATAGGCAAAGTCCATGTAATATTTTATATTTTGCCACAAGTTTCGGGAAAATAATAATAGTTTTTTTTTTTTTTTTTGCACAAAGTTGTCACTAGATGATATATTGTTCACACATGACATGGCTAGATGTGAAATTACACCCCAAAATACATTCTGCTGCTTCTCCTGAGTACGGGGATACCACATGTGGGACTTTTTAGGAGCCTAGCCGTGCATAGGACCTTGAAAACCAAATTACCGCCTTCAGGATTTCTAAGGGCATAAAATGGTGATTTCACTTCCTCATTACTTATCACAGATCACCAAGATAGCACAACCCCCCTCCCCCCCCTCCCAAATGATCCCATTTTGGAAAGTAGACACCAAGGTATTTGCTAAGAGGCATGGTGAGTGTTTTGGTGAGTATTTTGCAGCTCTCATTTGGTTTGTTTTTGAAAATGAAGAAAGAAAATACTTTTTTTTTTCCTTTTTCAATTTTCAAAACTTTGTGACAAAAAGCAATATCTGAAAAATACTCAACATGCCTCACAGCAAATAAATTGGGGTGTCTACCCTCCAAAATGGGGTCATGGGGGGGGGGGGGGGGTTGTACTATCTTGACAATTCAGGGCCTCCAAAACTGTGATAGGTAGTGAGGAAGTAAAATCACCATTTTAAGCCCGCCTGAAGGTGATTGGTTTTCGTGGTCCTGTACATGGTTAGGTTCCCAAAAAGTCTCTCACATGTGTTATCCCTGTACGCAGGAGAAGCAGCAGAATGTATTTTGGGGTGTAATTTCACATCTAACCATGGCATGTTTGAGCAATATATCATTTAGTGACAACTTTGTGTAAATTAAATTTATTTTGTAATTTTTCAGTCACTTGTGACAAAAAAATACAATATTCAATGTGCTCAACATGCCTCTCAGCAAATTCCTTGGTGTGTCTACTTTACAAAATGGGGTCATTTGGGGGGGGGTTTGTTTGGCAGTCAAACTAAAAGCTGCCTAAATTCCTGAAAATGTACTCTAGTTTGTAGACGGTATAATTTTTGCGCAAACCAATAAATATACGCTTATTGGATTTTTTTTTTACCAAGACATGTGGCTGAATGCATTTTGGCCTAAATGTATGACTAAAATTGAGTTTATTGTATTTTTTTTATATAACAAAAAGTAGAATACATTCATTTTTTTTCAAAATTTTCAGTCTTTTTTAGTTTTTAGTTTTAGTTTATATCGCAAAAAATAAAAACTTGTAGAGGTGATCAAATATCACCAAAAGAAAGCTCTATTTGTGGGGAAAAAAAAGGACACAAATTTCATTTTGGTACATCATTGCATGACCGCGCAATTACCAGTTAAATCAGCGCAGTGCCAAATTGTAAAAAGTGCTCTGGTCAGGAAGGGGGTAAAAGTGGTTAGTGTTCAACCAAAATTTGGTCCTGAAAGACAAGATCCCGTTGATTGTTCATTGTCCTAGTCTAGTTAGTTGAAGTTTGACAAACAGAAATTGCAGCAATAGCTGTTTGCAAGGCTAGACCCACAAGAATAAAGAGAGTTTAAAGGCAACTTAAAATCTCTGTCTGCAGAAACCTTAACAGAAGGAACAATTTCTATAGGCAAAGTACATTGTTTATTTAAGACTGAAGCGGAAGGGTCTACTACTGGAACAGTCCCACTTTATAGTGACATTTTTTTTATAACTGGATATAGTTCAGCAATGATTCTTGGAGTGGTAACTTTTTTTTTTTCAGAAATAACCAAATTCGTCAAATTTCCTGCTCTATAAAAGCAAAAAAAAAGATTTTTTGATTCTTATCAAATTTATTTAAAAAAATGCTTTGGAGTAAAAATATATCTAAAAGATAGTCTTCTATTTATTTAGCATGAAATGGAGCTTAGTTATGAAGCATGAGGCTGTATATTCTGCAATATTTACATTTCTGAGATAACATGCACTGCATTGATGCATTCACACAATGTCACAGTAACCATGAGATAAAACAAAGTTCAGGAATATTTCTTTATCCCGTTACATAGTAGGTGAGGTAGAAAAAAAGACATAAGTCCATCAAGTCCAACCTATGTGTGTGATTTTATGCTAGTATTACATTGTATAACCCTGTATGTTGTGGTTGTTCAGGTGCTTATCTAATAGTTTTTTTTAAATCATTGATGCTCCCTGCTGAAACCACCCCCTGTGGAAGGGAATTCCACATCCTTGCTGCTCTTACAGTAAAGAACCCTCTACGCAGTTTAAGCTTAAACATCTTTTCTTCTATTAAAAACAGAACAGAAATTTGGGACTTTAAATGAGGTTTGGTAGGGGGCGTTCAGATGCCCTCCTCCATCCCGGTTCAATATATACGAAAAAGAGAGCAAAGGGCAGACTTTGAATGAGGCACAGGGGGGCAAATACAAAAATTAGGTAAAAAGCAGGTTTTATTGTATTCAAAATGGTCATAGATTCACATAGTTTTATTGCGACTGTCAGCTACGAGCATCGGCACCCCCGCTGTGCAGCGGGCGCATGCCTGCTATCCCCCGAGCCGACCTAAAGCTACGACGGTTCGCGGGATCGTCCTGGCGATTGATTGGAAAGATTGATAGCAGCGCAGCCATTGGCTCCCGCTGCTGTGAATCAAATCCAATGATGCGAGCGCCGGGGCAGAGTCCGGCATTTGGGTGCCTCTCCTAGGGGGTTATCTGATGGGGGAAGGAGCTTCCGGGGGACCCCAGAAGACGAGGTTTGGGGCCACTCTGTGCAAAACTAGCTGCACAGTGGAGGTAAGTATGACATGTTTGTTATTAAAAAACAAAAAAAAAAACCCCTTATAATCACTTTAAAGCAAAAACATCTCTCCTCCGTGTTCTTTGTTCCTAAGATTTTATCCCAGTATCTTCTAGAAAGGTTCATGGTTTAGGGAAGTTGGCTCTTTTGAAATTCATTGTCTTTGTATTCCCCTTATGTTTCTGATTTATACTGAAGCCAATTGACCTGTTACCGCGGTTTCCTAAATTGCACTGTAATTGCCCCCGTTGCTCCACATGCGTGATCAGGTCTGTATTGTTGGTAATCAGTAGGTCTAGTAACGCTTTGTTTCTAGTTGGCGCGTCTACCATCTGACCCATGAAATTGTCCTGCAAGACATTTATGAACTGGCGAGCCTTAGACGAATGTGCGGTTCCTTCCGCCCAGTCTATGTCTGGATAATTAAAATCCCCCATGATGACACTTCCCATCCTTGCCGCTAATCCAAAAGGTTAGGGGGTCTATAGCATACTCCCAGTATTACTTTTACCTTAGTTTCCTCCCTTTGGAGCTCTACCCATAAGGATTCCACCACCTCCCTTAGTGATGTCATCTCTCACATTCACTTGTACATTATTCTTGATATACAGGCATAGCCCTCCCTCTTTTTTTACCCTCTCTATCTCTGCGATAAAGGGAATACTCTTGAATGGTTTCCAGCCAATCATGAGTACTGTTGAACCAAGTCTCTGAAATGCCCACAAAATCTAAATCCTCCTCAACAGTATCTCTAGTTCTCCCATCATGTCCGCCAGGCTCCTGGCATTAGTAAACATGCCACGTAGTTTAGATCGGTCACATACTGTCTTCTTATTGGGTGTACTGAGGTTGCAAATGGGACTTGTTATTATACTTACCTCGGGTTTATGTGCTTTAGGCAACCTACCACTAATGCCCCCAATACTACCCTCTGGAATATGTTTCACACTGACTATCTCTACCTCTGGGCCCTCTCCCCCATCGTCTAGTTTAAAAGCCCCTCTAACTTGTCGGTCATCTTCACTCCCAGATCTGCACCCTTCTATAGAACTGGTGACCGACTAAGAAGTCAACCCAGTTCTCCAGGAACCCAAACCCCTCAGCCACTTGTTTACTTCCCTAATCTCCTTCTGTCTTTCTGGTGTGGCTCGAGGTACCGGTAGTAATTCTGAGAATACTACCTTGGAGGTCCTTTTCCTCAATTTAGCTCCTAAGTCCCTAAAATTGTTCTTTAGGACACTCCATCTTCCATTGACTTTGTCATTGGTGCCTACGTGCACCATGACAGCCGGTTCTTCCCCAGCCCCTCCCAGCAATCTGTCCACCAGATCCGTTGTTTTGCAAATCTATGTACACTACAAACTGTAAGATTGAATTGGTTTGGATATTGCTGTTTTACCAACCTGACAGATTATTATTCTCTATAGGAAATCTTTGTTTTGTTTGCAAATATTAAAGTAGAACTAAAGACAAAATGTTATTTTCATTTTAGATAAAGTAAGGGAGGGTTATAACCAGTCAGATTTTTAAAATTTTTTTGCCATCTGTGTCACATTGAGGAGATTTCCCTTCACTTCCTGTCCCATAGCTAAACAGGAAGTGAGAGGAAAAGCCTGCAAATTAGGGGAATTCCTTGGGGACCCCCAGGTCACCAGAACTAGTGTCCCCATTGGAGGAATTTCCCTCTCACAGAGTAGGGTGCAGAAATAAGATAAGGATGCCTGGAGAAGAATACACAGCAATCCAGGTGTTGATTGTCCTGTAGTGAAGTCCTCATGTGAGGACTGTGAGGGTGAGAGGAAGTGCCTGAGTGCCTTATAAGGCCTCTGGATGGAAGTGGTGGTAATAATTTGACCTGTGGTGTGATATAATACCTAGTCATCATCCTGAGACTAAGCTCTGAAGAGTGGAAAATTGACTGCAAAGTTTAAACACTCAGTAAGTGAATGAAGTCAAACAATTCCCATTGTCCTAAAAGCTATGTACAAAAAAAGTAAAAAAAAAAATAAAATATATATATATATATATATATATATATATATATATATATATATATATATATATATATATATATATATATATATATATATATATATATATATATATATTTTTTTTTTCTTACATCATACTTTAAACACACAACATTGGCATCATGTATCAAATTTATCATCTAAATAAACTAAAATTCTTTAGTTCATGAAAGGAAACCTACAAACTGTTGTAACTAAAGAAATTGCACTTGGAGAAGTGGTCAAAAATTTCAGATGTCAGAGACTGTTGAGCACAGTGCCGTACCATCCATGTGTGCAGGGTGTTCACTGCACACCTGGTTGACAGTCGAGGATGATCGATACGCAGGGGGACAGTTGCAAACACTGATCTCCCTGAATGGCTTTTCACCCAACAGCTGCTTCTCCTGCTCTCTTTCTCCCGCGGCTGTCAGCTCAAACACCATACTGAGAGATTAGTGCTTGCAACTGTCTCATTTGCCACACTGATCATCTCCGACTGTTCTCCTCCTCCAGCCCTACTCATCCCCCTGCAGATGGCTTCCCTCCTCTCCTGCTGGCTGCTGTGGGGGGTGTGTCAGGATGGATAGCAGAGGAAGGGGTCAGTAAATGCATCATTTACCAGCCCCTTACTTTTCTGAATTGGATACAGTGACCGATCGCTCCAGTGTCCTTTGATAACTGAGCATAGTTACATAGTCCATAAAGTCCAACCTATGTTTGTGATTATATGTCAGTATTACAATTGTATATCCATGTATGCTGTGGTCGTTCAGGTGCTTATCTAATAGTTTTTTTGAAACCATCAATGCTCCCCCTGCTGAGACCACCGCCTGTGGAAGGGAATTCCACATCTTTGCCACTCTTACAGTGAAGAACCCTCTGCATAGTTTAAGGTTAAACCTCTTTTCTTCTAATTTTACTGAGTGGCCACATGTCTTGTTAAACTCCCTTCGCCAAAAAAGTTTTATCTCTACTGTGGGGTCACCAGTATGGTATTTGTAAATTGAAATCATATCCCCTCTCAAGCGTCTCTTCTCCAGAGAGAATAAGTTCAGTGCTCGCAACCTTCTTTCATAATTAAACAGACCCTTTATTAGTTTTGTTGCCCTTCTTTGTACTCGCTCCATTTCCAGTACATGCTTCCTGAGGATTCCTGAGTAAACTGTGTTTAATCTGCTTAAGTTTATGAACAGCCGACTCTGCCTCCTGTTCATTCATCTTCATTGCTGAGGCTTTTGAGAAAGGGACTGGGGAATCTGTCCTCGGTCCCTTTCTCGGTCTCAAAAGGGAGATGTCAGGTGCCTGTTTAGACTCTTGACATCTCACCAAAGCCCAACAGGGCTGATAAAAAAAAAACAAACTAAAAACTATGGCCACCATCCCCCCTGCCCTACCAACACTGTCCAACCCCCTCCCCTTCCAAAAAGCATTCTGAAAATGGGGGAAAAAAAATTAAAATTGTAAAAAAAAAAAAAATAAATTGCATAAAAATAAAACTGACACCATCCACTGCCCTACCGACACTGTCCACCCCCCCCCCCTTCAATCATTGAGAAAAAAAAAAAAAAAATACAAAAATAAATTGCCCCATATACCCCCCTTCCCCAGAAACACTGTGAAAAAATATTTAAAAAACAGAAAAAAAAAAATTGTACAAAAAAATAAAATAAAAACAAAAAAATGACCAACACTGTCCACTACCCCCCTCAATCATTGCTGCCTGCCTCCCTATCCTGCTGTACCAGGCCCCTGTGTGCATTCCTGCCCCCCCCACCACCCCAGGTTTCGCCCTTCTACTGGCTGCTGCTGGGGACCTGTCAGGATGGAGAGCGTGGAAGAGGCTGGTAAATGACACATTGTCTTAATGAATAGTCAGTGATTGGTACCGATCACCAACTTTTTTCTTCATTCATAGCTGAGGCATAGTACACTGTGTTTACAATGCTTCCGTTTATGAATGAACTGGAAGGGGGAAAATATCAGGGGTCTGTTTAGACCCCCTGATATTTTACCAAAGACCCCCAACGGGGTCCTAAAAAAAATTTGTAAAAAATAATAAATGAAAAAAAAAATACATACAATAAAATGGTAAAAAATAAAACAAAAATAAAAAATGACTAAACACCAGTGGTGGAACTACCAGGGTCCCAAAGTTTGCACTTGTGACTGGGCCCTGGCGTTCCACCACCGTGGGGGGGGTGGACCTCAAGACGGCAGGAAGGTTGCCCGCTGGGGGACTGTAATAAAGGGTTCCATGATGGGAGTAAAGGGCCCTGGTTGGGGGATCCTTCATGGTTTCTTTCCCCAGGGCCCTGAAGGTTCTAGTTACACCTCTGTATGTAATTAATATGTTCCATGTAAGGGCATGGTCCAACCAACATTCAGCTACTTCAGGCCACAAGTGAGGCTAAAATCATTTCAGTGAAAAATGGAAATTATTGATGAACATGGCAGACAGGTGCTGCCAGGACTCCTTAATACTAGTGATCAAGCTTGAAAAGACTGAATAGAATTATAACTCTATTGGCATCCATGTGCATTTTAAATGTGTATGTAGCAATTTTTCATCTTTTTACAGTCAGACCTTTTGTAAGTAGTGGTAAAAATGTACATGGAATCAGCAACCAAACTCAATATTGGTTTATAAATTAGGAACTAGTTTATTCTTTGCATCAGGAAAAAAAACATCAAGAGCAAATTTAAATATAAGAAACTAAGATAAAACCCAAAGAGTATACATGCAGACATTCTGTACAAGTGACAGAAAAAGTCAATAGGCAACTTAAAATGTTCTTTTACAAATAAATACAATTAGACAGGAAGGCAGCACCTCTAGGAGTTATTCAGATTTACTTATATATTGTACAACACATTTCAATTTTACTATTACAACTGCAATATTATAGGCCTAATGTCAGAGAACCAACAGAGGGCCCTTGCAACTAAAAGGGACAATTGTGGGAGGACACTTCTATAAGCCATCTGAAACATCAGCTGAATTTATTCCAGATTTTTACCTTGTTGGATTGTAACATGCCAGCTATTGTTTGCTGTCAATACAGTCACACGATGCAAAACTATTGACTGTGTTGAGTGAAAATTGTGTTACAACAAGAACATTATGCGTGCCAAAGAATAATGTCCAACAGCATAAGATTACTGCAAAATTGTTTCAGCCAAACTCCACAAAAAAGTCCAAATTAAAAACTACTTATGACTCAAGACTGTTCGTAATATATAATGGACCAAGGGCATGAAAAATAGGTTTAGGCAGCATTTTGCTTTTTCTAGTCTTGGAAAAAAATAACAAGTAGCCATTACACACAATGCCGTTCTATACAAAGTTGAACCCTCACAATCTGGGATTTTCCCTCTGTTGTGGTGTCAGTTTGTTGAATTATAACTCTCAATGTACAAGACTAGCAGCAAAAACAAAAACCATGTATAATATACCTATACTGTATATTAATCCTGAGCTGCAACAATAGCTAGCCTTGAAAGTTACAACAACATACAAAGCTGAGGATATGTTTCTAGTTTTAAATGGTGCGTCCAAAAAACAGACAGATAGAAATAACTTTTAATTTTGCATAATAGTGACCGAGAATTGCATTTTGTCAGGTCTTCTGCCTTAAATCCACAAAACGGTTTTCTCTGCTTTGCAAATTCTGCTTTTGGCAACAAGTACAATATGAGATGGAGTTCCGTAACATGTACATTATAAGATGGAGCGTTGTATATGGATAAAGTATCCATACTACTCTTGACAATCCCAGCACTGATGTATTTGAATTGCTACTTTAGAAAACTGTATGGTTCAAGTTTAATTTTCAATTCAGACCAAATTCTGTCTGAAAATGTCTTGAGCCAACGTATTTACAGTTACTCATTTTATAACTCCTCTCTCCCCTATTTAATAAGGCAACATGCAGTGTGCAAAGTGCAGTAATGCATAGCAACCAATCAGAAATCATATTTTACTGTTCAAACTGTTGCGAACCAATAAATACTTAGATCTGTCTGTCTGCTATTAGTTTCTGCATATTGATTTCACCATTATTAAGTAAAACAATTTGTTTTCCATGAACTACCATTCATATCTTACAAACTGTAAAATTGTAATTTTGTACTGAAAATATAATTAGCAGATTTTTAACATTGCTATTCTCTGTGTTTATTGAAGCTAAAAGATATCACACATATTTCAGCATCTCCATTCCTTTTTAACATATAAGTTACACTATGTCTTTATGGCATTGTTTATACCATATTAACATCACCCTCTTTCAGAAGGGAAGAGATTACAGTGAAACAGAAGTTCAATAAGCACGACTTTAAAATAAGTCATGGAAATCGGAAGATTGAAGCGTTCTTTATAACAGAGTACATAAGGCAGGAGGCTTAACAGCTTATTTAAAATAGAAAGCATTACTGTTGATATCTTTCATCATTTTGTACCAGAAACTATATTAGAAATGTGCTATAAATAAAGGACTCTGGGTTTCTCATATGCCAGCAATCAAGCTGGTGGGATTTTTTTGGGTGACATTCCTTTATCCCATTCCAAATGGAAAACAAAGACGACCCCAAGAGATATGTGTGAAAATATAGAATCAAAATAACGCCCATTGCTATTTGCCTCTTTTTCCACGCCCCTTTCGTGATTTGCCTGATGTCTGAGGTGAACTAGATGATGCCACAGCTATATTGATCTGACCATCTTGAATCTCCTGCCGAGCATCTTCTGGCATTTGGTTGATTTTTCTCTGAGCTTCCAAGTAGAACATGACATCTCGTAGTTGTTCCTGCATTTCCACGATCTGAAGATCTTTCTGCTCACCAACTTCTTTTCGCATATTCTCCTCCTCTCTCAGTTTGGTTTGGAGCAATGCCTGGTTGGCTCTGAGGCACTTGTTCATTTCCTGTTCTTCCTTCAACTCATTGGATAGCTTAGACAACTTTGTGTTTAGCTGGGTACACCTTAGAAACAAACAGAACAAACAATTATCAACAGGTTCTATTGCATAAAAATTTGCCATAGTTTGTATCAAGAAAGATGAATTAAATACATAAATATACATGGACATTAAAGCGGTAGTAAACCCTGTGTTTTTTTTTTCTGGAACCTGCAAGGTAAAGCCATACTGTGCTAGTATGCATCGCATGCTAGCACATTATGTGAAACTTACCTTAGGACGAAGCCCTCCGAGCTGTCACCGCCGACAAGGCTTCCATCTTCCTTCCGGGTTCGCGTACTCCGGTTCTGTGACTGGCTGGAGCTACATGCGTGCCAGAGCCGCCGTTCACAGCTCAGGGCTCTGAAGGAATAGCCAGGGTGGTATGTACAGTACAGCATGTACAGTAAATATCTTGTAAATGGTGCACATTTAGGAGATATTTACAGTATCTATACCTATAAGGCTTACCTATAGGTACAAATTATGCATGGGAGTTTACTCCCACTTTAAACAGGTCAAAAGTTATGTATTTGTAGTCATTGTCAGCTGTTTCAGATAGTATACATTGTATGGTCTTGGGCACATGTGTAACAGAAGCTTATGGCTTTAAAAGGAGGAGTCCAGCCAAAGCTCGTTTGGCTGGGCTTCTCCTATGGATCACAGAAATGCAATTCGTTTTGCACTCCTGTGACCCGTTTTCAGCAGAGAGCGGACTGAAATGTGTATGTGTATATATATATATATATATATATATATATATATATATATATATATATGTATATATATGTGTGTGTGTGTGTGTGTATATATATATATACACACATACACACACACAATAAATTTATATAATATATACACACATACGTACACACACACAAAACAGTTTATAGTGTGTGTGTGTGTGTGTGTGTGAGTGAGAGAGATATATATACACACACACACACACACACACACACACACACACACACAGCACAGTTTGGAGACTCTCTAACACACAGAGTGAATAATATACACTGATTTGGGTTATTTTTACCACAGAAATGCTGCAGAATACATTATGACCTCCTTAAGTCCTGAAGAAGTACTATTAATTTGCAAGATTTTATAACAAACAGAGAAAAACGTGTTTGTGTTTTTGTTCCTAATTTTTTGGTGTGTTTTTTGTTTTATATAGCAAAAAAACAGTACTGATCAAATACCACCAAAAGAAAGCTCTATTTGTCTCAAATTGTTGTTTGTCATTTAAAGTGACAGTGCTGAAAACGGCCTGGGAAGGAAGGACGTGAAAGCGTTTAGTACTGAGAGAGGTTAAGGGGAAGACTGAAGCACAGAACTTTTGCACGTGTTTTATATGCTAAATAGTTCAAATATTGTGGCAGAGTCAGTATGTTTGCAAAGAAAGGGTTGTTTCAAAGTTGAGAGTAAAGTTTTAATGGGGTCCTTGAGAAGAAGAGTTTTGGTGATGAGGTCCAGCAAAAACAGGAAGAAGAACATAGGACTTACAAAAAGGTTAGAGTTATAGGCGTCCACTAACTATGGTATATATATTTGAAAATTGATCAATCCTGATGTACTGGCTGCCTATCTAATTTCTGGAGGCCATAAGATGCCAGGACAGTACAAATAACCCCCAAATAGAAAGTAGACAGTTCAACGTATTTATTAAAAGGCATGGTGCATTTTCACCATGGTTCACTAGTTGTTAAAGACACCAGTGGCTGTCAGCGTTAAATTACCGCACGTTTTTAATATTAAAATACTACATCACTTCAAGAAATATCGCATGTGGTATTTTAGTAGCATTTTTAGTAAACTGCAAAAAACATTTTGAAAAACATGATGAGTCTTTTCACCGCTGATCTTAAAGCCATAGATGATGTTTTGTGAATCGAGCCCACTGAATGGCAGCACTGGTCTGGTGACATTGTCCTGCTGTGGCAGTGATCAGAGACATTGGCTGGCAGCACTGACATACAGTAATATCAGAGCAACCAGCCATTGTATATGATCTCCAACACAGCAATGCGATGTCACCATGGTGGCAGTATGTAACAGAAGAATGCTTTCAAAAATTATTTGTGGCAGTGATAGGTACCCCCTCTGCATTAGTGCTCAGTGTAATCTTACCTGAGCACTCTCTCCAGTGTCACCGACTCTCTAAAATGATGTAGGGCCAGGACTGTGGTTTTACTGTCTGGCAGAGCCTACTCCATCTGACAGTAACATTTCAGTGCAAAATGCTAGGTGCTGGAGTGCAGATGGTGCTCTAGTGCCTGGTACATTGGTCTTTCTGTGTACTAGTTCTGCGGCCCACTGCACAAGGACAATGTGGGACAGAGTCCAGAATTAGGTAAACTTGGCAACTAAGCCAGTGCCAGGAAGCTGGCTGGTATGTAGTACTGTCACATTCAGGCACACAAAAAAGGTCTGCCGAGAATTGTGATCTACTTTCCCAGCTTCTTACTAACATGTTTTTAAAGAGAAGTATGTATTTTTTTTTTTTCAGATGCATACTTACCTCGGTGGAAGCAGCATCTGTCCCCCGGCGCCTCTGCACTGAGAGCTGAGTGATCGAACACCGCCGATGGCTCGGTTCTCACATCTCCCTGAGCAGAGAGCGGCTGACTTTACATCATTACATCCTTTGCCAGACTAGCAGGCATTCACAAATTTCTTTCTGATGGCCTGAGAGAGTTCTACTGATCTTGGTATGATGACACAACCCACATTGATAGCAAAGAGAACAGACCCTAGATATCTGCAGTTTGAATGTTCCACCTACATACTCTGTAAGGAGGTTCTAATCACTAGAACCCAATCTGGAACACTAGATTCTGATTTCATGGATTAGAAATGGTGGTAAATTGTTAATGACAAATCTATATTTTTGTTAATTTAGATCAAGGTAATAAATAGACCATGTCCATTATATGAATCATTTATTCAAGTGTATAACCTTTATCTGTAGGCATTATTTGAATCAAGATCTAATGTTTGCCAGTTCAAATACATTGAAAAAGTCAACTATTTCCATGGGATGTACTCACTCACTTTTCCACATGACCGTACCAATGTTTTCTGTAGAGATTCATTTGGATTCTGCCTACTCATGCATGGGCAGTCAATGCTACATGCATGCATTGAACACACCTGGGGAGATCTGCCACAACTGCCAGTGTGCTCATGCCAGCACTCAAAAGGCTGGTGTCATACATCAGGGCAACTGCAGACCTAAATAGAAGCGAAAATGGCACCGCCCTCAGTGGACAGGAGAGTTGCATTCTGCTTTAAGTCTTCTTTTGTTGAACCTTTTGGATAAGGAAGTAACGAGTTTAAAAAATAAAAACAAACAATTGTAGCAGGTTACAGGGAACCACTATAATTACGTGTTTGTGGAATTGAAAGGTTCACTTTAACTCATTCTATTCCCATTGTTTTGCTTGCTGTGGAAAACACATCATCAGCATAATGATTATTATGTTAGACGATAGCACTGGTATTTGTGCATTTTTATTTTAAACTAATTACATTTTAGATTTTTTTCCCAATGTTCTACATTATGTGCAACATTCTACACTTCCTTCGGGTCAGTTCACACTACAACGACTTGGGATCAGACTGTCAGCCCTCAAGTCGCTTGACATTGGGAAATGCATTATAGTCAATGAGGGAAGTCTTAATGTACACTACTGCAGTCGCTCCGCCTTCAGAAAATGTTCCTGTACTACTTCAAGGCGACTTCTAGGCAACCTGTACCCATAGAATTCAATGGAAGTCGCCTCCAAGTCGGATCTCCATCTATATTGAAGCGACTTTACAGGAAAAGAAATTAGTTTACCCAGGCAAACCCTTCCCTCCCAGAGAGCTGATTATTCTGTGATTGGCCACAGCCATAGTCGCCTGTCCTGAAGGCGACTTGAAGTCGCGTTGTAAGTTGCTTAAAGTCGCGCTGAAAGCGCCTTGCAAAGTCACGCTAAAGTCGTGTTGCCCCTGTGTGAACCGGCACTCACTCTACACCTCTTCCTTCCTCTGATGCTACAAAGTTGCATTAAGTAGACTGGGTTTTTTTTCCTCCCCCTAGAAGAGACACATGCAGCAGAACTCCCCTCCTGTGGAGCCTGTGCAGCAAATTGTATTATCTTCACAACATGTTAGAATTCCACCTCAAAAGCCATGTAAAAGGGGGGCTGGGTTGACCGTCATCAGTTTGAGCCACTTCTGAAATCATTCAGAATTCAATAACTGATGCGTTGGACCTCCTGATCTGCTTCAAGCGAGATTTGCATGCCTATAGACTTGTATGGGAATGCAAAACCCGTTTAAAATGAAGGAAAGCCAGTAAATCTAGGCCCCAAAACTAGTCATCGGATCTTTATTTATTGTTACAAATAATCTGCACATCACTGACAGCCATACTAAATGCTACATTAAAATCTTGCTTTGCCTTGACTTGTCTTTAAATGCATGCGGAGGCCTGAAAGCCAAATTTCCACTTCTACAGTTTGGTAAGAAATCAAACTACACAAAAGAAGAAAAGAAAAAAAAAAAAACTAAAAAGAAAAACCACAAAAAAAAAAAAACTGTACCATGATGTTTAATGCCACAGTTTCTATCTATGCCATGGGTTCTGGCAGCCTACATTTCCTTTTTTTGTAGACAACGCATACTCATTGTTTGGGGCAAACAAGAAGCAAAATAAATACAAACCTGTATTATTTTTTTTGGATGTGCAGCAGTGAAAAAGGGCCCTTATACAGTATGTCGTTATGTAGCAGACCTAAAAGGGGAGGAAAATGAGCCAGCCCTCAGCTTTCGGAAGACAAATTCTGAACATCGGTATACCCTGCATTTTGGGGTCCCGGATGTAAAGTACCTGTGTCCAGACTGTGGACATTAAACTATACAGGGGGTCCCCGACTTACGAACATCCGACTTACGAACAACCCCTACTTACGAACGGGGCCCGAATGACGTCACTGCTGGCCGAATCTTCCTCTCCTGAGCCTTTCCTCCGTTCCTGGCTTGGCTGCGGGTCCCCTTCGTCCTCCTGCCTGCCCATCCACAGGCCTGGTATGGTCCGGTGGCTTGCCAGGCCGCTGAAACTGCCCGTCGTGGCCGAGGCCTTGTGCGGCCTACGAAGCCTCCACGATCCCCGGTCTTTCCTACGCCACTGCCCCGCGATGGTGCACCGCGGCCGGCCGCCCGGCCGGCCGGCCTGCCTGGCCTCTGATGGCTGCTTTCACCATCCATCTCCCTGCTGTGCCATACAGTGTACCTCTCTGCTGTCTCCTGTTGCTGCTGCCATAAAAATAGTGAGAGGGGAGAGCTGTGCTCAGCTACGATCCTGGACTCCTGTTTTGGAAGTGACAGGGTCAATAAAGAGAACCTGTCACCTCCAATTGCTATCACACAGGGAATTGTTTCCTCCTGTGTGATAGCAATAAAGTTAAGTGAAAAAAAAATTTTTAAAAAAAATAAAAATAAGAAATACAGCAATAATTAAATTAATAAAATAAAAAAAATAATTAAAAAATGTAAAGAATAGGAAAAATAATATTAAAAATAAGAAAATTATACAAAAATTAAAAAAAAGTAAACGACAAGCTACAAATAAATACAAATAAAAAAAAGTGATTAAAAAGTAAAAAAATAAAAGAAACAAAACATATTTGAACTAACCATGCCACCCCTGCCATCCAGTTGCCTTTCTCTGTTGATTTGGGTTTACATCCTGTCTCTGAGACTAGATTTGCACTTAAAAAAGGTACTGTTCCGACTTACAAACAAATTCGACTTAAGAACAAACCTACAGTCCCTATCCTGTTCGTAACCCGGGGACCCCCTGTACTTATTCTTAAGTGCATATTCTTAACATGGCATTAAACCCACAACCAAAAATGTAATATATTACAGATTAGCAATCAGATGTGATGGCTGTATTTGTTTTATTTTTTAGGCTCCCCCCCCCCCCGTTTTCACCTAGTGATCTGGCGAGTAACACACCTGTATTAGGTGCCCTTACTCTAGATGAAGGAGCACAGGGGCAAAGCAGACAGCAGCATTGTCAGTCTGGGGGGGGAGTGGGGTTAGATGTACTAGCAGATTTAGATACTAAAGTGAAGCCAAGCGCTGGCTCATACGGCAGTAACACAAGCATTTTTTTTCCCATATGGGATAAAGGTTTTACATGAAAAAAGCAGATCATTGTAAGTACCCTCATCAGTGGGAAGTCTCCCCGCTATCAGAATACAGTATCTCAGCAGGAAGGATTCCCCCATTCACCTCCAGTTTGTGGATGGGGGAATCGGGTCATTTTATTTCATTCAACCCGCTAGTTTAAAGGAAAAAAAAAAAAAGAAGGATTAATGTATGGGCTACCTAAAAATGTTAGAGATTTTTACTCACTTTCTTTCCACGGTTTGTTTCTCCTTGAGAATATCATTTAGCCTGTGCTCCAGGCTGTCACACTTATCTATTGTCTCCTTGAACTTTGCTTTCATGTTGTTAATCTGAGAAAAAAAAAAAAAAAGTCATAAAACACAAACCTTATCCCTGTGATGCTGTCATCAGGAAGGCTTTATGACAGGAACTGTGGTCCTATCGTTCAGGCTAAGAAGCTTTAAAGCTACAAACTAGGTAACCTGTATCATTTACATAACAATTTTAGGAATAGCAAAGTACAAAATTATATTTAAAGCATCTGTAGTCACAGTATATAAATGCATAATTTTTTTGATAAGGTTGCGGATTTCTTTTCTGCTGCTTTTGATTGGGGTACACGTGGTGAATCGTTATGAAACTGAACATATAACACTAATTTATCTTTTGTGAGTAAACGTAGCCTAAGGTGTATTTAACCCTGAACATCTTGTTGGTCTCTAGAGGGGTTCATTTTGTGTATTAATTTTTTATTCTTTTTCTGACAGGTCTTGACAATGAAAACCACAGAAGAGCCTTCTTAAAACAAAAAGGTACCTGCATTTCTCACTTCCAGAAAAAAAAAAAAAAAAAAAAGAAAAAAAAAAGTTTATTTAGGTTTTTTTTCTTCTTGGAGAACAGCGATAAGAACTATGCAAATTATTTTTTTTTGCCCTAGGGCCAACTATATATCTCCTGGTTTACAGCCGATATACAAACCCATTTCCAATACGTGTTGCTGCCATCAAGTTCAACATTATCTTATTTGTTATCTTAAAATGATTTTCTTAGTTTAAACATTTGATATGTTTTCTATTGTGAACAAAATATGGGCTTTTGAAATTTGAAAATCATTGCATTCTGTTTTTAATGTAGATTTTACAAAGTGCCCCAACCTTTTTGGAATTGGGGTTGTAAGTGGTTTAAAGGAAAGTTTCACCTTCAGAACATGTTACACCTGTATATATGGTGGAACACGTAACATATTCCAGCTCCTGCTGCCTCCTGCCTGATCCTCCTTCCCTTGTGACAGTGGGCGGGGATTGATTCTTCTCCATGCACCAGCTGTCACTTCTTGAAAAGAAGTCATGTCATTCATACACAATTTCCTGTAAATGAGCAGACTACAAATACCGTCTGCCAACATGACAGACGGACTTGTAGTTACAATGGGCTGCAAGGGCACTGATGAGAGCTCTTGTAGTCCATTGACATGTTCACCTTGCATAAAGGTGAACTTATCCTTTAACACTATAGAGCATTTATTCCAAACTGCAACCTTGTTAGCCAACAGCAGGGTCATGTATGGACACCATAGCTTATATAGAGTAGGACTTGGGGGAACAATAACAGCACAGTAAAGCTAGGGGTTATGGTGAGATGGTCTATAAACCGGTAATTCTAAAATAAGGATTGTGAATTAGCCCTCTGATTCCTACTGTATCAAATTGTATTGTATTTGTACTGTCTACCCTCAAGTTGTAAAGCGCTACGTAAACTGTTGGCGCTATATAAATACTGTATAATAATAATAATAATAATAGTAATCGTTACTTTTTTTTTTTTCCTACAGGTAAGCATAACCAGACACGTTATGGTAAAGTGGCTTGTAAAACCAGCATTTATAAGAAAGGGCTTGAAGTCTGGGAGAGTATAATCAGATTATAGCAAGGTGGGCTTTTAAACTGTTCTAAAATAGGGTTTGGGAAAAGTGTTTATGGCGGAGTGTAAATTAGTGATTCTGGATGCACAGCTGACCTAGGAGCCAGAAAAAAAATGGTTTGAATGGATCTGCCAACTATCTTTTTTTTTTTTTTTTTTTAATTTGTGATGGAAGACAGACGCTCATACCATATGATATAAAAAGTCTCTACAATCTTCACAATGGTTTAGCAGATTTATTTTTTGTTCCTCTTAGCTCATCTCACTATAACCTGGTTAGGTCTGGTTATACTGAGTTTAGTAAAATTCTTGCCCTTTTATGCATTTCAAATACCATTTGCTTTATGAAAACAGCACAAACGATAAGGCACTTAAATTTAATTGATCTGACAAAGCAGTAATTGTATCTCTCTCTCACTCGCAATGTAGCAGAGCATATGGACCAGCAGCTTAGTGAAAAGTCTGCATTTCCTGCATTGCTGAATCTAGATTTGAAAAGGGAGTACACAGTCATGTTTGATCCTTGAGCTCCCGCAAGTTGTCAAACAGGACCTAGGGTTTATGTGCCAGGGCTGGGAAATCGTTTATGCTGTAAACAGGCAGAAACATCCTTTTTAAATCAATTATTGCAGAATAGTAATAATGGCACAGTGCCTTGGAAAGATATTCATACCCCTTGAAATTTTCCCCATTTTGTCATGTTAAAACCAAAAATGTAACCTATTTTATTGGGATTTTATGTGATAGACCAACACAAAGAGGCACATAATTGTGAAGTGGAAGGAAAGTGATAAATGGTTTTCAAAATATTTTACAACTAAATATCAGAAAAGTGTGGCGTGCATTTGTATTCAGCCCCCTTTACTCCGATACCCCTAACTAAAATCTAGTGGAACCAATTGCCTTCAGAAGCCACCTAATTAGCAAATAGAGTCCACCTGTGTGTAATTTAATTGCAGTATAAATACAGATGTTCTGTGAAGCCCTCAGAGGTTTGTTAGAGAATCTTAGTGAACAAACAGCATACTGAAGGCCAAGGAACACATCAGAAAGGCCAGGGATAAAGTTGTACAGAAGTTTAAAGCAGGGTTAGGTTATAAAAAAATGTTGCATTCTTTGAACATCTCACAAAGCATTGTTCAATCAATCATCCAAAAATGGAAAGAGTATGGCACAACTGCAAACCTACCAAGGACACGGCTGTCCACCTAAACGGACAGGCTGGGCATGGAGAGCATTAATCAGAGAAGCAGCCAGGAGGCCCATGGTAACTCTGGAGGAGCTGCAGAGAGCCACAGCTCAGGTGGAAGAATTTTTCCACAGGACAACTATTAGTTGTGCACTCCACAAATCTGCCCTTTATGGAAGAGTGGCAAGAAGAAAGCCACCCATAGGAAGTCTTAATAGATTAATGGAACTGGCGCCAATAATGAAACAAAAAGGAAAGAAGGGTTGCTGCACCTGAAATTAGTGAAGACTAATAAGGAGTGAATACTGTGATAAACGGCGCTCCCAATACAATCATTAAAAATACAAAAAGTGATTTATACAAATAGTAGGTATGCATACAAAACCGTGTATAAACGTAAACGTATATTAGTGAATGATATTTGTAAAAAAATTGAAAACCATTTATCATTTTCCTTCCACTTCACAATTATGTGCCACATTGTGTTGGTCTATCACAAAAAATCGAAATAGAATACATTTAAGTTTTTGGTTGTAACATGACAAAATGTGGAAAATTTCAGGCGGTATGAATATATAACATATTGTGTTCCTGTGAATTGTTATATCCATCATTACGTAGTATACATTTAAATGATTTATGTTACTGTAATGCTTTAATTGTATTTCAATAAAAATTTTATTGGGAAAAATAAAAATACTGTACTTTTTCAAGGCACTGTAGGTAGTTTAAACTCCAAAAACAGTTTTCTTGGTGGTCACTCACCTCATCAGCTGTATCCTTCTCCAAACGCACAATCTTGTTTTCCCAGTAAATGCGCTGAGATTCCAGCTGGCTAGTGAGCAGATATGAATACTGTAACCAGAAGGGAGAAAATTATAAGATTAAATAAAATAGTCACATAACATTATATCAAAGCTCTCACTGATTATACTTACAGGGTGTTATTGTATAAAAGATCTGCCAAGCACTAGAACCAATATCTCTTAGAAAGACCCAATTACTTTGCACATATGGGCCCCATTCACAACTGAGCATTTTGTAACTTGAAACTACAAAAAATACTCAACAATTTTAAAAGAAAACATAATAAAACCCCATAGTACCTGTTCACACCTGAGCGTTTGGTTGAATGACACTCAAAAAAGAACGACAACTACTTTCCAGATAGATTTGTCCCTTTTTGGCCCAATAGACTTCAATGGGAGTGACTGAAATAATGTGCGAAAACGTGCAGTACCCCGATTTTTCAGGAACTCCCAAAACAGTCTATGGGGCCAAAAATGGGTAATCTTGCCCCAAAGATACTGCTGTACGGCATATTGCTTCTAAAAACACACAGTAAATGCATTACTCAAGTGTGATTGTACAACACAGAGCTACAGTGACAGCATCCGCAGATAACCCTCTCCAGGCAGAAACTCTCCTCACTTGCTCCCTGCATCACCCGAGACCTTACTCAGTGAGTTTCTCTAAGTGTTTTCCCTTTAATTGTGAACTATAGTTGAGAATAGCTATATTTTTCATATGTAAAAGGAACCCATATTTGGAAATGTAGAGGATTCCATTGCCAACCTCCTTGCTGTCTCTGGCTTTAGTACTATCTGATTCTCGGACTTGAAAAAAGCATGCAGATCCGGAAAGTAAGGCCCCTTTCACACGGGCGCCTCTGTTTGGGGGAATCTGCTTGCTCAGGGAGGGATCACTCCACTGATGTCCGCTGAGCAGGCGGATGACAGGTCCATCTCTGCTCACTGTGCAGAGTGGAGACGGACACAGTCCCACTCTCCTCTATGGGGAAATCGGATGACCAGTCCGTTTTCATCTGATCCCCCAGAGGGATGGAAAATAGGACCACCATCCCTCTTGATTTTGCGGACAGGATCAGATCGGATAGTGGCAGATGTCAGCAGACATGTCACAGCTGACATCGGCAACTCCATAAGGGAAACTGGAGGGTCCAATCAGGTCCTCCTGAAAAACAAAAGGCGGACATGATCGGACAGCCCGTGTGGAAGAACCCTAATGTCAGGACACTTGATCAGTATACTTCTGGTTCACTTCCTCAAATTATTAAAGTCATTAGAGCAGCATGGCAACCAGGGAGCTATACATTTAGGAGGTCAGAATGGCCGCCTTCATGTGTCCCCAAGTTTAGGACCCTCAAAAATGGAGCTATGCCACATTTGCCACTACTGACATTCAGTTTTGACTAATGACATTCTTTTGAAAAGAATCACCACCAAAAACTACAAATGTAAATTACTTGACAGTCGAAGCCCTCACAAATCAGCTGGAATGTTGAAAAGTTGGATCAGGTCTGGACAAATTAGTTGTAAACACTACAGAGAGTGTAGACAATAGTAAATACACCACTTACCACACAGGACTTTTAGTGGTTATACCGGGATGATGCATCATCCGGTAATTAATTTTTTTTGGCCAACGGAGCACTTTTTAAAATAGCCGCTGGATTGCTTTTACAAGTGGCGGGAGGAGGTTCCCTCCTCTCCCCGCCTTCCTGGGCTTACCCTTTCCACCGGGGAATCCGGAACTGCAGCTGGCGGTTCCACAAGCTGACCACAGAGCTGCTCGGGTACTGAACCATCTCTATGGTCTAAGAAACCAGAAAACGACAAGTATTTCATCACTTCCATTTTTTGATGGTTGTTAAACCATTGTGATATATAAAAAAGAAATACAGCGCTGTGTGTAATATAGGTAAAACAGCAGCCAACACAGCTATAGACCCAAGCAGTAAATGTGAATATGAAAGTGTAGCGCTATGGAACCTAAATATACTTAAAGATAATGAAATCAGTGTCAAAATCTTAATATCAAAAATTATAAAAACAGGAATAACAGATCATAAAATAATTATTCAGTGAAGAAATCCCAATTCAGGGGATATATATATATAGATATGATAGTCATACCCTGTGCAGAATATATAGTACAATATACATGTGCAAACTGGTGATACAACAATAAATGAAAAGGAGATAACCAATGTGAAATAAAGTGCCAAAATATCCAACTGGAAATATATTTTGAATATAGACGGCAGTCCAGGCATATGTTAATGAAAACTAAAATATATTAAAGTCCAAAGATGTAAAGGAAATCCTCGAACCCCTGGACAAGTGTTTGTAACCAACGACGTTTCAGGAGAGGCTAGAATAGTAAAAGAGCCACAACCAAGGATCTTAGGAGGCTTACCAGATGTTATTGACTAGGGGAGGCTTATGCCACCCAAGTCGCAAAGGTTTTTAAACAGCTGGTTAGAAGGGTACATCTCCTTGGCAACCACGATGGATCCTAGGTCAGGACAACAGCTTGGCACCAACGATCACACGCCGCAGCGTAAGGAAAATGCTCCAATGGAGGCCACAAACAGAAGTTCACATACCATGCGAAAATAGATGAAAAACTCGCATAGTGTGATAAATGTAAAATAACGTATTTTATTAAAGGATATAAAAAAAATCAAACTCACATGTTAAAAGTCATCATCAAGAGCATGTTAAGAGCAGACAGCGGTAATTGTAGTGGGTCCACCCAACGCGTTCAGCTAAAAAAACGTCATCTGGGGTGCAGACCCCACAAACATCACCGCTTATAAAGAGCTAATGACCCCATATGGGAAGTGCCATGGTACCGGAAGTTTAACCGAGTCTCGTCACTTCCGGTTAGTTAAACCACAAAAGCATCCAATAAATTAAATAATACCAATAATTGAGATGCCCCAATAAATATAAATTATAAATAACTAAAAAATTTAGAATGAAAAAGTCCTGATACATAAAAGAAAAATACAGGTTGTAAAAGAACGGAGCCAAGCCTCGTTCTCAAGAACGATCAGACAAGCCAAAAGTAAAAAGACCTTGGGTTAATGACAAGTCATGTAAAAATAAAACATTTATATTTGTATATTAATAATAAAAAATATTATAGGGGCAAAAATTGTATATGAATCGAAAAATGATTATTTATAAAAGGTCCAAACAGTATGTGACTTGACCCCAGTTGGACCAATGATCAGAGATAATTAAGAGCCATATGTCAACTTCACATCAGGGTCATCAGTTACATTAATAGTTATAAAAATAAATATAAATGGATATGACTGATAAAACAATCTCTACATTAGCAAAACTGACATCATTTATGTAATATGATAAAGAAAATTAAAATAAAAAATGGTAAAAAACGAAGAAGAAAAAATGAATAAAAACAGAAAAGAAAAAGCATTCGTTCCTACTAGGCCTGATTAATAAACAAATTAATATCTCATTCCACATTCATTCCTTGAGGAAAATGGGTCTGTAATTTGTATATCCAGATCCACTTCCCATATGGGGTCATTAGCTCTTTATAAGCGGTGATGTTTGTGGGGTCCGCACCCCAGATGATGGCTTTTTAGCTGAAACGCGTTGGGTGGACCCACTACAATTACAGGTCTGCTCTCAACATGCTCTTGATGACTTTTAACATGTGAGTTTGTTTTTTTATAATCTTTAATAAAATATCACGCTATGCAAGTTTTTCATCTATTTTCGCATGGTATGTGAACATCTGTTTGTGGCCCCCCATTGGAGCATTTTCCTTACGCCGCCGCGTGTGATCGTTGGTGCCAAGCTGTTGTCCTGACCTAGGATCCATTGTGGTTGTCCAAGGAGATGTACCCTTCTCTAACCAGCTGTTTAAAAGCCTTTGAGACTTGGGTGGCATAAGCCTCCCCAAGTCAATAACATCTGGTAAGCCTCCTAAGATCCTTGGTTGTGGCTCTTTTACTATTCTAGCCTCTCCTGAAACGTCGTTGGTTACAAACACTTGTCCAGGGGTTCGAGGATTTCCTTGACATCTTTGGACTTTAATATATTTTAGTTTGTATTAACATATGCCTGGACTGCCGTCTATATTCAAAATATTTTTCCAGTTGGATATTTTGGCACTTTATTTCACATTGGTTATCTCCTTTTCATTTATTATTGTATCACCAGTTTGCACATGTATATTGTACTATGTATTCTGCACAGGGTATGACTATATCATATCTATATATATCCCCTGAATTGGGATTTCCACACTGAATAATTATTTTATGATCGGTTATTCCTGTTTTTATAATTTTTGATATTAAGATTTTGACACTGATTTCATTATCTTCAAGTCTATTTAGGTTCTATAGCGCTATACTTTCATATTCTCATGTAAACAAACCATTACTGGTTTGAAAAAAGCCTCTGCTTATACTGATCCTGGTATGATCCAAAGCTTTTAAAGGAAGGAGAGATCTAGGCTCTAATAGACTCCAAATATCTCAGTAAAGTTTAAGGGTGTGCACACTTGTGCAACCATATTATTGAAGTTTTTTTTATTTTTACTTCTCTCCACCTCTCCAGTTTGTTTTTCAACTGCGTTGTACAGTTTATAGGTCACATAAAAAAGGTGGAAAAAGTTCTGAAATGATTTATCTTGGTCTCATTTTTTTTTACATTACAGAAACCTGACATTTTAACAGGGGTTTGTAGACTTTTTATATCCACTGTAGCAATATGTTTCATCCTCTAATAAGTGCATACACACATGCTGCCTGTTGTATTCTGAGCTAACACACTGCTAAAAGCAAATAAAGGCTTTGCTATCTTTCCTTGCTGTGCTAGACAGCTGAAATTCCTCTGAGCTATTTTGCGATGGCGTAAGGCGACCATAGACGGTTTGAATCTTGGCCGATTCAGCATGAACTGGCTGAGATTTGAACCATGTATGGGCAGGTTGAATGAACTTGGGTTACAACCAGCCTACCGGATTTTACAAACGATTATTGCAAGTGGCTGTTATAGCTGCTAGCAATAATCACGGGGGTTTATTTACTAAAGGCAAATCCACTTTGCACTACAGGTGCACTTGGAAGTGCAGTCGCTGTAGATCTGAGGGGGGCATGCAAGGAAAATAAAAAACAGCATTTTAGCTTACACATGATTGGATGATAAAATCAGCAGAGCTTCCCCTAATTTCCGATCTCGCCTTTAGATCTACTTGCAGTGCACTTGTAATGCAAAGTGGATTTGCTTTTAGTAAATGAACCCCACTGTGTTCTCCCAGCGGGGATGGCTTCCCCCTCGGGAGAACACAGTGGCTCGGCAGGAGGGATTCCCATCAACATTACTCCGTCTATGGCCAGCCTTAGATTAGAAACAATTCCAGTGAAGACAAGGCCAAAAAGGCCCCCACAAGGTTAAACTCCACCTCACACAACACTAAATAAATACCTAAAAACACTCTTGGGGTTTATTTAGAAAGGCTTCCATACAATTTTTACAAAACTTTCACAGATTTTCTGGCTCATGAAACTTGTGGCAGATTTGTTGCGAGATATTGAGATAATAGCCCTAGTGTTCAAATCATCTCATGATTTGGGTATTTCTCTCTTAGGCATGCTATAAAGTCACAAAAAGGTATGGTTTTATGCCTTCAGCTCTTTAGGACAGAGGAACTTTTGCAGGTAGCAAGTTAGCTCCAGCATTAAAGCCTTCTTACTCAAAACAGTTCTGTAATGTCTACATAATTTCCTTGCGTAGGCGGGAGTCAGGAGGTTACATACAAACCAGTTCTAGACATTCTTGAAATTTGTCCCTGAGGGTTAAAATCCTTTTTGAATATAGCATGTTTATACTAACAAAGTTATTGTTTCTCTACATAGTGGGAAATGTGCTTATCAAGCAAGCAGGTTACCCCAAAGAATTGGGCATATTTGAAAGGTCGGATTTGCTGACTCACCATCCAAAAGCAGGAGGTAGAGGGCGCCATGGTTGGGCACCCCCGGTTTAAAATATGTATAATCAGATCAGGCTGCTAGTGTATTCAGATGAACCAGACAAATCCCAGAAGGATAACACAACAGCAACCGATTGCTTGAAGGCCGGTAGAGTCCAGGAGAAATGGGCATAGGTCAAGGAAGCCTGCTATAGCTCAACATGTTTCGTGATAATTTGCTTCCTCAGGAGCTTCAATAAGTATTCTGGATAAATAGGGATATATAATAAAAATCTACAAAAATACATAAACTACATTCATCACGTTTAGTTGAAACAGTATTAACAGTAATTACGGTTATTATTATTACGGTTTCAAGTAAACATGATGAATGTGGTTTATCACATAGGATTATATATTCTTATTTATCCAGAATACTTACCTAAGCTCCTGAGGAATCAAATTCTCGCGAAACATGTTGAGCTATAGCAGGCTACCTTGACCTATGCCCATTTCTCCTGAACTCTACCGGCCTTCAACCAACTGGTTGCTGTTGTATTATCCTTATGGGATTGATCTGCGTCATCTGAATACACTAGTAGCCTGATCTGATTAAAATATGTATAAACTATTGTTGTTTTTTTTTATGAATGCTTTTTCATTAATGCTCTGGTTTCAGACATAACATTGGAAGATGTATGGGAGTTATGAACCCTTGATACCTTCATGAATAGAAGGCCTACTGGTAAATGTGTAAGCCTTTTTCTGCCAAGAGAGGAGTGCTCTTACCCACCCCAGTGATCTCCTTGACATACTTATCCAAGCAGTGACCAAAGTATTTGCTTTAAAAAGAGTAACCACTCAAGGATTCAAAGGGAATCCAGCTGACTAGCATTTAACCACTTCGCATCCAGGCCAATTCTGACACTTCGCTCCTACATGTAAAAAATCATAATTTCTTTGCTATAAAATTACATAGAATACCCAAACATTATATATGTTTTTTTAGCAGAGACCCTAGAGAATACAATGGCGGTCATTGCAACTTTTTATCTTGCACGGTATTTGCGCAAGATAAAAAAAACAAAAAAAAAAAAACAAAACTGTTTCATGCTTTAAAGAAAAAAAAAAAAACAGCAAAGTTAGCCAAATTTTTTTGCATAATGTGAAAGATGAAGTTACGCTGAGTAAATAGATACCTAACATGTCGCGCTTCAAAATTGCACAGGCTCGTGGAATGGCACCAAACTTTGGTACTTAAAAATCCCCATAGGCGACGCTTTAAAATTTTTTACTGGTTACATGTTTTGAGTTACAGAAGAGGACTAGGGCTAGAATTATTGCTCTCGCTCTAACGTTCGCAGCGATACCTCACATGTGTGGTTTGAACACCGTTTTCATATGTGGGCGGGACTTACGTATGTGTTCGCTTCTGCGTGCAAGCTCACGGGGACAGGGGCGCTTTAAATTTTTTTATTTTTTTTTTTATTGTTAATTTTACTTAAAATTTTTTATTTTGACAATTTAAAAAAAAAAAACAATTTTTTGATCACTTTTATTCCTATTACAAGGAATGTAAACATCCCTTGTAATAGGAATATGACATGATCGGTTCTCTTTACAGTGAGATATGGGGTCAATAAGACCTGTACGTGATCTGCCTCCCGCGGGCAGGGGGTCCGGTGCCCGAGGCGGTCGGCTTTTGTCCAGCGGCGATCGGAGGTGAGGGGGAGGCCATCCATTTGTGGCCCCCCCCCTCGCGATCGCCGCCGGCCAATGAAATCTTTCCTCTGCTGCTGTATGCTAAACAGCACAGGGTCTCCCAAGATGCCATTGCATTTTGAGAGACCCGAACCTGGAACTGGTTACAGTTATAAAAGTTAGTTACAAAAAAGTGTAAAAAAAAAAAAATATATATAAAATAAAAAAAAAAATAGTTGTCGTTTTATTGTTCTCTCTCTCGCTATTCTCTCTCTATTGTTCTGCTCTTTTTTACTGTATTCTATTCTGCAATGTTTTATTGTTATTATGTTTTATCATGTTTGCTTTTCAGGTATGCAATTTTTTATACTTTACCGTTTACTGTGTTTTATTGTTAACCATTTTTTTGTCTTCAGGTACGCCATTCACGACTTTGAGTGGTTATACCAGAATGATGCCTGCAGATTTAGGTATCATCTTGGTATCATTCTTTTCAGCCAGCGGTCAGCTTTCATGTAAAAGCAATCCTAGCGGCTAATTAGCCTCTAGACTGCTTTTACAAGCAGTGGGAGGGAATGCCCCCCCCCCAACGTCTTCCGTGTTTTTCTCTGGCTCTCCTGTCTCAACAGGGAACCTGAGAATGCAGCCCGTGATTCTGCCAGCTGACCATAGAGAGACCAGAGTGGCTCCAAACATCTCTATGGCCTAAGAAAGCAGAAGCTACAAGCATTTCATGACTTAGATCTCACCGGATGTAAACAGCGCCATTGGGAAATTGGGAAAGCATTTTATCACACCGATCTTGGTGTGGTCAGATGCTTTGAGGGCAGAGGAGAGATCTAGGGTCTAATAGACCCCAATTTTTTCAAAAAGAGAGTACCTGTCACTACCTATTGCTATCATAGGGGATATTTACATTCCCTGAGATAACAATAAAAATGATTAAAGAAAAAAAAATGAAAGGAACAGTTTAAAAATAAGATAAAAAAGAAAAAGAAAAAAAATAATAAAGAAAAAAAAAAAACCTGTCGCCCCCTGCTCTCGCGCTAAGGCGAACGCAAGCGACGGTCTGGCGTCGAACGTAAACAGAAATTGCACCATGCATGTGAGGTATCACCGCGAAGGTGAGATCGAGGGCAGTAATTTTAGCAGTAGACCGCCTCTGTAAATCTAAAGTGGTAATCTGTAAAGGCTTTTAAAAATGTATTTATTTTGTTGCCACTGCACGTTTGTGCGCAATTGTAAAGCATGTCATGTTTGGTATCCATGTACTCGGCCTAAGATCATCTTTTTTATTTCATCAAACATTTGGGCAATATAGTGTGTTTTAGTGCATTAAAATTTGAAAAAGTGTGTTTTTTCGCCCAAAAATGCGTTTGAAAAATCGCTGCACAAATACTGTGTGAAAAAAAAAAAAAAATGAAATACCCACCATTTTAGTCCGTAGGGCATTTGCTTTAAAAAAAATATATAATGTTTGGGGGGTTCAAAGTAATTTTCTTGCAAAAAAAAAAATTTTTTTCATGTAAACAAAAAGTGTCAGAAAGGGCTTTGTCTTCAAGTATTTAGAAGAGTGGGTGATGTGTGACATAAGCTTCTAAATGTTGTGCATAAAATGCCAGGACAGTTCAAAACCCCCTCAAATGACCCCATTTTGGAAAGTAGACACCCCAAGCTATTTGCTGAGAGGCATGTCGAGTCCATGGAATATTTTATATTGTGACACAAGTTGCGGGAAAGAGACAAATTTTTTTTTTTTTTTTTTTGCACAAAGTTGTCACTAAATGATATATTGCTCAAACATGCCATGGGAATATGTGAAATTACACCCCAAAATACATTCTGCTGCTTCTCCTGAGTACGGGGATACCACATGTGTGAGACTTTTTGGGAGCCTAGCCACGTACGGGACCCCGAAAACCAAGCACTGCCTTCAGGCTTTCTAAGGGCGTACATTTTTGAATTTCACTACTGCCTATCACAGTTTCGGAGGCCATGGAATGCCCAGGTGGCACAACCCCCCCCAAATGACCCCATTTTGGAAAGTAGACACCCCAAGCTATTTGCTGAGAGGTATAGTGAGTATTTTGCAGACCTCACTTTTTGTCACAAAGTTTTAAAAATTGAAAAAAGAAAAAAAAAAGTTTTTTCTTGTCTTTCTTCATTTTCAAAAACAAAATTAGAGCTGCAAAATACTCACCATGCCTCTCAGCAAATAGCTTGGGGTGTCTACTTTCCAAAATGGGGTCATTTGGGGGGGTTTGTGCCACCTGGGATTTTCGGGGCCCTGTACGTGGCTAGGCTCCCAAAAAGTCCCACACATGTCGTTTCCCCATACTCAGGAGAAGCAGCTAAATGTATTTTGGGGTGTAATTACACATATGCCCATGGCCTGTGTGAGCAATATATCATTTAGTGACAACTTTTTGTAATTTTTTTTTGTCATTATTCAATCACTTGGGACAAAAAAAAATAATATTCAATGGGCTCAACATGCCTCTCAGCAATTTCCTTGGGGTGTCTACTTTCCAAAATGGGGTCATTTGGGGGGGTTTTGTACTGCCCTGCCATTTTAGCACCTCAAGAAACGACATAGGCAGTCATAAACTAAAAGCTGTGTAAATTCCAGAAAATGTACCCTAGTTTGTAGACGCTATAACTTTTGCGCAAACCAATAAATATACGCTTGACATTTTTTTTACCAAAGACATGTGACCGAGTACATTTTGGCCTAAATGTATGACTAAAATTGAGTTTATTGGATTTTTTTTATAACAAAAAGTAGAAAATATCATTTTTTTTTCAAAATTTTCGGTCTTTTTTCGTTTATATCGCAAAAAATAAAAAACGCAGAGGTGATCAAATACCATCAAAAGAAAGCTCTATTTGTGGGAAGAAAAGGACGCAAATTTCGTTTGGATACAGCATTGCATGACCGCGCAATTAGCAGTTAAAGTGACGCAGTGCCAAATTGTAAAAGGTGCTCTGGTCAGGAAGGGGGTAAATCCTTCCGGGGCTGAAGTGGTTAAAGTAAATGTGTCATAAACCAAGTTACATCTATCAAAAGTACTCCCCTGCTTGGCATGTTTTTTTTTGTTTTTTGGAGAAAAGGCTACTCCATTTTTGGTCACGATTGGTAAAATAATTTCTGCAAAAGGGGAAGTCAGCTGGAGAATTACACCCCTTCCCTCAAGCAGAACGCACATTATTAAAGTCCTAGGTTTTGTTCAGGTAATCGGCACTGGAAGAAGCCTGTAGCTGCATTTCTCCACATTTCTAGCACAGAGATTAAAATTTCAACAGGAGTTCACCTAGTTACCCACCTCTAACTGCAGAGAATCTATTTTCTCCTCCTGACACGTGTCTCCCTCACATTCATATTGAACTATTTTTCCATCGGTCTTGCTAGCAACCAAGCGATGAACATAGTTGTCTAGAGAAGAGGAACATACAAAGCACTGCTGATTACTTACAGTTTATATGTAAAATACATGAATACAACTCAGGGACACAAATCAAACATTTGACAGGTAACATCCATGTTGTCATTATTGTCATCAGTAATTTAATCTATACACCAGAGACTCATTTGTTTTTCTTTAATGTACATTCCTGAAACAATGGCATAGGATATTTTCAAAGTTCAATTCCAGGCAAAATGTTTAATTTTAGTACAGTGGTCTGTTTCCCTATTGGATAGATGTCCCAACACTACATTCCAAACAGAGCTTTTTGGTAGAATAGATTTTTATTGAAGTTTATTACCAGAACAGTACATTGCTGAGAAACAAAATGACAAAATTAGGGAGAATAAGGGGACCTGAAAGGAACTGACAAATATTTCATGCTTTCACACTCTATAAAAATCAACAAAAAATTATGAGAGTTGTGCTTTAACCACTTGACCTCCAGAAGATTTCCCCCCCTGGGGTGATACAATTATTGGGACTTTTTTTCCCCCTAATGCAGGGATTAGATTAAAAGGTTAAAATGACCTGGCTTTAGAGCCACCTAAAAGCTGATCTCCACGTTTAGGGCCAGTTCACACCATAGAAACACAGTCTGGATGCGTTCCAGATGCTTTTCTGCATGCACGCTTTTGACGCAGTCCAGTGCATTTTTTCCCCCTCTAGTTTTCTTAACTTTAAATAAGGACACGTGCGTTCCAATGCATTTTTGGTGAGTTTTACAGCGTTCAAAAAAAAATGCAGCATGTTCTACTTTTTTTTTCTGGAACGGGAACGCACTTAAACTGCAAGCACTGGTGTGAACTATGCCATTGAAAACCATATAACCTACTTTCCATGCGTTTTTGATGCAGAAAAAAAAAAAACGCACTGGACTGCATGTGGTGTGAAGTGGCCCTAAATGTCTCTTTAAATTGTTTATTTGGGCCAAGCTAGTCTAAACAAACCATTTACTGCACTGTAGCCTCAGCTACATACAGTATACAGTGCTGTGTTCTGGTAGTGAGACAGGGACTTCCTGTCTAACTCCCAGGACAAAATTGACCTGGGCTCTGCACTGCTCAGCCATTCATAGGAAGCTTTACATTGTATGAATGAATACAAAGCTTCCTTTGACTGGATGAGGCACACATGTGCATCTATTGGTCTCTGAGGAAGCTTTGTATTAATTCATAGAACGGCTGAGTGGCTGTCACACTATCAGAACACAATGCTGCATACTGTATGTGACTGAGGCTACATACAGTTCATACAGAGCAGCCAGCATGCACACCTGTTCATACAGTAAAGAGTTTGTTTGGGCTAGCTTGGCCAAAATTAACTATTTAAAAGGGACATTAAATGTGGATATCAGCTTTAAAATATAAAAGCCTTAAAAAATTAGCATATACAAATTATTCAAAGTACTGAAAAGCTGAAAACTGAAAGTAGGAATAGATGTACTTACCCCCAGCATAATCCCAGACTCTGTGATTGGTAAGCTGCATTGCATAAGTATGCTGCGTCTCCTCAAAATGTTTATAGGCATGTCTGCTAACATATCTACCACAACCAATGTGACCACATATTAAACAGATCCAGAGGTTCTGCAAGACAGACAAAACAATTCTGAAATAGGAGAAGAGAATCCTTGACTCTGCCATTCATTTCCTTACAATAATGAAGAGTTTTAACAATGTACAGCTGGAAAGGGGTGGTACTATTTTGTTATTTACACTAAAATATTTCAATATTTATTCTATTTTACAGTTATCAATGACAAAAAAAAAAAAGTTGTAAAAATATTTGGAGAGGTCTGTCTTCTTATTTGAACACTCAAAATAAGGTGGCCCATGCATTGCCCCAAGGGTCACAAACTACAAGGTCAGCCCTGTGTCAACTGCATACCAGATTTAAAATGGTCCCACAGATCATTCATGGCTTTATTCAAGCATCACCTGTCACAATCAGGCCACATGTGGCTTTCTTTAGTGTCGGTTCACACTGCCACGACATGGGATCAGACTTGTCAGCCCTCAAGTCGCCCCAAGTCGTTTGACATTGGGAATTACATTATAGTTAATGAGAGCCGTCTTGATATACACTACTGAAGTCACTCCGACTTCAGAAAAGGTTCCTGTACTACTTCAAGGCGACCTGTACCCATAGAATTCAATGGAAGTCGCCTCCAAGTCAGATCCTCATCTATAGTGAAGCGACTTTACAGGAAAAAGAAAAAAATCATGAGGGGGAACGCCATGCCAAATTTTAAAGAAAAAAACGGCATGGGTTCCCCTCCAAGAGCATAAAAGGCCCTTAGGTCTGGTATGGATTTTAAGGGGAACCCCCTATGCCGAAAAAACGGCATGGGAATCCATACCAGACCCTTATGCGAGCACGCAGCCCGGGCGGTCAGGAAAGGGGGTGGGGACGAGCAAGCGCCCCCCCCCTCCTGAATCGTATCAGGCCGCATGCCCTCAACATGGGGGGTAGGTGCTTTGGGGAAGGGGGGCACCCTGTGGCCCCCCCCACCCCAAAGCACCTTGTCCCCATGTTGATGAGGACAAGGGCCTCTTCCCAACAAACCTGGCCATTGGTTGTCAGGGTCTGCGGGTGGGGGGGCTTATCGGAATCCGGAAGCCCCCTTTAATAAGGGGGCCCCTACCCGTTCACCTGAGGGAAAAAAAGTATCAATAACAAAACAAACAAACTACATAGGTTTTTAAAGTAATTTATTAGGCAGCTCCGGGGGTCTTCTTCCAACTTCGGGGTTCTCTTCCGACTTCTCCGCTCTCTCCGGCCTCTTCTCCGCTCTCTTCTCCCACTCTCCGGCCTCCTCTCCCGGTGTCCAGCTCTTTTCCCGCTCTCCGGTTCTTCTGCCGGGCTCCTCCGCTATCTTCTGCACTTTTACCGCTCTCTTGCTAGCTAGGGTCTGGTATGGAGTTTGGGAGGGACCCCCACTCCATTTTTTCGGCGTAGGGGGTTCCCCTTAACATCCATACCAGACCTAAGAGCCTGGTATGTTCTTGGAGGGGAATTCTCTCTCGCTGCAATAGGGAAATGTGTCTTTCCTATTGCAACGAGCGCGAGATGTACAGTACCCTGTCGCCGAGAACATTCAGGCAGGTACTGTATGTCACAAAAGCTGATTAGCTCTGATTAACCGGATCAAAGTCGCCTGTCCTGTGGGCGACTTGAAGTTGTGTTGTAAGTCGCGCAAAGTCGTCTTGCTAAGTCGCGCTGTAAGTCCTGTTGCCCCAGTGTGAACCGACCCTTAGAGACATTGGGAGAGGCACTTGTTATCAAACAAACAGAATTTCTAACTTGCCAGAAATCGGTGTGGCAGATGCTGCTTGTTTTGTTTTTAAAGAAGATGTAAACCATAACTAGGCAACATTTAGTTTAAAATAAAACAAAAACATATCAAAACACTTGCCCCGTTGTTCCCCCCACCCTTTCCACTTTTGTAGTCTAATTTGTAGTCTGCACTGGAAGCGCATTTGATAGGTTAAGAATGGAGGAGAGCACTTAGAAGACAGGAAAATAGGTACAGAGCCTTGTCACTCCAAAACAGAAAATCCTGAACAAGGACTTTCATTCCAGGATTACCAGGTCTTATTTTAACTAAACTTGTAGATTAACAAAATTGGAAATTATTTTTGAAATTACAGAAACACGTTAAAACAGAAGTATTGGATTTCAAAATAACAAACATGCCTAGGTGGATGCAGCATCAGTGTGATGGCACCTGTAAACCCGAGAACTGAGCCAAAAGAAAGAAATCACTGGCTCCCTGCTCAGTGGCGCTCACTGGGGCACTGGACTGTGGAGGTGGCGAGAGCTACTGGATCAAGCACTCAGTGGTGCGCTGGGAGACTGAGCCGGGTGCTGGTCAGGCATCTGGGTGTATCCAGACAATAAAGTAGGGATCCCTCCAGAGTTTGGACTGGACGAGTGACGCCAGCCGACAGCGGACTTTAGACCACCATCAGCTGAATACAGGTAACAAGAGTGCAGAACTAAGTGCACTCCTGGGACCCACAGAAGTAGGGTCAAAAGAGTTTTGGACCTACTTCCCCTTTAAAACATGTTTAACATCTGTCTAAACAATGTGTGTGCTCCACTAATACACAGTATAGGGCAGGTCCTGGCTATTCAGCCTTCCTAGTGAGATATCTCTGCCCCTCTATGGCCAGTTGGTCATTTTCAAGCATTTTTTGTCATACAGCTTAGAGAAAGACAGTTCGAAAAATCTGTCAGGAAGCAAAACAAGGGCTTCAAAAGCCTGTAATGAAATTATTCACCCCAAACTAATGGACACCATACTAACTCCAGGGCAGGTCAACACATTCAGCTTCACAAGCAAATTAATTGTGCTGGAAATAAAATGCAGTCCGGCAACTGGAGAGTGGTAGTTTCCAGCAAACATTAATAAGACAGACAGTTTTCTTTGTGACAGATTCCCTTTAAGAGTAAGATAAAGTCTATACATTATCAGCCAATTCCTAAAATATATTGCGACTGTGCTAAAAACAGAACACCCATCTATCTTTAATGTGAGTCACATGAAAGCCTAATATATTAGCAGGCTTTTTACACTGCTTTGCTTGGAGCTGTAGCCTCCTGTCATATGGCTCTGTGCAGACTCCATCTAATGTTGCAATGCTGATGTTTCATCCAGTGAAAACTGTGACCTTTAAGCCAGCTATAGACAGATCGAATTTCAGGCGGTTCAGCAGGAACCTGACAAATTTCGATCCATCTATGGCGAGGTTGGTTGTACTGAAGTCGCTCTATTGATCGACTTCAGTACAATCTGCCTGTCGTCTTTTTTTTTTATTTATTTTTTTGGGGGGGTTCTTTTGTACAATTGTAGCTATAGCTAGCAGCAGTGATCATTGTATTCTGGACGGCAGACAAACATTCCCCTGTCAGAAAATAGCGCAGCAGCAGGGATTCCCCCATCCACATTGACTTTGTGGATAGCGGAATCTAGTGCTTTTCTTTCCCTTAACCTTTATGGCCAGCCTTCTTTTAGGCTGAATTTGCACATACCGCAAAGACAAGCATTTACTGCATTGTAAAATGCCTGTCACCGCAAGGACACACAAAAAAAAAAAAAAAAAAACAATAGTTTTCTGTGTGTCCCATTCACACTGCAACACAGTACAGATCTGTGCTGAAATGCAGGGATGCTGCATTTTATCGCAGCACACTGTACAGAAGCACAGACTATGGAATGAAGTTTATTTTTGTACACTTCAAATAAAGTTTGTACAAAAAAAAAAAAAAAGGGAGAGAGCCGTGTGTGATGTGTGCTGAATCGTGCACCATATCAGCCCCTATGGCAGAAAAGAATGGTCAGCTGCCTGAGAGGTAAAGCTCCAGCAGCTGTCCGTTCCGGTGTGAAACAGCCCTTACAGAAAATGAGTCTCCATTATCTTTTTGGATAAAAATGTGAGCTTCATAACGAAGAACTCCTTTTAAAAATGTCAATCGCTTGGCTTTGGCTGTTATGCTGTCCCTCTGGCTTTCTAAATCTGAATGAGGAAGTAAATAAGGAAAGTTAAAGTATTTCAAAAGTCTTTATATAATGCATGTACTGAATGATTTGAAAAACAATAAAGCAAATGATTTAGCATTGCAGCATCGTAACCAGGGTTTCAGAGAACAGTCAACAGTATCAGACGAGCTATCACGCGATCGGTTTCTTTTAACCTTTTCATGACCAGAGGTCACTGATGCTTAGATGACCAGGCCAAATTAAGGCAGTAAAAGCCAATTTGAGAATACTGTAACTCCAGAACTAATCTGCATATCTAAATCATTTTAAATATTTATGCATATACTGTATTTGTTACACTCTTAATAAAAACCCAGCATCTGTTTTTTCCTATACACAAATGTGCAAAAATACAAAAACATATTTTCGATTTTCAATTTTTCATTATTATTTTTAATACTTTACAATAAAGTATAAAACTGAAGACAACGCAGTTACCACTGCAGGTTGAAGGTGTCAGTATTCATTTCCAGGCCTTCATTTTCTCTAACAAAGCCTCCATAGCATGCTCCCTTTAACCGGATCAATTCTGAGCGGTCAGAAAGAGCTTGGCTTGAGAGCCAACACTTTGCACATCTGCTGACTTTAAAACCCAGCTGTCACTGACAGTTTGGGTCTCCATTGGTGATCAGGAACCAGAGAATCATGAGATCACTAGGCCAGCCATAACATAATGATCACATTTAGGGTGGCGGCTTTAAAAAAAGAAAAAAAAAAAAAGAAAAGCCTTTATAAATGTAATGTAATTCTTTTAAAACATTTAGTTTTTTTATACATATAGTTTACAATTCTACATGTTCATGATGGCAGCTATATTTGGCACAGAGATACAGGGAATTAAGAGTTAAATTTGCTCTTTTATTCACAATGCAAACATCAGTTCCGAGGCAGAACAACTCGCTCAGTGTGTTTTATGCAAAAGACCCAGGAAAATATCAAATCCACATGTCTCCAGTGCAGAGTCAAAAAATGTCAACTTACTTCCTGTACACCACACTCAAAGCATTTGTTTTCCTCCACTGGTTCTGGGGTTTGGCAGTATCTACACACCGGACATCTGTAACAAAGAGATGTTTTTTTGTTTTTTTTACATACAAATCTGGAACATGTTGCAATTTAATTATTGTAAGCTGGAACAAAGGATGGTGAAATCCATCAGGAACGCTGATTTCAATTGTTTTATTACACACATTTGTAGTTTGCATAAATGGTATATAACCTTTCATTAAAGTGTTGTATTAGCTAAGTATGTATAGAGCTTGCTCTCAGGCTGCATTGGCTTTTTTCATAGCAGTCAGATTGCTATCCAAAGTCCGAGATAATTTTTGCCTATCCTCTCCTATATAAATATTATTTAAATTAGCGCATTATTATAGGACTAATATGTTAATATAATCTTATGTGGGTAAACAATAAGCTTCTCTAATCATAACAAATAGGATTTTTATAACAGCTTACCTGTAAAATCCTTTTCTTGGAGTACATCACAGGACACAGAGCACCATAGTAATAAACTATATGGGTTATAGGCCACCTTTAGGTGAATGGACACTGGTATAACCAAAAAGGAAACAGGAAGTGCCCCTCCCTATATAACCCCTCCCATACTGGGAGTATCTCAGTTTTTGTAGCAAAGCAATATAAACACATATCCTAATAAGAGCGGAGGGACCTCTGTGTCCCGTGATGTGCTCCAAGAAAAGGATTTTACAGGTAAGCGGTTATAAAAATAGCATTTTCTTCATCGTACAACACGGGACACAGAGCACCATAGTAATAACTATATGCAATGTCCCAAAGCAATGCCACCTGAGAGGGGGGGGGACGGGACACAAAGCAAATAGCCACCGCCAGGTGTGGGGACCTATACTGCGCCCAAAGGCGGTGTCCTCCTACCATCTTACATCCATTTGATAGAATCTTGTGAATGTATGTGTACTGACGACCAAGTAGCAGCCTTGCAAACCTGAGCTACAGAGGCTTGGCGATGCACTGCCCATGAAGCACTGACTGCCTTTGTAGAGTGAACTTTAATCTTAAAAAGGGAGGAAACCTTCTTTTCAGGCCATAAGCCTGACTAATCACCTGACGAATCCAGTTAGCAACAGTAGATTTCAATGCTGCCTGACCCTTTCTAGGGCTTTCCGGCAACACAAACAAAACATCAGTTTTCCACATCTGAGCAGTCGCTTTCAGGTAGGCTTTAATTGCTCTCACTACATCGAGAGAATGTAATAATTTTTCTTCTGCAGAACGAGGTTCTGGGAAAAAGGAAGGTAAGGAAACATCAGACACTACCTTTGGCAAAAAGGTTGGTTGCAGATGCAGCACAACCTTATCCTTGTGAATGATTAAGTATGGCTCTTTACAGGAGAAAGCAGCCAATTCTGATACTCTTCTTGCAGAGGTCATCGCAACTAGGAATACCAATTTCCTTGTCAAAAGGATCAAAGGAATATTCCGTATAGGTTCAAAGGGTTGTCTTTGCAACACCGACAAAACCCGATTCCAATCCCATGAGCACAAGGGTATTCTAACTGGCGGAGTTATCTGAGTTACCCCTTAGATGAATGCCCGGACTAAAGAGTGTGAAGCAAGCGGCCTTTGGAAAAACACTGCCAAGGCCGAAATCTGACCCTTGATTGTACTCAAGGCCAGCTTCATTTCTACTCCTAATTGTAGAAAGGCCAGAATTCTTCCTATGACATACTTACGAGGACACTAATCCTTGGTTTCACACGTGACGTAGGCCTTCCAGACCCTGTAATCAATGGTTCTGGAGGCCGGCTTTCTGGCATTAATCAGGGTGGTTACTACCGAACCTGAAAGAGCCTGATTTTTTTAGAATGTGGGCTTCAATAGCCACACCGTTAAATTTAGCGTTTGTAAGGCAGGAAGGAATACCGGTCCCTGTGACAGCAGGTCCGGACGAGTTGGAAGAGTCGAAGACTCCCCTACTGCCATTCTCACAATCCCTGCATACCAGGGTCTTCTGGGCCATGTCGGGGCCACTAGGATTACCAGCTTCCTTCTTCCCTGATCCTGGGAAGCAGCCGTGGTAGCAGCTGAACTGGAGGGAATGTATAAATCAGTGAAAACTGAATTCACGGGATCACTAACACATCTACTCCGAGTGCAAGTGGATCCCTTGTTTTCGCCACAAACTTGTCCAACTTCTTGCTGAACCTGGACACCAATAGATCTACGTCCGGCATACCCCATCTTTGGCATATGGCCAAAAAGAGATCGGGATGTAGAGACCATTCTCCCGGCAACAACTGTTGACGGACCAGAAAATCTACCTGACAATTTTCCACTCCTGGAATGTAAACTGCAGATAGGCAAGGAACATGTTTCTCAGCCCAAGTCAGAATATGGTCCACCTCCCTTTGGGCAGCGTGGCTTCTGGTGCTCCCTTGGTGATTGATGTAGGCCATTGCTGTGGCATTGTCGGATTGTATACTGACTGAAGCATTCCGCAACCTGGATGTCCAGGCTATTAGAGCCAGACGTACTGCCCAAATCTCTAGGATATTGATAGGCAAAGTCTTCTCGGACTCTGACCACTTCCCTTGAACCGTGGTCTCTTCTAGAACTGCTCCCCAGCCCCAAAGGCTGGCATCCGTTGTTACTACTTTCCAGGAAACTGGAATGAAGGATTTCCCCTTCTGTAAATTCCTGGTTATCAACCACCAGTTGAGACTCTGGCGTACCTTTGGAGCCAGATTCATTGGATAATCCAAGGCTTGGATCCGTTTGCTCCAAACAGACAGAATGATTTGTTGCAACAGTCTTGAATGAAACTGGGCATAGGGAACCGCTTTGAAGGAAACTAACATCTTCCCTTTTTTTTTTTTTTTTTTTTTTTTTTTTTTTTTGGGGACTGACATAACCAGTATTTACATAATCAACTTTTACCGTATTTATACAACAGTCCACAAAAAGAAAAGGCAAGGAGCATGAACATCAATAAAATACCCTCCTCTACCTGAGGGACATACAAAATTTTTCCCCTTTCTTTAACTCCCCTTCCCTCCCCCCGCCATCACACCCCCCCCCCGACCCCCCTACCCCCTTAAACCTCATTCTCCCTCCCCATTCGCCCCGTGTTTCTCCCACATCACCCAATCCTTCCATATTTTCTCAAATTTTTTGTGATTACTTCTTTTCTTATATATAAGTCTCTCTCTACTAACTTCCTCCTTCACTTCTTTCACCCATTCTTCGAACGTCGGGGGTTCTTTTCTCTGCCAATTCTTGGCTATAAGCTTTTTCCCTTGAAACAGGCACCTGACTATTGCAGTCTGTGTATCTCTTGCGGGCTGTTGCTCCTCTATTAGACCTAGTAGGCAGATCTTGGCGCCCATACTTAATGATGTCTTAAAAATACAATTTATCCTGTCCACAATACTTTTCCAGTATCTGTACAGTTTTGGGCATCGCCAGAACATGTGTAATAGGTCTCCCCTCTCTCCTCCGCACCTCTGGCACCCCGAGTCTACCCTCCTCCCCATCCTAAACAGCTTTAATGGTGTAAAATACGCCCTATATATCAAGTATAAATGCGACACTGCCTGTGATGGAGAGAGGGAAACCCTGGGTCCTGATGACAACACGTACTCCCATTGACTGTCCGATATTTTCCCAATCTCATCCTCCCATTTTTTCCTATTTTTATCCTCCACTCTATCCCCTTGTATCGAGATTCTTAAACTGCTGTACATATCAGATATCAGACCTTTCGTGGAATCTGAGTCGACCAGTTTTCTCACAGAGATCATGTCGCTCCATAGTGGCTCCTTGCCGTTAAATTGTGCGTCTAAAGCGTGCCTAACCTGCAAGTATCTGTAGAATGAACGGTTAGGGATCGCGAATTCAATCGCCAATTCCTGGAATGTTTTTAATCTCCCGGCTTTATAAAGCTGTGAGAGATTGGGATCGGCAGGGCATCCACTCTCTTCAATCTTCCCCATTATTTTCACTTCATTAAGCTTGCTATTATCCCACAATGGGGAGAACTCCGAGAAATCTACATAGCCCATTATTTTTTTGACCTTGGACCAGCTCTTGACCATCAACTGGGTAGTGGGACATCTGGTAATAAAGGAGTCCGCCTCCAACGCTTCTACTATGGTGTCATGGTTAGTATCGCCTAGGAGTACTTTATTCCCTGTTACCTCTTTCCCGGGCCTATTACACCCTCCCATATACTGGACCTGTGATGCCAGAAAGTAACATCCCGGGTCCGGGACCCCCAGTCCTCCCTTCTCTGTCGTTCGCCGGAGCGTCTGCAGGCCGATCCTTGCTGCGCCGCCTTTCCAAATCAGCTCTCTGAATAAGCTGTCCATTTTATTGAACCATCGTTTAGCAATCCAAACAGGTGAATTATGCAGAATATATAAAATTTGCGGCATCCAGACCATTTTTATCAGGTTGCAGCGCCCGGCGACCGACAGGGGCAACCGTCCCCACACCCTACATTTTTGTTTGAGTTTTTTCATTAATGGGACTAGATTTTCTGCAATATATTGCTCCGGATCCCTTGAGATATTAATCCCCAGGTATTTCATCTGAGTGACTACCTTAATTTGTGTGGTTTGATCCGGAAGGGGCTCCATCAGGGGGTCTATAGGTAATATTGCTGACTTTTCCCAATTAATTTTTAACCCAGAGAATTGGCCAAAGTCTTCAACCATCCCCATGGCCGTCCTTAATGACTCCTGCGTATCCCCTAGAAATAACAGAATGTCATCTGCGTACATTGCTATTTTCTCCTCTCCCCTCCTTCTTTTAAACCCCTGAACCCCCTGAGACGCCCTTATAGCCACAGCCAGCGGCTCTATTGCCAGGGCAAACAGGAGGGGCGACAAAGGGCACCCCTGCCTGGTGCCCCTTCTTAATTGGAACCAATCTGAGCATTCTCCATTGACTCTAACCTTTGCCCTTGGTCTGTCATATAAAAGGCTTAGCCAATGAACAAAGCCAGGGCCAAACTGGAATTCCGCCAACACCTTCCAGATGTAATGCCACTCCAGGCAGTCAAATGCCTTGGTGGCATCTAACGAGAGGAGTGCCCTCTTACCGCTATTCGCCGTGGGGATCTGCATATTTAGATATACTCGTCTTATGTTCGTACTTGTAGCTCTGTCCGGGATAAACCCGGTTTGATCTATATGAATTACTCTGGAAATTATTTTCTTTAGCCTTGTTGCCAGGGCCTTTGCCAGAATCTTCACGTCCGAACATAACAGTGATATCGGTCTATATGATGCCATCTCTAACGGGCTTTTCCCCTCCTTCAGCAATACTATTATAATGGCCTCTGTCATTGAGACTGGCAAATTACCATCCTTCCCAGTGCCGTTTAGTACTTCCAAAAGCATGGGGAGCAAAATCTCCCCATACTTTTTGAAAATTTCTACGGGTAAACCATCGGGGCCCGGGGCCTTCTGGTTCGCCATGTCTGCCACAGCCCTTTGTAATTCCCCAAGTGTCAGAGGGGCATCCAACATTTCCCTATCCTCTCTCGTGAGCGGGGTTAACTTAATCTGATCAAAGAAAGCTGTCATTTCCCCCTCCACATCTTCCTGAGCCGAGCTATATAAATTTTTAAAGTACTCCCTAAACTCTTCTAATATTTCTAGGTTAGTATTTTTTATTATTCCCTCTCTTCCTTCTATCGCTAGTATAGAATTTGGAGGGCCATTGGCCTTTATAATCAGGGCCAGAGTCCTCCCGACACACTCCCCCTCACAGGCAAACATTCGTTTTTGAAATAACCTTTTCCTCTCTGTCTTTTCCAGGACTATTCTACTGTACTCATTTTGTCTCTCTACCCACGTCTTATATCTGGATGGGGTTGGGTCCTCAACGTACCGTTCTTCCGCTCTTATAGCACTCTCTTTGACTTTTAGTTCTTCTATCTGTGATTTTTTCTTAGTGTGGGATATTTTTTGAATTAGGATCCCCCGGAGGAAAGCTTTCAGGGCATCCCAAACTATCCCTAATGGAGCTGTACCTCTATTCAGATCTACAAATTCCACCAGCTTCTCCATCACCGTACCCGCGTCCTCAATAATCTCGAGCCAAAAGGGATTTACTTTCCAGTCACCCCTATTAATGCCTCTCTCACCCTTTAAATCAACTATCACTGGTGAGTGGTCCGAGATCCCCCTTGGCTCGTAGACTATTTCTCCCACCATGCCCAGCGATTCCTCGTTACCCAAAACCAGGTCTATCCTGGACAGGGTGGTATGTGTTCTGGAATGGCAGGAATATTGTCTCACCCCAGGGTGCCTCTCTCTCCAGATGTCTACCAATCCTACTTCCTCACAATACTGTAGAAGCGGACTCTTAGGTTTTCCCCTACCCAGACTTTTTAAAGGAAACCTGTCTACCTCGTTATTCATGGTCATGTTGAAGTCCCCAACCGCCACTACCGGAACCCCTGGGAGGTTCGCCATAAATTCTGTTAGGTCATCCAAAACCTCCCTCCCAAAAGGGGGAGGAATATAGATGTTAGCTAGTACGCATTTCCTGTTCTCAATTGTACAATAGAGAAAAATATACCGGCCTTCTGTGTCCACCTTACTATGGCTGCAGGAGAAAGCTATCCCTGATTTTATCAAAACACTCACACCCCTTGAGTACGGAGTGTGAGTGGAATGAAATTGCATCTGAAATTTTTTATGATCCATTATCTTGATTGATTCCTTATCCAGGTGCGTCTCCTGCAGACATAGTATCTGAACCTTCCCCTTATCTACCATAGATAGGATCGTCTGCCTTTTCAGATTATCTTTAACCCCCCGAACGTTCCAGGAACATATAGTAAACTTTTTTTTAAATTTCCAAGTGCTATCTAAACCACCACTACCATACATCTGTGGATCCTATCTCGTTGTGTCCCTTGGCAAAATTAAACCACCTCTTTATGTGACTACTATAATATTTATAAGATGAATTTCCCCTTACTCCAAAGTCCACCCCCCCCTCCCACACACACTCATACACATATTCCTCCCCTTCCTCCCCCCACCCCACCTCCCCCTACCCCCCCTATTTTTACACCTATTGCCCAATTTTGGGCCTACCCCTGAGGCTTCTATAGTGACCGGACACATTGTTTCAAGGTGAGAAAAACAAACCTACCCCCCCCGGACCCAGTAAGAGGGGAACTATCCCCATTGTTTCCACTGTGCTTATAAACCAACAACTTTTACGTGTTCCCCCCTCCCTCCCCACTCCCCCTTAAAAAAAAGAAAAAAGAAAAAAGGAAAAAAAAAGGGAAAAAGGAAGAGGAAATCCACAAAAAAAAAAGAAAAAAAAAAAAAAAATTCTCTCTTGATTTCCCGATCTCCTGCCTTTTCTATATTTCATCTTCTCGCTGTATTCTTCCTTTGTTCTTTTCTAACCAAGTTGTAACTTCGGTGGGAGTATTAAAAAATTGAGTTTCCCCCAGTGCCGCGATGCGCAAGCGTGCTGGATATAATAAAGCATAGTTAATTTTTAACTGCTGCAGCTTGCGCTTGCATTCCAAAAATTTGGCTCTCTGCCTTTGAAGCTCAGGAGAGAAGTCCGGATATATTGAGACCCTTGCACCTCTATATTGAATGTTCTTCATCTCCCTTGCCTTCCGAAGGATGGTGGTTTTATCCCTGAAGCATAATAGCTTAAAAATCAGTGGTCTTGGGTGACCCCCTGGAGCCCATGACCTAGAGGCCACTCTATGCGCACGCTCAATGGAAAAAAATTCTGAGAGTGACTCCCTCCCGAATCTCTCCTTTAACCAATCTTCCATAAATTTAACAGGATTATTGCCTTCACAGCCTTCTGGGAGGCCCAACACCCTCAAATTCTCTCTGCGTAGTCTGTTTTCCATACTGTCCATTTTTTGCATACATTCATTAAGTTGTTTTTTCATAAGTGAAACTTCCTGTCTTAAAGGGGAGACATCATCCTCCATTTGACTGATCCTGTCTTCCAAAGCTGCAGTCCGAGTGCACACTACTTGCACATCACTTTTTACTGACAATAAATCACTTTTAAAACTTTCCATTTGTGCTGACAGGGCAGAAATAGATACCTTACAACTATTTACCGCTAGAAAGATGTCTCTCAGTGATGGTTCCTTCTCAGCCATTGATGCCACACCACCATCCCCCACCTCCGTGGTCAAACCAGAACCCCCCTCCACCATACCATTCACCCCCAACTCCAATGGGGCGTTTGCTACTGCACCCCCCGTAGGGGCGAGGCTTCTCCTTCCCAGCTGGCTGGTTTGATGCTGAGTCCCCCCTATATGGTTGCTCTTTTTAGGTGTCGTGCTTGCATGCTGGTTTGGTGTGTGAGCAAATCGCTCCAGTTTGGCAGCTACTTGACTTCCCTTTTCTTTGGGGTTACGCTGTGCTAGGGCCCCTGCACCCTCTTGTGCTGATGTCTCCTCCAGCCCCTTTTTTCTGGTCATGGCGAACCCGTTATGCACTGTGTACACCCACAAATATATATGTCCCTCAGCAAGGACCACTGCAGCCTCTCTCCTCCGATGGCTGTGCAATTCCAAGTGTCCTGCGCCACCCAGACCGTCTCACAAAATCGCAACAGTCCTCCCACACATCTCAACACTCGCCGCTGCGAGTCACTCACCCCTCCGGTCCACGTCTTGTCACAGTGTGAGTCGGGTCAGCTCCGCACACGGCTACCCCCGTGAAAAGCTATTACTGCCACGCTCCCCGACTGCTATTACAGTTGGGGAGCGTGGCTAACACGAAAGGCAAGGTCACGAACTAAAAGTGGCGCAGCTCTACTGCAAACCGCAGAAAATTCTGGTGAGCGGGAAATATTAGCACATGTAGATACGCAGCCTTGATATCTATGGATGCTAGAGCCTCTCCTCCCCATAGGGTGGAAATAACTGACCGAATCGACTCCATTCGAAAGGAGCAGATGTTTAGGAAGTGATTCAGATTTCTGAGATCTAGAATGGATGACATCTCCATTTGGTACCATAAAGAGATTTGAATAAAACCCCATGTCCCTCTATTTTGTGGGATACTCCCTGTATGGGAGGGGTTATATAGGGAGGGGCACTTCCTGTTTCCTTTTTGGTTATACCAGTGTCCATTCACCTAAAGGCGGCCTATAACCCATATAGTTATTACTATGGTGCTGTGTCCCGTGATGTATGATAAAGACAAACGTACATTAGAAGGGTGGGTAATTTTTTAATTAATTATGAAGGTTTTAAATATTTTGGAATACGTTACCAAGACCCCACTTTCAGTCCTATCCAAGCTCTACATGTTATCCTCCAAAGTCTGACCCTTGCATATGGTTGCAGTAAGGAGGTATTGCTTTAGCAAGGCTTGGCCCTCCTTACAGTCCTGCTTTGATTAGGGGTGACAATTAACCAGTGGCACACACTGCCCCTACAACTCATGCGTTTCCATACTGCACACATGCAGACAAAAAGATAGTTCTGCACCAAGTCTCTGCAATGAAGTGCCAGCAAAAGGGCAACAAGGTAAAATGCTTCTACCACCTACTCATTAAGGGCTTTTGTGGATGTGCAAACGCAGCTTTGCTTTCATGTATATTCTGTTTTCATTAAGGCTGCACACCAGTGGACTGACTCGTAATCTTCCTGGCATTTTAGGGCGCATGAGAGGCACTTTTGCAACATGTTCAATTCCTACATTTAGGGTATATGTCCCAGACAGCATACAACCCTAAAATGAGAATACTGCCACATGCTGTGTATTTCAGCCTGTTACAGATTACAGGCTGCTGGTAGCAGGGCTGGACGCTGTACCTGTGCTTCCTAAGCACCCAAATATGCTGGAATTCGATGTCCACAACCTATACAGCCCATGTACACGTAGCCTTAAGATGAAATCTACTTTTCCTCCTTTTACATAGTGGGTGAGGTTGAAAAAAGACAAAGTCCATCAAGTCCAATCTATGTGTGATTATATGTCAGTATTACCTTGTATATCCCTGTATGTTGTGGTCGTTCAGGTGCTTATCTAATAGTTTCTTGAAACTATCGATGCTCCCCGCTGAGACCACTGCATGTGGAAGGGATTTCCATATCCTTGCCACTCTTACAGTAAAGAACCCTCTACGTAGTTTAAGGTTAAACCTCTTTTCTTCTAATTTTAATGAGTGGCCACGAGTCTGGTTAAACTCCCTTCCACGAAAAAGTTTTATCCCTATTGTGGGGTCACCAGTACGGTATTTATAATTGAAATCATATCCCCTCTCAAGCGTCTCTTCTCCAGAGAGAAAAAGTTCAGTGCTCGCAACCTTTCTTCATAACTAATATCCTCCAGACCGTTTATTAGCTTTGTTGCCCTACTTTGTACTCGCTCCATTTCCAGTACATCCTTTCTGAGGATTGGTGCCCAGAACTGGACAGCATACGCTAGGTGCGGCCGGACCAGAGTCTTATAGAGCGGGAGAATTATCGTTTTATCTCTGGAATTAATTCCCTTTTTAATGCATGCCAATATTCTATTTGCTTTGTTAGCAGCAGTTTGGCATTGCATGCCATTGCTGAGCCCATCATCTACTAGGACCCCCAGGTCCCTTTCCATCCTAGATTCCCCCAGGAGGTTCTCCCCCCAGTGTATAGACTGCATTCATATTTTTGCCACCCAAAAGCATTATCTTACATTTTTCTACATTAAACCATTTGCCATGTAGTTGACCACCCAATTAATCTCTTCAGATCTTTTTGCAAGGTTTCCACATCCTGCGGAGAAGTTATTGCGCTGCTTAGCTTAGTATCGTCCGCAAATAGAGATTGAACTGTTTACCCCATCCTCCAGGTCGTTTATGAACAAATTAAACAGGATTGGTCCCAGCACAGAACCCTGGGGGACCCCACTACCCACCCCTGACCATTCTGAGTACTCCCCATTTATCACCACCCTCTGAGCTCGCCCTTGAAGCCAGTTTTCAATCCATGTACTCACCCTATGGTCCGTGCCAACGGACCTTATTTTGTAAAGTAAACGTTTATGGGGGACTGTGTCAAATGCTTATGCAAAATCCAGATACACCACGTCTACAGGCCTTCCTTTATCTAGATGGCAACTCACCTCCTCATAGAAGGTTAATAGATTGGTTTGGCAAGAACGATTCTTCATGAATCCATGCTGACTACTGCTAATGATACCGTTCTCTTTACTAAAATCTTGTATATAGTCCCTTATCATCCCCTCCAAGAGTTTACATACTGATGTTAGGCTAACTGGTCTGTAATTCCCAGGGATATATTTTGGGCCCTTTTTAAATATTGGTGCTACATTGGCTTTTCTCCAATCAGCTGGTACCATTCCAGTCAGTAGACTGTCAGTAAAAATTAGGAACAATGGTCTGGCAATTACTTGACTGAGTTCCCCAAGTACTCTCGGGTGCAAGCCATCTGGTCCCGGTGATTTATTAATGTTAAGTTTCCCAAGTTTAATTTTAATTCTGCTCTCTGTTAACCATGGAGGTGCTTCCTGTGATGTGTCAGGAGGATAAACACTGCAGTTTTGGTTACTGCAGCCCCCCCCGATTCCCTCGTGAAGACTGAGGAGAATAATAAATTCAATACATTGGCCATCTCCCCATCCTTTGAAACCAGATGTCCTTCCTCATTCTTTATGGGGCCAATATGGTCTGTCCTTTTTTTTACTGTTTACATACTTAAAGAATTTCTTGGGATTATTTTGCTCTCCTCCGCTATGTGTCTTTCATGTTCTATCTTAGCCGTCCTTATTGCACCCTTACATTTCTTGTTACATTCTTTATAAAGTCTGAGTGCTGAGGATGATCCCTCAACCCTGTATTTTTTGAAGGCCTCCTCCTTTGCTTTTATATGCATTTTTATGTTGGAGTTAAGCCATCCAGGACTTTTGTTCGCTCTTTTAAATTTATTATCCAATGGGATGCATTGGCTAATGCCCTTTTTTAATATGCTCTTAAAGCAAACCCATCTCTCCTCTGTGTTCTTTGTTCCTAAGATTTTATCCCAATTCATGCCTTCTAGCAAGTGTCGTCGTTTAGAGAAGTTGGCTCTTTTGAAATTCAGTGTCTTTGCTTTCCCCTTATGTTTCCTATTTGTGTGATTTATACTGAAGCCAATTGACCTGTGATCGCCGTTACCTAAATTGCCCCGTATATCCACATCTGTGATCAGGTCTGTATTGTTGGTAATCAGATCCAGTAACGCTTTATTTCTAGTTGGCGCGTCTACCATCTGACCCATAAAATTGTCCTGCAAGACATTTAGGAACTGGCGAGCCTTAGATGAATGCGTGGTTCCCTCCGCCCAGTCTATGTCTGGATAATTAAAATCCCCCATTATGATAACACTTCCCATCCTTGCTGCTAATCCAATTTGTGATAGGAGATCTGTCTCCCATTCCTCATTCAGCTTAGGGGGCCTGTAACATACTCCCAGTATTATTTTCCCTTTAGCTTCATCCCTTTGGAGCTCTACCCATAAGGATTTCGCCTCCTCCCTAGCTCCGTTAGTGATGTCATCTCACACATTCACTTGTACATTATTCTTGATATATGGGCATACCCCTACCCTTTTTACCCTCTCTATCCTTGCGATAAAGGGCATACCCTTAAATGGTTGCCAGCCAATCATGAGAGCTGTTGAACCAGGTTTCAGAAATTCCCACAAAATCCAAATCCTCCTCGTACAACAGTATCTCTAGTTCACCCATCTTGCCCGCCAGGCTCCTGGCATTGGTGAACATGCCACAGAGTTTAGACCGGTCGCATGTTATCCTCTTATTGGGTGTTCCTAAGGCGCTTCAAGCTGCTTTCGCATCAACTTGTATGGTGACAGAAAGTTCTAACGCAAACAAAAGTCTACGTACAAAAGGCCCTAAAGCTTCTTTGGAATATGTGGTTGGACTTCATGTGTGGCCTCACATTTCGTTGCGAGAAACTAAATATGCACTTCAATAATAAATGTGTAGTGTGCAGATCTTTTTAAAGGATAAGTTTACATTTAATGACATGTTACATGTGAAACATGTACGATGTTACTAAAGCACCTACCTGCACCCCAAACTGATCCCCTATTGTGACTGGGGGCAGGGGATCCTCTTCCAGCACCCTCGGTCACAATTCAAAAAACAGCACGGCCATGCAGCCGCATTATTCATTCACAGAATTAACAAACTAAAAGTACTGACTGCGGCAGAGGGCTTGTAGTGCTCGTGAGACTTCCTGGAATTCAGTAACTGCCTGTCTCTACAAGAGTACGGGCAGACAGCTGTACTGACAGTATGGAGGAGCCTGCCACTGCACCCGCAATCTGATTGCAGGTGCAATGCTCTACAGGCTACTAAGAAAAACAAATGAATGTACATTTTGTTACCTGCAAAAAATGTGCATTTATAATTTTTTTTCTAAACGTGAACTCATCTTTCTGTCAACATGGAGGCTACCACTGCAGAGCACTGAAGTATGTAGATCAGGACTTTTGACTTCCCTGTAACTTTCCTGATTTGTATATCAATTGGCCAGTGACTTAAAAAGTGATAAAGCTAGAGGGTCAGAATTTACATCCCACACATTTTTATGACAGGTTTACTTTAATTAAACATTTTGAACTATTTATAGGTATTTCCTGCAAAGTACAACTGCCTTGGTTTCAACCAGTACAATTTTTATAACAGAAAATGAAAAAATCATCTTCATTTGCAGTACCATAGCAACACATGCCCAATAAAGCTATATATTCTGTCAAGAATATGGGTTATTGATATACTATTTATCAGATATCTTCCTTAAGCCGGCCATAGACTGTTCAAATCTGGGGCGGTTCAGCAGGAACTGGACCCCCCCCCCCGCCGGGAGAACACAATGGCTCCATGGAAAGGATTCCCTCCCCATCAACACTGACTGACCCGTGGTTGCAGGAAAGAAAATCGCTTTGTCTATAGCAGGGCTTAATTAATGTGTGCTACAGCTCCTCTAAGAAAAATCACAAAGGTCTTGCTCATCATTTATTAGCAGGACAATTTAGGCCATATTCACACCCAACAATTTTGTAGTTCCAAAGCTCCAAAAATGCTAAACATCCAATATCCCATGGTTTTTAATTGCACCTATTCACATCTGAGCGTAGTGTCACTTGAAGCTCGAAGAAAAAAAGTACACGAGCTTCTGTTGAGCTACAATGGGAGCACCTGAAAAATGTGTGAAAATGCACACATTGTACGTTTTTTCCCCCTAGTAACTAGCTTTACATTGGCTAAAAGTAATAAAACCCTTAAGCCTCAGACACCAAAAATGCACAAACACACCTTCACAAATGCTAATAAAAAAAAATCCTATATGCAAAAATTTGATTCACCACAAACTAGCCCCAAGTGAACTCAAATAGCAGCGCTAAATAAACCCTAATCATAAATAAAATAAAGAGTGATGAAATTAAATTAAATAATCCACCAGTGATAAACTTATATGCTTACTCCTTCCTACCACTGTGCATCAAAATGATAAGTATAGTGCGCATACCCAATTACGTGAATATCATAGCTGTACACAAAAATATATAGAAAATTCAAAATATATATATATATATATATATATATATATATATATATATATATATATATATATATATATATATATATATATATATATATATATATATATATATATATATATATATACACACACACACACCAGTGTAAATAAGTCCACAAATGTGTAAAAAAAAGTCCAAAAAATATTGATCCGTGACGTGATACAGTGTAGATCTCCACTTTAAGTAACTCTTCCACCGCACCTCTGTGACCGTGAATCCACTCCCCTTAGGCTAATGCACTCACCAACTCCTTTCGCCCACAATCTTGTGTTGGGCCACAAAGCTTTATCCCACACAGAAAGGGGGAATAAATGGTCTCCAATAGTTCACCTTTACATATCCAGAGTGTAATGATCAAAAGCTCTCTCCACATGAAAAAAAAGAAAATGATCCAATAGTGCAATAACGTAATGATATTTATTAAAATAACACACTCCTCCACCATTAAACTCACATCTTTAAAATTCACTGCAAGCTCAAAACAGCACAGCATGCTGTCACAGCACAAACTCCAAACAGTAACCAGTGTATGGTGGTCACGGCGGACCCAGGTACTGCGCTCTCTAACACCCGTCTCACCCGATCCCTGGTGTTACTAGGACCCACTTCCGCACTTCCTCGTATGGCGCTCCCTGTCACAGCGTCCCACGTCACAAGCGTTCGATTGCCGTGTAGCCACGCCCCAACATGTTTCGTCATGAAGACTTAATCATGGGATTGGCTACACGGCACGGCAATCATTCTTTTATACCCTCCACTCCCGATCCGAGCGGAAGTAACCTTACTGCGCCTGCGCGCTCCCTGTGTCCCCGCTCGCACCATACATCACTATTACAATGCAGCAGAGCAAGCAAGGTCGTTAATCATAGTATTAATATACATATCAAAACATTTATTCAATAATACTAATATTAAAATGAGGATTTCTCCTCCACACAAAAGTTTAAAAGCGGATTAATTCTCCCTTATATGGATTAAAACTACATTAAAACTGAGGGACATCATTCCCTTGAACAAGCGGTTAGATATGAAAAATTGCGTAAAAATAAAGATCCATTACTACTACCCTATCAACGGATGAATCTACATCATTAACCCAATAAATAGTCATAGCTCAAAGTTGCCCTTAGCAAAAAATATTTATATCCTTCCTACACCCCAGGAGGGGGACAGTGGTTCTTTACTTCTCAGTACCAAACATTCATACTTATATATATGAACCATATATCCTCCTCACCTCCGAAATTCACTCTAAATCTTTTTTATTTTTATTTTATATTCAGAGAGTATTTAACCCAACACTTAGAGTTTAAAAATACCAGTGTATCCCTTAAAGTGCTGTACATAGTTAACCTACATCCAAAGATAGATTTTACTGAATCATCAACAGAGCAAACAAAAATAAAAAAATAAAAATATATATAAAAAATACATACATACATGTAGGAGGGAAGGGAAGAAAAAAATAGTGGCAAAGTAAAGGGAGGTGAAAATGAGGGGAGGGGGAAATATTATAAATTAAATTTAATAATTATTGATGAAGCAGTTAAGATCCAATTCTATGTTTAGGCCTTTCGGAAAAAGACATTTTAGCAGGAATATCCATCGAGTCTCTCGTTGGGATAAATCCCTCACCCGATTTGAGCCTCTCCAGGTAGGATAAACTATATCAATCCCACAGAACTTCTGCATGTCGCATAATTATTTTTGGTGGAATGGGCACTTTTTCTCTCAGCAGGTTGGCGTGGCTATGGGAGCTAGATATGCTCGCAGCCTCGCCAACCTGTTTATGGCTGAGTGGGAAGACAGATATATATTCAGTAGACGATTGTCCCGACTCAAACTTTACCGAAGATTCATAGATGACCTCCTATTTATTTGGGAGGGGTCTAGGGAATCTTTGGATGAATTTTTGGGCTACCTGAACACCAATGGAAATAATATCAGATTGGAGGCACAAGTGAGTGACATGAGTGTCAACTTCCTGGATGTAACAATTGAGAAAAGAGGGGACTCTCTAGGCACATGTGTATTTTTTAAACCAACGGATCGAAACCAAAGGGACAAATGCTGAGGATCCGCCAGAACTGCTCTGAACAGGAAAAATATTACACACAGGCCAACATATTAAAAGGAGAGGTTCCTGCAAAAGGGATATTCGGAAGGATCCCTGGATAGAGTTATAGAGCAGGTAGCCAGTATCCCAAGGGAAGAGTGTTTAAAAAGGAAAGAAAAAGAAATTACCACCTCCAATGAACAACACCAGTGGGGCTTTATTTCGAATTATCATTGTCAATACAAAGAAATTGAAGATATTTTTAAGAAATATTGCTATATTCTTTGTAGGGATCACCATTTAGGGGAGGTTCTGCCAGAACTCCCTAGGTTTATTTATAGAAGGGCTCCCAGTTTTGGAGATAGGGTGGAGAGAAAGATCCTTGACCCACCTGGTCGCCCCTCTATAAAAATAGATTGTTTTTTTCCCATGCAGGAAGTGTGTATGCTGCAGAACAGTTAAGACCAGCAATAGAGGGATGAAGAGCATCACTAATTATGAAAATGAGAACTTCGAAATAAGAGAGTTCATCACTTGTAACTCGTCATATGTGGTGTATCTAATGTGGTGCCCCTGTGGTCTGTTTTATGTTGGGCGCACTAAGCGACTTTTAAGGGTGCGAATCTCTGAACATATGACTAATATTAGAAATGGATTTAAGTACCACAGTGTGTCCCTCCATTTTAAAGAAAAACATGATCAGGACCCCAGTCTCCTTCAGTTCTGTGGGATTGATATAGTTTATCTTACCTGGAGAGGCTCAAATCGGGTGCGGGATTTATCCCAACGAGAGACTTGATGGATATTCCTGCTAAAATGTCTTTTTCCGACGTTTTTCCTAAAGTGCTGTACATAGTTAACCTACATCCAAAGATAGATTTTACTGAATCATCAACAGAGCAAACAGAATAAAACAAAACAGAGCAAAATAAAATAAAAAAATATATATAAAAAAAAATAGATAGAGATATATATTTTTTATATATATATATATTTTTATTTTATTTTTGTTTGCTCTGTTGATGATTCAGTAAAATCTATCTTTGGATGTAGGTTAACTATGTACAGCACTTTAGGGGATACACTGGTATTTTTAAAAACTCTAAGTGTTGGGTTAAATACTCTCTGAATATAAAAAAAAAAAAAAAAAAAAAAAGATTTAGAATGAATTTCGGGAGGTGAGGAGGATATATGGTTTATTTATATTATATATATATATATATTTGCTACTGAGAAGTAAAGAACCACTGTCCCCCTCCTGGGGTGTAGGAAGGATATAAATATTTTTTCTTAAGGGCAACTTTGAGGTATTTATTGGGTTAATGATGTAGATTAATCCGTTGATAGGGTAGTAGTAGTGGATCTTTATTTTTACGCAATTTTTCATATCTAACCACTTGTTCAAGGGAATGATGTCCCTCGGTTTTAATGTAGTTTTAATCCATATAAGGGAGAATTAACCCGCTTTTAAACTTGTGTGGAGGAGAAATCCTCATTTTAATATTAGTATTATTGAATAAATGTTTTGATATGTATAGTAATATCATGATTAACGACCTTACTTGCTCTGCTGCATTGTAATAGTGATGAATGGTGCGAGCGGGGACACAGGGAGCGCGCAGGCGCAGTAAGGTTACTTCAGCTCAGATCGGGAGCGGAGGGTATAAAAGAATGATTGCCGTGCTGTGTAGCCAATCCCATGATTAAGTCTTCATGACGAAACATGTCGGGGCGTGGCTACACGGCAATCGAACGCTTGTGACGTGGGACGCTGTGACGAGGAAGTGCGGAAGTGGGTCCTAGTAACACCAGGGATCGGGTGAGACAGGTATTAGAGAGCGCAGTATCTGGGTCCGCCGCGACCACCATACACTGGTTACTGTTTGGAGTTTGTGCTGTGACAGTTTGCTGTGCTGTGATGTTTTGAGCTTGCAGTGAATTTTAAAGATGTGAGTTTAATGGTGGAGGAGTGTGTTATTTTAATAAATATCATTACATTATTGCACTATTGGATCATTTTCTTTTTTTCATGTGGAGAGAGCTTTTGATCATTACACTCTGGATATGTAACGGTGAACTATTGGAGACCATTTATTCCCCCTTTCTGTGTGGGATAAAGCTTTGTGGCCCAACACAAAAGTGTGGGCGAAAGGAGTTGGTGAGTGCATTAGCCTAAGGGGAGTGGATTCACGGTCACAGAGGTGCAGTGGAAGAGTTACTTAAAGTGGAGATCTACACTGTATCACGTCACGGATCAATATTTTTTTGACACAATTGTGGACTTATTTACACTGGTGTTATATATATATACACACACACACACACACACACACACACATACATACATACATATATATATATATATATATATATATATATATATATATATATATATATATATATATATATATATATATTTTTTTTTTTTTTTTTGAATTTTATATATATTTTTGTGTACAGCTATGATATTCACGTAATTGGGTATGCGCACTATACTTATGAATATATACCATATCATTTTGATGCACAGTGGTAGGAAGGAGTAAGCATATAAGTTTATCACTGGTGGATTATTTAATTTAATTTCATCACTCTTTTTTTTTTTATTTATGATTAGGGTTTATTTAGCGCTGCTGTTTGAGTTCACTTGGGGCTAGTTTGTGGTGAATCAAATTTTTGCATATATGGTTGTTACACTTCAAGCAGCAGCTTAGATTCAAGCTTCATTGTCCATCAGCGCAGCGTTTTGGGTGTAGGAGGGGGTGGATTTTCTATATACCCGATTTTGACATTATAAAAAAAAATCCTGCAAAACGCAACCCAAGCACTTGCTCATCTTGGGCTGGGAGTGGATATGAATAGGCTGAAACCTTTGCTGGCCTCTAATTCTCAAAGACTCATGTGATGGGATCTCCCTTTGGACTATTCAACATTACCCTTTTCTCCTCAAAAAAATCATTCTACACAGAGCAAAAACAAAAAAACAAAAAACAAAAACAATCCTACAAGAAGTGTGACTCCCCTCCCCACATAAGGAGACATAAGGAGGCACAAAATGTTCCCAGTCAACCTGCTTCACAAAACTGTAATACATTTTCTATAGAAAATTCCAATGGGGAAAAAAAAACCCTGTAGCTACGACAGTGCAAAAATACAAGCTGTAATAAAAATAAAAATAAAAGAAAAGTGTTTTTTTCTCTTTTTGAAAGGAAAAATAAATTTGCTTTACCACTGTCTCACTGTTGCCAGCACTAACCAATCAGCCTCCAGTTATTTTGCTAAAAAGAAAGGCAGCATAAAATTAGATACAAAGGGCGACTGTTCTATTTTCTGTGCTCCAGTTTGTTTAATTAAATCAGTCAGATTAGATAGATAAAATCACCTACGTGGTGTCATCCCAGCGTTGCAAACATTGGCTGTGGAAGCTGTGATTGCACAGCGTTGTCAGAATACCATTTACAGACTCATCCATCCTCTCCAGGCACACAGTGCACTTAGGAAGCTCCGTCAGATCCATCACTGGCAGACTGGCACCCTGAAATTGACATTTCAATGAACTTTAAAATTTACTAAAAAACTCAAGGCCAGTCAGAAGCAAAAAATAACTGTTATAAAATATTCAACTCTTTATGGTTTCCACAGCAGCAAAGACATTAAAAACAAGATTTATAAATTAACAATGAAGGACTCTTTTCAGTATTACCATTTAGTATCAGAACGTATTCTGTGTGTGCAGTTGGCAATCAGATAAAAGACCAGGATCTGCCACTCCAACCAGATACTTTTGTCCCCCTCTAAATACAAACAATCCCTTACAATTCAACTGCTGAATGCAGCCAAAACACCTATCCCCAGATACTGGAGACCCACCAAGACCTTGGGACTTTCTGAATGGCTCCATCGTGTTGATCAGGTGGGAGACATGGAAGAGCTGGTGCACACGAGCAATGAAACTACATCCTCATATCTCTCTACATGGACAAGATGGTTCCCGTTTAAGAATTCAGATCTTTACAAACATCACCGCCCCCACCTTGAAAGATCTGTCCTGGCTCTCGGCCCCCCATTGATCTAGGAGGCCTTCTTTCTGTTTAAAAAGATCACCTGTTGAGCCGGACAACATTCCTCGGGAGTCCCCCCCCCACGTTCCTTTTCCACACCCTCTCTCCCCCTCCCCCCTTTTTTTTCTCCCCCAGGATCCTGCTTTGGCCATTAGCAATCATTTTTCACAGCCAATGAGAAAGAGCAGGTGGGGCCGAGCTGCGGCTCTGTGTCTGAGTGGACACAGAGCAGTGTAGAGCTGCACAATTCTGGGAAAAATTAGAATCACAATTCTTTTGCTTAGAATAAAGATCACGATTCTCAAAAAAAAAAAAAAAAAAATTTTAAAGATCTACAACTTCTGATTGACTGATTCTGCAGGAATCTTTAGGCTGCTGTGACTTGTAAGTTTCTGTTCACTGTCCCTGTCAGACACACCAATGACAAGCTCATGAGCCCTTTAAAAAGTAACACAAACAGCTGTAAATGCTGAGGCTTACGTCAGTGTGATATATCCTCACAGATTATATGAGAGCCAGCTGAGAATGTATGGGACAGAGATCAGGCCAACATTTACAGGTGGATCATAAATATATCTATATGCATCGCTTCGTATTACCTAAAGCCTGCTTCTGTGAAGTGTGATGGAGAGTGTGCACACTGCGCAGTCACTGCAGTGTTTCCCAGCTCTCCGACTAAGAGACAGCGTGGTTCCGCCCATGCACAGGCATCCACCGCGGCGCATCACTCTCTGCTCACGTCAGTTCCTGTTGCTGATGTCAGTTCCGATATCGGCGCCATTAGCGGCATTTGCGTTCCACGCTGGTTTCCGATGGCTTCTCCTCCGGTCCCTCCTGTCCAGGCTACATCCCAAAAAATAGAGGTAATACAGGCTGAAGATCGCGGGGGGCGGGGGGTTTGTGAATAGAGATCGCGATTCTATGCACGATTAATCATGCAGCTCTAGAGCAGTGGCTCGGCTCATGTGATCCCATAGCAAGCTGCTTGTTGTGGGGGCACACGGCAGGAGGGAGGGGGCCAGGAACACCAGGGAGGGACCCGAGAAGAGGACGATCTGGGCTTCTCTGTGTAAAACCACTGTAAGTATAACATGTTTGTTTTTTTAAACAAAAAAACAAGACTTTATCACTTTAAAACAAAGGCTTTAAAAATAAATAACAATAATAATAATAATAATAAAAGAAAAATAATAATCTGGCTTGTCAGAAGTATATGTTCCAAAATTATGCTTTTATTGTTCAACATGTCAAAGAAATGTTATCATCAAGCAATTTCAAGGAGAGGTTTAAAGTTGAAACACAAAAAAACAGGGAGGTTACTACGGTAAGGTTCAACGTGCTGAATCACAAATGTTCTGTTCACAAAGGGGAAATCAGTTGAAAAGAAAGGGCCCGATTCAAAAAGTTGCAGCAACGCTTAAGGCATGCTAAAGTGCCCCATAAGCAACATCAGGACATTGCTTGAGATGTCACTTTAGTACATTTTGTAAGTGCTTTTCTAGCTTGATAAATTAGGGTCATAAAACCAGTTTAACAAGGCAACATATCACACCATCAATACAAAAACAAACATATTCACACAACACATCCATGTGATTTTTTTTATTCTTTCAGGATCAAAAAAAGACTTAATTTGTATACATAATACAATTTTCCTTTAGATTTACCAAAACCATATAATAATATGAGGTCAAACTTAAACGCTTTGTATGCAATCAGGCAGGCCCTTGTACTACATAGTTGAAGGTAAATCTAAAGGAAATCAGCAATAGGAAAGGAAGCCCTAATGATTGCAAACAATAAAGGCAAAAGAAGGTATAGCTTCATAAATTAAGTCTATTCTCTGTATCTCTGCTACAACTCTGATGTAGCTACAGTTTTAAGCTCATGCTCAAACTGAGCACATTAAGCTCATATAAATCATATATACAGAATATACTCACATCTTCAGACTTTAAAACTTCTGCTCTTTCCACATAGACCAGCTGACAAACATCTTCTTCTATAGAGTTGAACTGACGTCCGTTGCTTTCTATGTAAAAGCTATCTGCCTCTGCCTACAGGCAAGAAGGAAAGAAAAATGTAACTGAGGCATCCAACGTAACATACAGTCTAATGAGCAGCACAGGTGACTTTAGAAGTGGTGACACAGCTTTGGTCCTGAAGCACCTATGGCATTTGGACCTCTGCAGGTGATCTAACTCACTCAGCACAGAATTTATACACAATGTTTCTCTAGATAAATCTTCTCTCATGTTTTTTTTCTCTCCATGCCTGCCACAGTCACATGGAGTGAACATCCTTTGTTGGTCTCTATACATGCGAATTGGGAGATTCCAGTGTACACTTGTACTGCAATTGTGCCTTTTCAGATCTCATGATATTGTTTCACATGTATTTTTCGTGTATACAACAGATCAACAATTTAGGCCAAAAATAGACAGAACACAAACAAAATTTGTGCATAAAAGATATTTATGCTATATTAAAGTGACTGTAAATGATCACCTTGTAAAAACAATCAATTCAGTTTGAAATAGAAATGAAAGGCAAAACATTTGTGTATAGATATTAAGTCACAAGAAACAATAAAAAACAAAAAAACACCACATAAATAAACTTTTTTATCACTGATCACATTCCCTCTGTTCTCAGCTGCATAAAAGCTTGGGGGGGTTGCTGGAGAACTGACCATGGTGTGCTCCCCTGCTTAGTGTGGTCAGTTTTTAATAGGAAAGCAAGGGGATTGGCAGGAACACCGGGGATTTCACAAAAAGAAAGCAACACAAAGAGAACAGGATACTTTCTTATACAAGTAAATGGTACAGCAAACACATATTAGGAATAATAGGATTTTTTATAACAGCTTACCTGTAAAATCCTTTTCTTTTGAGGTACATCACCGGACACAGAGCCTCAGTAATTACTGGTGGGTTATATGGGTATCACTAGGTGATTGGACACTGGCACACCCTAGACAGGAACCCCTGTCAGGTCAAACCCCTATATAATCCCTGCCCTTACTGGGGATACCTCAGTTTTGTAGCAAAGCAATATGTGTATTAGAAGAGGGGTGGGACCTCTGTGTCCCGTGATGTACCTCAAAAGAAAAGGATTTTACAGGTAAGCTGTTTTAAAAATCCTATTTTCTTTCTCGAACATCACAGGACACAGAGCCTCAGTAATTACTGATGGGATGTCCCAGAGCAATGCTATTTGAGGGGAGGGGACCACACAATGTAGGGTGTAATCAGACCTGAGGACCTCATACTGCTGCCTGCAGCACACTACGCCCAAAGGCGATATCCTCATGCCTTCCCACATCCACCTGATAAAATCTGGTGAATGTATGGACTTAAGACCAGGTTGCGGCCCTGCAGATTTGAGCCATAGGGACCTGGTGATGCACAGCCCAAGAAGCACTAATAGCCCTTGTGGAGTGTGCCTTGATTTGAAAAGGTGGAATTTTTCTGTTTCAAACCGTAAGCTTAAATAATCATTTGTCGAATCCACTTTGAAATGGTAGACTTTGACGCTGCCTGTCCTCTATTGGGACCTTCTGGCAGTACGAACAAAACATCCGTTTTGCGAATTTGAGCAGTTGCGTTCAGATAGGCCTTGACTGCTCTTACTACATTCAAAGAATGTAGTGACCTTTCTTCCGTAGAACAGGGAACTGGAAAAAAAGGAAGGCAGAACAATATCTTGGTTTAGATGAAAACCTGAAACCACTTTCAGTAGAAAGCTAGGATGAGGGCGCAATACCACTCTATCCTTGTGTATGATTAAATAAGGCTCTTTACAGGAAAGAGCTGCTAATTCTGATACTCTTCTAGCAGAAGAAATGGCTACCAGAAAAATTAACTTTCTTGTCAATAAGACCAAGGGAATTTGACGTATTGGTTCAAAAGGCTGTTTCTGTTTGAATAAAACCCCAATCCCTGCTCTTCCGTGGGAACAACCATGATGACTTTTTGCGGCAATAGCCGCTCTAACGTTAGAAGGAGCGACTGCTTTTTCTCTGGATCTCTGGGGACACTTGATCTGAGGAAACGAGGAGAGGGGATTTCTTGGAACTCCAGTTTGTAACCTAGAGTTACCATGGAGATTACCCATCTGTCCTGGAAATCCTCCTGCCAGAGCTTTGAGAACCGTAGCAGTTTTCCCCCCACGCGAGCGAGCGGGGGCGCTCCTTCATAAAGAGGCTTTAGCGTCTTGTCTAGTAGGCTTCTTCCCCCAGGACTTCTTTTGTCCCTGGGGTCGACTCTGAAATTTATTTGTAGACCCCGACGGAGGAGGCCGTCTTGACTGCCTGGAGGCTGATGCTCCTGGCACTGGGGAAAGAGCCCGTTTGAAAGAGGGACGCTTACCCCTTTACTTAAAGCGGGGTTCCACTCAAATTTTTAACTTAACCTTACCCCCTTCAGTTAATTGCATAGATGTTCAAATGCCACACGAAGACATTTTTTATTGCTGTAATTACCTTTATATTGTACTTTATTGTGGCACTTCCTGTCTCTCCTCCCATGGGAGTAGGCGTGTTTATTGCCTTTCCCCGGCGCCGCACTGTCTCCTGGGAGCTTAGTGTCAGGCTTCCCAAGATTCAGTGCGGGAACAATGATCATGCACATGAACAAGCTGTGAATGAACAGCATTCACCGCATCCAGGAAATCAATGCTTGTGGGCTTCACATGCCCACAAGCAAGATGGAAACAGCCAGCATCACATTTTTTAAGTTATTCTTCAGTACAAAAACAAACAGAGGAGGAAATATTACACCCAAACTGTGAGTATTATTTTGGGGTTAGCAAAGTGCCTCAATGACCTAAAAAAAAAAAAAGAAGATTGGTCGCCGGACTCCCACTTTAACAGGTAAGAGAGTGCTTTTCCTACTAGAGATCTTTTGGATATAATTGTCCAAATCCTCTCCAAACAGCCTTGCACCACGAACTGACCAGTTCTTCAACCATAAGATTCTACGCATATGCACCAACCCAAGTGAAAGACGAGAGGTTTGGATGATAGAATCTCTGATGGCGTCAACAGCAAAACTTAAGGCCGCTGGAAGGTTAGCCAACCCCTGGGCCTGCTGTTCAGGTAGAATTTTAAGGACCTGCTTAACATGGTCTCTTAAGTATTGAAAGACTCCGATCGCTGCCACTGCAGGTTGAGCTACTGAACCTGCTAAGGAGAAAATATCCTTCAACAGGGATTCCATTTTCTTATCAACAGGATCCCTGGGCATCTGAGCACTGTCTACAGGACAAGTCAGACTTTTATTTACGGAGGAAATGGCAGCGTCAACGGCCGGTATCCCCCACATCTTTATAAACTTTTCTTCCATAGGATAAAGTGTTGAAAACTTTTTAGGTGGAAAAAAACTTTATCTGGGTGATCCCACTCAGAATAAATGAGCTTTTCTAGCAGATTATGAACAGGAAAAGCATGTGTTGTTTGAGGAGGCTTCAGTGACCCCAAAGAAGAAGAGGGTTCTTTAACTGACTCAGATACGGGTAACTTAAATGTGGAGCGTACCAATCCAGCAAGGATCTGTACTAAGACCTTCTCATCCTGAGAAGCTGAAGAGGGCCCTTTTCCACTTGATTCCTCAGAGGAGGAATCATCAGTCCCATCCCGATCCTCTGAAAGGGATTCTTCTCCTTTTTCCCCCCAGAGTTTCTCTGCCAGAGGGTCCTGGGTAACAGAGGAAGACCTAGTGCGTTTTCTTCCACTGAGTGAAGATGTGATTAAGGCCATTAATCTTTCCTCTAATCCATTAATGGTTGAGGAAAAAACCTCCTGCGTAATGTATACAGGGGCTGAAGTGCCAGAAGCAGATGCAGCCCCCAACCCCAACGGCTCTCCCTGGCCGGCCATCCCAGGTCCTTCAGGAGGGAAGGCACTGCAGAAGGGGGGTCCTCAGAGCCTGAGGGAGATCCCCTAGAGCCTCTGGTTTTTGGGGTATTTGTACCTCTTCTACCCATAGTGCAAAGCAACAAGGTGGAGGTATCACACAAATGAAACACTGACTGCTGAGTGATGTAGTCCAGTAACTTGCTACTGCTACCAATGCCCAGTCAAGTGTTTCTTAGTAAATGCTGCCTGGGAGAATGCCTGTGTCCTACCTGACATGCGACCGTCAGCTCTGTGTCCCTCCATAGGCTGTGTGCACCTGAAAAGTGTGCTTCTTATAGCCTGTGCAGCCGGCGATGTGGGCGTCTAAGCACGCCGGACGTCACGCTGATGCTCCGCCCCCCTCCTCCTCCTCTCACCACCCCCCCTCATTTTATTCAAAAAACGTGCGCTTTCACGTGTGAGCCGACCCTCCGGGACCAGCATGGAGGGGAGGCTGGGGTGGAGGAGGAAGGAGAGAGGCCGGCAGATGATGGGGTCTGCCACATGGTAATGGCGGTGATAGTGCGTTATACTACCGCCTCACAGACCACCACGGCCCCCCTAATCTTGGGGGGAATATCCCTGCAGGAAGAGCCCCCCATCCCATCCTACCTGGAGCTCGGCTGGAGGAGCTGTGCAGCGTGAACACTGAGACAGACAATCAAGCATGTGAAGGTATGTGCTCTTGGCAGCCCTCGGTGGCGACAATAGGCATAGCATACATTTACTAAAATGAGAAAACCTACTAGAATTTAAAAATTCTGTGGAATCTCCCTTACCTTATCCAGCTGCAGGGTTCTGTTATACTGACCTAATCTTCACCTCTCACGGTGGGCTCCGTTTGGAAAACCTTCAGAGACTGGGGCCCCCGATGGATAGGGGGATCCGCAGTTCTGGGCCTGTAAAGCACCCGGCCAAGAATAAGGCTAGAAAAACCAAATTCTGAAATGCGGGGTCCAGCTCTCTAAAAAGAGAAGCGTTACAGGTAAAACCTCATTTCTTCGGACACGAGGCCCGGGTACCATCCAATTCGGCCTAAAAAGGACACTTTGAAATGGATCCAGTTAACCTGGCTTGCCCCAGTATAGGATATTCCCTTTGGAGCTCAGCACAGCATATCTTAACACGTCCAACACCTAAGACACTGGCGAAAAAAACTGAGGTATCCCCAGGAAGGGGAGGGGTTATATGGGGAGTTTAACTTCCTGTTTAGGGTGTGACCAGTGTCCAATTACCTAATGATAACCTATAATCCATCAGTAATTACTGAGGCTCTGTGTCCCGTGATGTACGAGAAAGAAAATCCTATTTTCTTTCTCGTACATCACGGGACACAGAGATTCAGTAATTACTGATGGGATGTCCCAGAGCAATTCTATCTGAGGTGAGGGGAACAACAACAAAAGTAGGGTGTAATCATATTGACAGACTCTGATTGCTGTCACTGCAGGTTGAGCTACCGAACCTGCCAAGGAAAAAACATTTTTTAACAGGAATTCCATCTTTTTATCAGTTGGATCACTAAGCATCTGAGCGTTGTCGACAGGACAAGTCAGACTTTTATTTACGGAGGAAATGGCGGCGTCAATTGCCGGTATACCTCACATTTTTGTAAATTTTTCCTCCATAGGATAAAGTGTTGCAAACTTTTTAGGTGGAAAAAAAAATGTTTATCTGGGTGATCCCACTCAAAATAAATAAGCTTTTCCAGTAAACTATGAACAGGAAAAGCATGTGTAGTTTGAGGAGGCTTCGGTGAACCCAAAGAAGAGGAGGGTTCTTTAAGTGATTCAGGTACGGGTAAACTTGAATGTGGAGTGGACCAATCCAGCAAGAATTTGCACCAACACCTTCTCATCCTGAGAAGCTGAAGAGGGCTCTTCTCCACTTGATTCCTCAGAAGAGGAATCATTAGTCTCATCCCGATCCTCTGAGAGGGATTCCTCTCCTTTTTCCCCTAGCTTTCCTCTGCTTGAGGGTCCTGGGTGACAGAGGGAGACCTAGTGCGTTTTCTTCCACTGAGTGAAGATGCAATTAAGGCCATTAGTCTTTCCTCTAATCCATTAATGGTTGAGGAAAAAACCTCCTGCGTAAATGTATACAGGGGCTGAAGTGCCAGAAGCAGATGCAGCCCCTGACCCCGACGGCTCACCCTGGCCAGCCATCCCAGGTCCTTCAGGGGGGGAAGGTGCTGCAGAAGGGGGGTCCTCAGAGCCTGAGGGAGATCCTTTAGAGCCCCTATTTTTCGGGGTATTTGTACCTCTTCTACCCATAGTGCCAAGCAACAAAGGTAGAGGTACCACAAAAAAAACACTGACTGCTGAGCGATGTAGTTCAGCAACTGCCGCTGATACCCAAGTCTGGTGTTTAAGCAAATGCTGCCTGGGAAATGCCTGTGTCCCATCTCACATGCACCCGTTAGCTCTGTATCCCTCCATATGCTGTGTGCACCTGAGAGTGCACTTTATAGCCTGTGTAGCCAGCGATGTGGGCGTCTAATCACGCCGGACGTCACGTTAATGCTCCGCCCTCCCCTCCTCCGACCACCACTCCCGCTCCCCCCCTCGTTTTTTCAAAAACGTGTGCTTTCCCATGCGAGCCGAGGCTCCGATCCTCGGGACAAGCATGGAGGGGAGGCTGGGGCGGAGGAGAGAGAAGGGCCGGTGGATGGGAACCTGCCGAAAATGGCGGTGGCAGCGGGTGGTGCAGTATATTACCGCTGCTTACTAAGGCTCATCCCGGCCCCCATAGCCATGGGGGAGAATCCCTAATGAAAGAACCCCCCCCCCCCTTACCCATCCTACCTGAAGCCTGGCTGGAGGAGCGTACAGCGCTGACACCGATGGAACAGGCATGAAAGGTATGTGCTCTTGACAATAGGCATAGCATACATTTACTTAAAGGAGAAAACCTACTAGAATTAAAAAATTCCTGAGGAGTCTCCCTTACCTTATCCAGCTACAGGGTTCTGTATACAGATCCAATCTTCACCTCTCACGGTGGGCTCCATTTAAAAAAACCTTCAGAGACTGGGGCCCCCTTCAATAGGAGGATCCGCAGTTCTGGCCCCGTAAAGCACCCCGCCAGGGATATGGCTGAAAAAAAAAAACAAATACTGGATCCCGGGGTCCAGCTCTCTAAAAAGAGAACCGCTACAGGTAAAACCTTGTTTCTTCGGACACGAGGCCCGGGTACCATCCAATTTGGCCTGGAAAAAGCACCTTGAATGGATCCGGTTGCATGGCTTGCCCCAGTATAGGATATACTGGGGGAGGGATTATATAGGGGGTTGAACTTCCTGTCTAGGGTGTGCCAGTGTCCAATCACCTAGTGATACCCATAGAACCCATCAGTAAATACTGAGGCTCTGTGTCCCGTGATGTACGAGAAAGAAATGACGTTTTGGGGTAACAAATGCCAAGGGAGCAACAGCAATGACCAATCATGTAATAGAGTGGCTTATGTTATTTTTATATGTTAGGCTCACTTTAAATTAAACCACTATTGGAGATAGTAGAATAGGCTGCCACCACATGCAAAGTGATAGTAGCTTCAGTATTTTGAGTCACTGACTTGATCAGCATGATAGCCAATGAATGCTTAGCAGTCCTAAAGCCAGGGAAGCAAATTTTTTCTGATAGAAGGGATGACAGTAAAATAAAAAAAATGCAGGTAGAAGAGCCTGGTCATGTGACCAGCCTTTTTGCCACTTTACAGGGTTCTCTCTGCTGCAGTAATTCCAAAGAACTCTGTGGAAAACCACTGGCTCCCTGATGTGGCCTGTATTTTATGAAAGATTTGTGAAATGCAGACCACAGCGTGAACTACCGAAGCGGAAAGCCATTAACATCCACTCTCCTTTATAAATGCCTATGATTTGGACAGAGCATGGAAAGATTAAAATCCTCATTTCTATTGTTTTGTCTGTGTTCAGTTGGGGAGATTTTCCCCTCAGTTGCTGTACCAGACACAATTGATAGGAAATACCCTTTTACACAGTTATCGGAATGAGTCTCTATTGGAGGATTTCCCCTCACTTCTCATTGTGACAACTATAAGGCTCAGTTCACACTGCCGCGACCTGAAAGTCACAGGATTTACAGTGCTATTTTGCCAGGCAACTTTAGTGCGACTTTAGTGGGACTTTGAAGCAACTTAAGGGAATGCCTGCGTAATCTTCCTGTAATGTCGGATCCAAATCACATCAATTAAGGCTTCATTCACACATGTACGACTCCAAAGTTGAGCTGACTTTGCAGTGCAACTTTGGATAAGTGCAACTCGGATGTTGCATTGTATAACATTCAGGTATGACTTTCATGCAATTTCAGAGGGTTAACATTGAAATCTATGGCCCTCAAGGTGCATAAAATGAAGACCAAAGTAGTGCATGAACTACTTTGAAGTTGCTGCAACTTTAGGTCTTGCATATATGAATGGTTATCATTGGAAAACATGGGAGACGACTTGTCATGCAACTTTGATGTCTGTGCTTAAAAAAAAAAAAAAAAAAAAAGAAGAGATTTCTACCTGTTTTTATAGCATCTCCCAGCGATCACGTGACTCCAGGCTCTCTGCTCTCCCTGTCTGATATCGCCAGCAGGCGGGGCCGAGATTTCCCCACTGACGTCAGCCAAGAAGGCAGAGAGGAGAGGAGGAGAGAGCCTTGAGTCATGTGATCACTGGGAGATGCTGTTAAAACAGGTAGAAATCGGCTTTTTTTTGTAAAAAGCACAGGCACTATGATACAGCTTTTTATCCTACAGAGGGAATGATATAAAAGGTCAGATAATTTTGAGGCAGCAGGGAGAGGAACAGAGCAGCGCTAGAGAGAGCTGACAGGCAGGGATGAGGACAGAGGGAGACACAAAAGAGCTGCAGATAGCTCAGCAGCCCTCATATATCGTGGTCAGCATACAGAGGGGAGGGTAGAAACTGGCAGCCAGGTATTTTAGGTGTTACAGGGGGCCAAATGTCACAGCACAAGCACTGTGCTGTTATTCATGCTTTATGGGAACAGGATCAATTTTTTTTTTATTTGGGCTAACAAACGCTTTAACATCAGGGGCGATCAAAGAGTTAACTGTGTGCCTAGGTTGTGCTTACTCTCTGTGGGGAAGGTGCTTTGACTAGAGGAAGGCAAAGATCCGTGTTCCTGCTTAGCAGAACCTTAGGATCAGTGCCTTCCCTTCTGACAGAACAGCAATAATCTGCCTTGTTTACATAGGCAGATTGTCCTTCTGCCTGTGTAATCAGCAGTATCCAGCGGACATTGAGTCAGTGGTACCCGCTGCTGGGCTCCCGCTGTGTATAATCACAGAGGGAGCGGATCACTGGCAGCATGCGCACATACCCCAGACCTGGTAGTGACAGGTCATGTATTAGGTACGTAATCTAGTGCAGAGCGGCTGCCCTGCAACAGTATATCTGCGGTGGGCAGTCGGTAAGTGATTAATTTAATTTATTCCCAGCTCCCTGAGCAGATAACTTCCCCAATGCTCCGGTGCACTGTCCCTCAATGTCCTCTGTCCTGTCCAACGAAGGGCTAAGGTTTCTTTTCTGTTATGTTCTGACGACAGAGGACCTTGAAACACTGGAGCCTTGGTGAGAAGAGGCTGTGGGGACCAGTCTAGCAGCATGGAAAAGCCTATAGGAGTAGAAGATCAGGTAGATAAATCTGCTTTACCAAACCCTAGTCAGAAATGAGCATCTATCCCTTATGGTGTGGATACAGCCCTACTGCAGGTCAGAATAGTTAGGTTTCCTGTAGCTCATCTTCAAAAGGTAGTAACACTTTAGCACTGGTTATCTTTTATAAGGAAATGTAACAAAAAGCAAGAAAACTACCTGGGAACTGAATTTTATGAGAACCATGTACTGATTGGGTGTGGAGTCCCGAATGATTTTCATATGTTCGATAACTTCATTAAACGGGGCCACAAATTTCATCAGATCGTGGCTTGTCATTGCCGCTGGAACGGTAAGAATACAAAGCATTGCGCTGCGTCGGACATCCTCTTTCAGTGAGGTCATCTTACTAGAGAGAAAAGGCATGTATCACTTTTTACTCACATTTAAAATATCATCTGCTGGGTCTTTGTACAAGTTAATAACAAACATGAAAGCATATTCAACATTTTCAGTAAATTGTTTATTTCACAAAATAAAAGACTGAAATATATTTTGAGGTCACACAGGTTCCAAGTAACTATTTAGTGCAAGGGTCTGCCTGATTAGATAAAAACTGTTAGTTCGAGTCCCTATAATACATAGTTTCGGCAAATATAAGATTGGCACTATAAAGATTGTACAGTCAAATTGCAGTGTATATGTTGAGCTTATTCAAGAGCACTCTCACATTGCTGTAAATTTATATATACCTTATTACAAAATGTAACAGAGTTTTAAAGAGCAACCCAAGAAAAAAAGTCAACATATATCAGTGCGCTGCTAATGCAAACCAGAGATTCTTTATAATCTGCATAAAAATGCATTTACCTTTATGCGAGTATGACAAACTGCAGCCTGATTTAAGAGGCCTGATAAGTAGGACTGCTATCTCTTGACAAGTGAACACTGCAAATTCCCTTGCTAACACCTACAGGGGGAAGGGATTGGAATTTGGACTAGAGTTTTGCAGACATGGATCCTTGGCCAGTCATAATGCAGATAGGAATTAATCAATTCCCCAAGGTAAATTAAAGCATCTCAGCCACTAGGTTGTGGCTACAGAGGTAGTTTCATACAACCTCTCCATATGTGTACATTTAAAGCAAAGAGATCATCAGAGCTCTGGTTAACTGACAGATCAGCTATGAGCATTGCACTGTAAGATTAAGCATGCCTGTCAATTTCTGGCAGCTAACCAATTAGCTTTTTTCTTGTGTAATGTGATGTCAGCAGATTACTTAGGCCTTTCAGGACACAGTGCCAGCTTCTCAGGTACAGATAATGAAAGCTGGGTATAAAAAAGAAGCACAGCCTAAAATGAAGTATTCCAACACCAGTAACCTAAAGATAGAGGGCAGCAAGTTTTGTTTTGTTTGTTTCTAGATTTTCTTGCTCAACCTCACATACATACAAACATACAGTACAAACGTTCATTTTAAATAGAAGCTGTTTTATTTTTTTATAGCAGAGCTTTCACAATATTCACCTACAGAAATTCACTATATTGTAGAACAGCACTGTAGCTCCACTACAACATAGCTGATGAATTAGGTGTGTGAGCTCTTATCAAACCAGGTGGAGCGTGCAAACAGGTGGATTCCAGGGGAAAGGTAAGTATTTATGTAATTTCCTGATTTGGTGCTGCGTGACAAAATTGCTTTAACTGTTTTAGGGAACTACTCTAAGGGGAAAAAAAAATTGTAAGCAAGTATGTGTATTGCATTAGAGACACACGGGCTTTGACAGCTGGCAGCCTTCCAAATGACAGCTGACAGCTGTCAATGGAGATTGTAGATTGTAAAGTCATAGTTTTTATTTTATTTTTTTATATGAGAAACATGTCATACTTAACGGCTCTGTGCAATGGTTTTACACAGAGTAGCCCTGATCCTCCTCTTCTGGGGTCTCCTGCTGGCAATCTTGACCCCTCCCCCCCCCGAGTGTCCACCATAGCAAACAGCTTGCTATAGGGGCACTCTTGTGGGTTCACTCCTGAGCTGGCTGTGTGTGTCCATAGATATACACAGCGTGGCTTGGCCCCACCCCCTGCTTCCTCTTCACTGGCTGTGATTTACAGCAGCAGGATCCATTGGCCTATGTCTCTGAGCCTATGAGGAGGGAGAGGGCAGAGAGAGCCGTTGCTCTTGTGCACAGCACTGGATCAGGATTGGACTCAGGTAAATATAAGGGGGGCTGGACAAAAGTTCTCTTTTACCTTAATGCAAAGAATGCATTATGGTAAAACACCTTCAGCATTTAGAACTTCTTTAAAGCTATTGTCTTGTTTTAGTGATTATTATTATTATTATTATTATTATACAGGATTTATATAGCGCCAACAGTTTTTGCAGCGCTTTACAACACGAGGGCAAACAGTACAGTTACATTATAATTCAATACAGGAGGAATCAGAGGGCCCTGCTCGTTATGTTTAAATAGTTTGTCTGGACCAAAAAAACAAACAAATCGATCAGCATAAGAGTATGCTCAGCAAGGGGAACCGTGCTGAAGAAAATTAATATACAGTCTACCAAAGAGGAGTTAACGCCCCGCTCTGGGCAGACTTTTATTTTTTTTTAAGTTATTTGGATAGAATGGGGAAAGCATAGAGAATTTTTTGTCACAAAAAAGACAGGAAAACACTCCAGCAAGGGCAAAAACAGCAGAAAAACAAACATTTGTTACCAGAGTAGAAAACAGAGAACTGTTTGGGCTTTTGTCACTACAGTGACTATTTCCCTTCAGCACCTGTCCCAGTGCCAAAAATTCAACAAATTTTAATCTTTTTGTAGTACTTCCAGATCTGTACAGTAATTCGGCATGAAAAGTTGTCTTTATACAGTATATTTTATGGCTTTTGAGAAATGTTTACATGTGCTTGCAGTTCAGCTTTCAGCATACTGAACAAATTCTAAGAACCACCACCGCTATAATTAGTACCATGACCTCAACTTTTTAAAACCTATTACATGTACACAAAATATTGCCTGAACGCAGCACTGATATCAACAGCAATTTGAGAGTGCAGAGTTCCAGAAACAGAATGGGGTCGATTTACTAAAACTGGAGTGCGCAAAATCTGGGTACAGCATGTTTTTTAAAATAAATAATTGCCTTTACTATCACTTTAAAAGCCCAACACCAGGCAGGACAGAAATTAATCTCTCCAATGGGGACACAGACCAAAAGCACACTTAGTGGTGTAGGGATTGGTTACACCTGAGGACAATTGTTTATCGAATCCCCATTTCTTGTATCAGTTTCAGAGAGATAGAAAGTGCAGGATTCTCCCTAATTATATGGGTATTAGATAAATTAAAATCTGATGGAAATTATGATTCTTCCTTACTAAAAAAAAAAAAAAAAAAGGAGAGAGAAGAAGATTTTGGCAGTTAGGCTTTCTGTAGATGCTTAGTTTTTCCAAACATAGCTTCATTTTATTCTGGACAAAACTACTATTGTGTTGCCTACTTTGTTTTGTAGAGATGCATAATGCCATGCACTATTTCCACCGAGGGGTTCCCACTGAAGAAAGTGATCTGCTCAGGCAGCTGTTTTGAGGGAGAATCAGGAGCTGTTTTGTTAGTGGTTACAGATGAATCTTCTGAAATCTCTGGATCTGAGCCCTTTGGTGCATCTAACGTAGATAGAAATTAAGAAAGTTTCATGTTTTATAAAATTTATAAAATTAGATTCGAACTACATAAAAAAAAAATAAATAAAAATAAATAAATAAAAAAGTATTAATTTTTAAATATTTTCCTTAATTAAGGGTGTACACATCCCTATAATAAAAAGACAAAAGAAAAGTATGGCACTTCTAAAAAAAAAAAAAGTACATAAACCGTCCTCTCCAACTATTTCTGTTAAAATGAAATTTTTTGTAATATTCATATATTAATACCAAATAAAATATATATACACATATCTACGTGAAATACACTCTTATCAAAAAATAGATTAATAACATCAAAAAATAAACAGCATCAGCATATAAATAGAAGATTGAAAGATGGTAAATTCCCAACGCATTTCACAGGCCAAGGGTCTACTTCCTTAGGAGGACACATGCCTAATACTGTGTAAAATTACAGCAAATATATTAAAATCATTGCTGCCACTCATGCATGTAAGAATATCTGAAAGATTGTGCAGTTGAGTTACCCTATTTCAATGTATAACCTGTACCTCGTTCTTTGGTTATGCTCTACCCTTTACAACTGTTTGTATCTTATTTTATGCACATTAATTTTTATTTACTTTTTTTAATCTGAAAAAATGAGAACATCTGAAAGGAGGGACAGCAGGAAATCATTGACAAAGAGTACCATGTGACAGGACTGCAGTAAACTAAAAATGGGTAAGTATACACATCAGTTTTACACAGGGTAGGCAGGATAGGTATATAGTTTAAATATTCCGCGTTTACCAAGAAAAGTAATATGAACGTGAACAAAAAATAAAATTTGTAAAAAAAATAAATATAAACACAATTATATTTATTTAGAAAAATGTGAAAATGTGAAAAATTGATAAATTTGGGGGAAAAAATATTTTCCAATAAAGAGAATATATATATATATATATTTTCTTTCTATCAAACCCAAACAACATACGGTGCAATTGATATAAACCATATAATATTATGCCAACACTCAGTAATAATCAATTAATAAAAATAATCAATTAATCAGACTGCCAGCTGATGCATGGGGACGTCACAAAAAGTCTCTCCAACCGACGCGTTTCCCTGTGTCTATTGATTTCTTTGCTGTTTTTGTGCACAACTTGGAATAAAGCAACCATTTCTACTGCACTATGAAGTTAAACCTTTTACATACTGGAGAAACACAAGACTAAACTAAACTAAATCTCCCAAAGATTGGGAGCTTTGGAATCTTTTAATCATCCTTTCTGTCTGTGGCAGAGGATAGTGGCTAATGTTTGGAGCAGACCGAGTGGAATACTACAGGTGATCATTGTGTATATCAGGCGTGTCTGACCCTTATAATCTGGGGTCCATCTTGTCCAGTAAGAGGCCATCTGGCATTATATTTCTCCGCTGGGATAATAAAAACATCCATTATATTATTATGATAACGCAGATATCAAGGCGCTGCATCAGAAGTTTATATGAACATTTTTCATAATTTGATCCACCGCTTTGTCTTAGGGACTTTGGACTTTCAAATAATACAGAATAATCACGTTTATTTGATTATTCTTATTAATTATTACTGAGTGTTGGAATAATATTATAAAGGTTTATATCAATTACACCGTATGTTGTTTGGGTTTGCGCTATATATATATATATATATATATATATATATATATATATATATATATATATATATATATATATATATATATATATATACACACACACACACACACACACACACATATACACACACACACACACACAGTATAGGTAGCAGGAGGGGGGAGGGAGCATTTTTACATGTTGGTGTTAGGCTGGAATTCCAATTTAAGGATTTCAGTAAACTGAGTAATTATAACAAGACCACTGGCATATAGGTATTCTAGAAGACTACAAAGCTAACTAGTCCATCATCTAAATAACATTGGTCTTCTTTTCTGAATACATTTAGGATCATTTATCATGGCCGAATAACAAAGACTGAATTGCCCCGATCGATAATCAAAATGTTCCATTCTGACAATTGAAACAGTAGTAAAAGTCTGAATGTTGCCAGTTTGCATTTGGCACCAGCTGATAAAACTAAGTGGAGTTGACAAACACAAAATATTTTAATGGGAATTTCAGCTTTTACTTGCATTCCAAACAAGGCAACATTTAATTGACAAATGGAAAACTATCCATGAGCCTTAGGGTCCTTTCACACGGGACGGATCCGTGATGATCCGCCCCGTGAATATCTGCTTGCTCAGTGGGGATCGCTCTGTGGATCCCCGCTGAGCAGGCAGATGACAGGTCTGTCTCTGCACACTGTGCAGCGACAAACCTGTCAGAGTGCCGCTCTCCCCTATGGGGGATCGGATGATGACGGACCGTAGAGTCCGTCGTCACCCGATCCGAACAGAAAACGGATGGAAAAGTAGGTTTTTCCTCCGTTACACTTTTTCGGATCGGAGCAGGTTGGATGTCAGCGGACATGTCACCGCTGACATCCGTTGCTCCATAGAGGTCTATGGAGGGTCCGTTCAGGTCCGCCTAAAAAACCTGACAGGCGGACCTGAACGGATCGTTCATGTGTAAGAGGCCTAAATCTTAAGACAGTAAACTCACGTTTCTTCTTAAAAAGTGTATGGCTGGGCAAAATTTAAAACAAAAAAAGTAAATCTCTACAATACATGCACACTTCCCCACTTCCCCAGTGTAAGGTCAGAGCACTAGTGCTGCAAGTGAGAGACAACTAGGCTGAATGTCGTTTTTGTTGATGTGAAAAAAAATGCAGAAAACCCATGCAAGGGAAACCTCTCTTAATAAAAACGGGCAAAGAAAGCACTTAAAAAAAAAGAAACAGCGAATAGCGGTGTCCTTAATCCCGAGTGTGGCTCAGCGTTAAATTTCAGCACCATTAGCGGTAACCCCGAGCCACACTCGGGATTGCATTGCAGGATCCTGGTGCTGTATACTTACCTTGTCCCCAGGATCCTGCGATGTCCCCCCACGCTGTCTGCGGGCTGTGTCCTCCTCCAAAGCCTCTCTGTGCCAGGCTCCGTTCCCTGCGAGCGGCGCGACGCACGGGGGCGGAGCCTGGCCGCAAAATCAAAAGACTGTAAAAATCATAAACACATTACTGTAGGACACTTTACTGGGATGCCAATAAATTTAATGTACATACTGTACATTACACTACTGTAAAGTGTCCCTTTACATCAAAAGTGGCTTTAGACCAGCTAGAAAACAACGATAGTAAATTAGAACACTTGCAGAATTGAGCGATAGGGATATATATATATATATATATATATATATATATATATATATATATATATATATAGACAGAGACAGAGAGAGACAGAGAGAGACAGAGAGAGACAGAGACAGAGAGAGACAGAGACAGAGAGAGACAGAGACAGAGAGAGACAGAGACAGAGAGAGACAGAGAGAGAGATATATAGAGATAGATAGAGATATATATAGATATAGATATATATACATACACACACATATACACACACACACACACACACACACATATACAAACACACGTTGCCTGGCTGTTAGGCTAATCCCGTGGCTTCAATACTCCGTGTCTCTGATTAAAGACAAGAATGCAGATCAGGATATTCAAACGTCATGATTAGCATACTTGTTCCAGGTCAATGACTACAGAGTACTAAAACCATTGTGTCAGAAAGTAGAGATTTTTTTTCAAGTATACATTTTTTTAATTTATTTTTTTTAAGAAGAGGCCTGCTATGGAAGCTTCCACGTTTCTACGACAACAGATTACCATTAAGAATGGACTAACATATTATTCTCACCTACAAAAGGGCTCTATTGAAATGTGAATAAGTATCAGTCTACATGGCATTATTCACCTGTATTTGGACCTATGGTTTCTATTATCACGTCAGTCATTTCCCTTCTCCCAATGTGCTGATGCAGAATTGCTGTCTTTTCCACAGGCGTCTTTCCATCCAAGTAGCCTGCAGCAGCATGTAACGTCTTCTCTTTAATTTCCTCATCAGACATCTCCGTGGCTAGGCAGGAACATAAATATTAATGTGTTGTGGTTTACAGGTAAGGCAGAAAACAATAGCACACACAGGAATGGACTAACCTCCCTGTGAATATGAAAAAAAAAATATATATCAATGCATTCAGCAACTCAAAGTAATTGGATTTTGTACGCCACTAAATAGATAGTTCAGCTGATCATAAACCATTGCTTGTATGACTATGAAATACAGTACTGTGCCCCACTTAAAAGGGAAAAACATGGCCATACTACTTACTTGAAAATGTCTGATGTGTGTCATCACTTATTTAGAAGACCTGATACAGTTTTGGCATATTGTTAGGCCTCATGTACACTGCTGCTGCTAAACGGACGTTTAGGAGCAGTTGGTCATTTTTTTCAACTGCTCCTGAACTTTCCTCTATGTTATCTTATCGGTACATGTACACAGGGTGCTTGAGCTTAGAGGCATTTTTTGGAACGCAAAAAATGCGTTCAGAAGCTGAGTTTACAGGCATTTCAAGCGCCAAACGCTTCTAAACGCGGTAATTCGCGTTTAGTCGTGTTTTGTTTACAGGCGTTTTACATTTTTGCCCATTTACATTTTTTTTTTTTTATTTTAAAACGCGGCATAACGGACGTTTTAAACGTGGGTTACTATCTGTCAAGTTAAATAGTTCAGGAGAGGTTGTAAAAACGTCCCGTGTACATGAAGCCCAATGCCCTGTACACACGATCGGCCATTCCGACAACAAAACCGTGGATATTTTTCCCGACGGATGTTGGCTCAAACTTGTCTTGTATACACATGGTCACACAAATGTTGGTCGGATATTCCGAATGTCAAGAACGCGGTGACGTACAACGGGACTATAAAAAGGAAGTTCAATAGCCAGTGCGCCACCCTTTGGGCTCCTTCTGCTAATCTCCTGTTTATCTCATGTTATTAGAAGTTTGGTGAGAGACTATTCACGATTTTCAGCCTCATGCTTTTCAGTTCATTACAGTTCTTCAGTTTGTGCTTGTGGGTTCGTATCTGTTCTTTAGTGCGTGTTGTCAGTTTGTTACGGTCTTTCAGCGCGTTCCATTAGTTTGTATCTGTTTTTCAGTGCGTTCTTGTCTGCAGGTTTCTGATTTTCAGATTGTTCTTCTCAGGTTCTTTCTGATTTTCAATGCGTTCTGTTAGTTCGTTCTGACCAGCTGACCGTTTTCAAGCCATGCTACAAAGTTCAACTTTGATAAACTGAAGGCAATATGTGACATTAGTATGTCAAAACTGTGTTGATATTGCCTTCATCAGATGGGGTGATGTCACTCCTTTAAAAGCCAAATTTTGAAGATGCACACAAATTGGGAGTCAGAAAATGTAGATTTCACTCCTGATCCCATGCCTAATGTCAACATGTGCTAGCTCCCATCATAGGGGATCAATCCCTTCCTCTCATCTACTTTAGTTGCGAGGAAAGGGTTGCACTAACAAAAGCGTACATTGATATCCTGTGATGGCAGATAGCAGATGTTGACACACATGCATCTTCAAAAATTGGTTTTAAAATTAAAATTAGTTTTTTAAAATTAAAAAATATAACGACAATCTGTAAACATTTTTGGGTGTTTTATATTTTGACTAAAACATCAATGATGTTGAGTCTTTTTTCAACATCGTTGACGTTTTCCTTTATCTTCTCTAATTCCCGATTGCACACCACCATCTCCCTGATGAGGATCTGTGCACTTGCACTGTTGAAATGAGTTTGTTCTTCCACAACATCCACATCACCTAAAATAAAATAAAAAAAACATGTATTATTAATATGCAGGCATACATCTATTACCTGAAGCTGTGGTCTCAGACACTGACCTGTTGTTGTCACTATTTTGCCCAATTCCTGAACCTCTCCTCCCTCCACATCTTCTTCAGGGTGTGTAGGGATTTCCCCTTCTTTAGGAGGTGTGGTGTTCTTGGCGTCCTCAGATGTCCCGAGTCTTTTCTCCCCTATGTGAATAAAAAATAAGGTATACTTAGCACACAGATATTTGAGGCAAGAAATAGGAATATGAAACATTGCATGGAAGTGTCGTACAATTGTCTGTTTTGGCAGAGTTCCAAGCTGAAAATATGTTTTTCTTCCCCTTTCTAAAGCCAGAATATTTACCTTTTTTGTTATTAAAGTTTCACAGATGGAGAGACCCTTAGTATCCGCTGGAGCACCTGTGTGGGACACCCTAAAAAGGGTGTTCTGGTGTCCCACACTAGTTCTCCTGCGTCCAGATGTGTAAACAGCTGCTGAGTGTCCTCTCCTTACACTGAATCAAGTTTGCATTTCATTCTAGTTACAAACCCATCTAGTCAACAATGTACTAAACTTCTTTTCATACAAATAGGCCTGAACTAGAGCTGCAACTAACGATTATTTTCATAATCGATTAGTTGGCCGATTATTGTTTTGATTAATCGGTTAACATTAAAAAGAGTGTGGTGTATAATTTAGTTAATATGTAAAGTTTTAAAAAAAAAAAAGGCAATTTATTCTTAAATATCTCTATGTAGTGGTAAATATAAATAACCAACTATATGGTTAGGGAGCAAAATATCTAATCCACTCTGAGAAGAACAGACAGAAGAAATATACTCTATATATTATTAGAAGAGATATACTGTATTCTATTAGATGAGAGATATACTGTATATACTATTAGATGAGAGATATACTGTATATAGTATTAGATGAGAGATATACTGCATATACTATTAGAGGAGATATACTGTATATACTATTAAAGGGTGAATCTGGTAAATATCAGACTCAGAGATCAAATTTTTTTATTAAAAAAAAAAAAAAAAATAATAATTTTAAGAACGTTCGATTTTCTAATTGTTAGTGAGGTCAAATCGACGTTCATTTTCAACCACAGTGATGGGAACATTTGGAAATAGAAAACTTCTTGGTCAAAGGAATTTTCAGACAGCATATGTGGTTTTCGTTCAGAAATTACAAAGATTTTAAAAAACAGAATGTTAAAAACAAGTGAAAATTTCAAACATTCTTTCATTCAGCGAATGTACAAAGATTTTTCGTCTGAATATTCTCATCTGAAAATTGATCCGTGTGGCCAGCACAAGGCTCGGTACACACCTATGTAGTTTGCTTTTGATCTGTTTATGCAGTGATTTTTGATGTGTGTTTTGATTTGCGTTTTTGCATTCTTTTTGGCAAATTTGTTGTTGGGCAGATTAAAAAACACAAATTGCTGCAAAAACGCATTACATGCTTTTCTGAAGCTTTTCCATTGAAGTATGTTGAACCAAATAAGCACCGTTTTGCGTTAAAAAAAAGTCCCTGCACCTTTCGAAAAACGCAGCGGCTGAAAAAAGCATAGATGTGAACGTGTCCCATAGGAAACCATGTAAATGAACTGTAGTGCGTTTCTGCAAAAAGCACCAAAAAACACATAGATGTGAACCAGGTCTAAGACATTTAGTAACATGATGGGGTTAAAAAAAAACAAAAAACGAAAATTAGCCCTTTATAGTACAAAAAAAAAAGCAGATAATCACTACTGTAAGGGGTTCATGTTTTTACAGTAGACCTGTGAAAGTAATATTTACAGTAGTGATTATTTGCTCTTTTTGTACTATAAAGGGCTCATTTTAGTTTTTTTGTAATCCCATTATGTTACTGGCCGATTAATCGATTAATTTCATAATCGATTCATAAATCGATTAGTTGTTTCAGCCCTAGCCTGAACAAATGTAGTTACCTGCATCTGCCAAAAACATTGTATTAGTGGGTGAACGAACAATGTTTACTACGAACGATTACTGTCCCCACGCCAGTTTAAAATGTACAACAGTAAAGAAATCACATGGAGCAGCATGCAAGTAATAATAATAGGAACACACGACAAAATACTTACTTTTTTGCAGCACTCTCTTGATCTTTCTGTACTGATCCTGCTCACTCAATTTGAGGTCTGAGTTTCCTCAATTGCTCCTTGGATCGCCGTAGCCCAAAATTCTTCTGCAGACTTCTCACAACTTTAGTCATGATCTTGGCCTTTCTCACATTTGGGTTGCTGTACGGTCCACACTTTCCATCATAGTCGGCCCTCTTCAAGATATCCACCATCTCTACAAAGGACATTGTCGTCGCTTTTGTCGTCCTCCTCGTTGCTGATATTATCATGCACCTGTTGTCTCTCCGCCATGTGTTCTCCCACTGCGCCGAAAGAGAAGGGGCAATATACTAGAAAGAAGGTCAGGGCGCAGTTTCACACATGCACAGTGTAGATAAAGCATAACACGCGTGCATCCTGCATACGATCTGTGAGTGGAGGATGGAGTAGCGTAATCGCCGACCGTGCAAACAAAGGTACCATTTTAACTTTGGGCATCAGTAGTTAGTGGCTTATACTGCTTAAAGATTGAAGCCTATATTGGGACAAGATTAGGAGAGTTTAGCCTGACATTAGGGTTTGTCTTGTGTTGTGTCTTGCAGATAAAATGGATACATTTAATGACCATGACTTCCTCCCCAACTTCATTGATAAGTACTGAGAGCTGCCCTGTCTGTGGCAAGTGAAACACCAATTGTATAACAACAAAATAAAGAGGAAGGCAGCACTGGATCAACTGCTGGAATTGGTGAAGCCAGTGATTCCCACAGCAGACATCACCTATTTGAAGTGAAAAATTGGTGGCCTGAGGAGCACATATAATAGGGAGCGCAAAATGGTCCAGCATTCCATGAGATCAGGAGCAGCAGCAGCAGATGACATATGTCCCTAGGCTCTGGTACTACGACAGACTGTGTTTTTTGTCAGACCAGAGTGAACCCAGGCCATCACTCTCAACTCTTCCTTCCACTCTTCCTTCCACCTCAGATGAGGCTTCCCACGTACAACCTGGGCCTTCCACCCAGGAAGAAGATGTGGAGGAGCCCAGCTTGAGCCAGGTATAGCATTGTTCAACATATTTCTTGTCAAAAATGTAATAATGTTAACTAGATGCTATTATTGATCACTAAATTCTGATTTAACAAAGTGGTTTACATATCAATAGACAATAGTACCCAAAAATGATTGGGACAAGAATGAAAAATGCTGAGGTCAGAATGATAGTCTTTTTTATTTGTTAACATTCAATTTGCAACAGTCATGAGCTCTAAATTGTGTGTGATTGATGACCACCAAAAAACTAAAACTATGTACCATTTTCATACACAGAAAAGTCTCAGCCAGGAGGAGGCCGTGGAAAGTGGCAGCCAGGAGGTGGCGGGGGAAAGTGGCAGCCAGGAGGTGGCGGGGGAAAGTGGCAGCCAGGAGGTGGCCATGCCCATTAGCCTGACCGAATCCCAGGTTCCTCCCCTTCGCCTTACAACAAAAACACCCAGGAAGGGGAGGAAGGTGGAGGAGTCAGCGGCTGCTTTGATTCAGCAGGCTACTGCGGTACTCACAAACACCCCTAATGTCCAGGAGGCCTTTGCGTGTATGACGGCCAGCAAAATGCAAGTAATGCAGGAGGGCCAACGCCTCATCTGTGAGGAGGTCATATTTCAGGCCCTAAATATAGGGGTGAGGGGCCAACTCACCAATAAAAGTCACATATGTGACTTGGACCATACTCCTCCTCCACCTCTTGCAACACCTCCAATACCACAGCCACAGCCCGGAAGGAAGCGTGCAAGGAAGTCTTGAGAGCGATGGCCTGGGTTCGGTCTGGTAAAAAACGCAGGCTGTTGTAAGACCAAAGCCTCGGGACATATATGTCATCTGCTGCTGCTCCCGATCTCTCGGAGCCCTGGACAGGATTGTGCTCCATATTAAATGGACTCCTCAGGCTACCAATTTTGCCTGTCAAATAATTGAGGTCTTCCCAGGGGTACAAATGCATCACCTATTTCAACAGTTTATTCAGCGTTGACTTCCTCTTTGTTTCCCTTTACCTTTGGAACATGTTCCACCCAAAAGAGCTTGGACTTGAATTTCCGGGAGGCCGTCATATGATGGCCTCCCCTATGCACGCTCCTTGCAGGGCGCGCGCTGTGTTTACCGAGTCACTGAGACTCAGGTGATCACAGATCCGAGTAAGGGGCCGATCCCGGTCCCTTACCACGTGATCAGCTGCCAGCCAATGACAGCTGATCACATGATGTAAACAAAAGCTCAGTAATCTTTTTTTTTTTCTCCGATCACCGGCTTATGTGCAAGGGACATCGGTCCCGAAGAGGAAGAGGCAATTCTTCCCCTAATAAATTTGTAATTTTTTTTTTTGAGAAATATTTGGCTATGTGTTTTAGTTAAAAAAGGACAGTGTTTGTGAGTAGGCAGGTACTTTTTAAAAATACAATGTCAAATTAACAAGGGAAAGATAATAATGGTGTTGTAGTAACTTGACACACAAAACAAAAAATATTATGGAGATCACTAGAAAAAAAAAAATATATCTATATTTCGGGAGATCTTGAGAAAGAATAAATATAAAAGTAGATCACTTAAAAAAAAAAAAAACGAACAAACATTATTCTGGAGAAATGGCGAAAAAAAAAATTACATTATTCAGGAGATCACGAGAAATAATAAGAAAATCAGTTTGTCAGAACTCTATGTGAATATCAGCAGCAAAGCAACTTCATTATTCTAGCATTATAAAGAAGAGAATGCGCTGCATTGAAAGATTAAACAATTTGCAGCATGACGAATGTGTAATCTCCATTACGAACGGTAGTTTTACAAGACCGAGCACTTCCAACAACGTTTTTTGTCTGAAAATTTGAGAACCTGCTCTCAAACATTTGTTGTCGAAAATTCCAACAGCAAATGTCCGATGGAGCATACACATGGTCGGACTTTCCGACAACAAGCTCACATCGAACATTTCCCATCAGAAATTCCGACCGTGTGTATGCGGCTTTAGAGTTCAGCTATGGGCTAAATAGATAAAACAGCCCTTTGATGAGTGAATATTTATGGAAACGCTAGATACAGCAATGTTGTTCTAAAATGTACCACGTCATGTCAGATAATAAACTATGTTCTGTTGCATTTTTTATGCCAAGCTAAAGCTCTCCTTGTACTTTCCTGCAAAAGCAATGCCTAAATCTAGTTCTTAAGGGCCCTTTCACACTGGGGTGGTTTGCAGGCGCTGTTGCGCTAATAATAGCGCCTGCAAACCGGCCCGAAAGTGACGCTGCTTTGTATCCAGTGTGAAAGCCCCGAGGGCTTTCACATTGGAACGGTGCGCTAGCAGGGCGGGAAAAAAAGTCCTGCTAGCAGCATCTTTGGAGCGGTGAAGGAGCGGAGTGTATACCGCTCCTTCACCGCTCCTGCCCATTGAAATCAATGGGACAGCGCGGCTATACCGCCAGCAAGCGCCTCTGCAGAGGCGCTTTGCGGTGGTTTTTAATCCTTTCTCGCCCGCTAGCGGGGCGGTTTTACCGACGGTAAAGCGCCGCTTACAATAGCAGCGCTTTACCGCAGATGCCGCCCCCCGCCCCAGTGTGAAAGGGTCCTAAGGGCATGGCTTAAAGGACAAGTTCACCTTTGGAACATGTTACATGTTCCACCCAAAAGAGCTTGGACCTGAATTTCCGGGAAGCCGTCATATGACGGCCTCCCCTATGCACGATCCCTGCAGGGCGCGCGCTGCGATCACCGAGTCACTGAGACTCAGGTCATCACAGATCCGAGTAAAGAGCTGATCTCGGTCCCTTACCACGTGATCAGCTGTCAGCCAATGACAGCTGATCACATGATGTAAACAAAAGCTCGGTAATCGTTTTTTTTTTTTTCCTTACACTGACAGCGTAAGGAGAAAAAAAAAGCCGATCGCCGGCTTATGTGCAAGGGACATCGGTCCCGAAGAGGTAGAGGCAATTCTGCCTCATCTGTGCCACCAGTACCCCCTGCCAGTGCTACCTGCCAGTGCCCACAGTGCCACCTATCAATGCCCACAAGTGCCACCTATCAATGCCCACAAGTGGTGCCACTCAGTGCGACCTAGCAGTGCTACCTATCAGTGTAAACAACCAGTGCCGATCAGTGCCCATTATTGTCACCAATCAGTGCCCATCACTGTCACCTCATCAGCATACATCAATGAAGGAGAAAAATTACCTGTTTGTAAAATTTTATAACAAAATATAATTTTTTTTTTTAATTCGGTCTTTTTAAATTTTTTCAACAAAAAATAAAAACCGCAGAGGTGATCAAATAACCCCAAAAAATGATAAAAATTTCATTTGGGTACAGTGTTGTATGACCGCGCAATTGTCATTCAAAATGCATCAACGCTGAAAGCTGAAAATTGGTCCCAGTAAGCAAGTGGTTAAAGCACAACTTCAAAAAGTGGATTTCTGATTGTTTGCATTCTCCTCCCTGCACTGCCACATTTGGCACTTTTTTTGGGCGAGAGCAAGTACTTGGTTTTGACAGGTACCTGCTCTCACTTCCGGGAAGTTCAGCCCCCCGCTCCTTCCCCTGCAGTCCTTTGGGACACATCACAGGTCCCAGAAGACTACAGGACACTTCACAAGGCAAAGCATTGCTTGCGCAGTAAGAAACTGCCTGTGAAGCCACAAGGTTTTACTTCCCGTTTCCCTTACTAGAAATAAGGAATGAGCTCAGGCGTGTTTGCAAGTCCACGTGCCCGCCAGGAAGCTGACACTCCACAGCACTAATCACAGGTAGTGAGACATTTCCCGATCTGTGCAGCCGCAGATTGGGAAATGTCTCACTGCCTGTGATTAGTGCTGTGGAGTGTCAGCTTCCTGGCGGGCGTGGGCACGCCTGAGCTCATCCTTACTAGAGATGCCGGAATCTGCACTGAAGCCGATTGAATAATTGGCTGGCATGAGGACATCACTGGATCCCTGGACAGGTAAGTGTCCTTACATTAGAAGTCAGCAGCAACAGTATTTGTAGCTGCCGATTTAATTTTTTAAGTCTGAAGCTCATTTAAAACATTTACATAATTTTAACAAGCAGTTAAGCAGGTAGTTTGTTTTAAAACCTCCCTGACCTCTATAGCTGCAGCACAGAGGTACAATTCATCCTATTACTCAGCAGAAGCACTAAATTTGTTCTCAACAGCACAGCTCTCCCCTACCAGCAGTGACTCAGCAGTCTTCCACCCTTCTAATCTCGAAATTAAAAATATAATGACTTAAAATTATTAAAGAAGACCAGGCTAAAAGGAGTTCAACTTTTGGAACGTTACATGTTCCACCTGTATTTAGGGTGGAACATTTAATATGTTCCAGCTCTTGCCACCTCTACCCCTGATCCCCGCCTCAGTGTGGCAGCAGGTGGAGAATCTTCTCCCTGCACTCAGTGTCAATTCAAAAACAGCGTGGCAATGCAGGGCTCTGCTCACGGGCCACATCATTCATTCATAGTTTCTTGTGAATGAATGAACTACAAGCACTGTCAGTCACAGTGGCAGACGGCTTGTAGTTCTAAATGAACTGTGATGGTGCTGATGAGTACACTTGTAGTTCATTCACAAGCCCTGCAGCTTTCAAACTGACAGCCCATATGGAGGTACAGGCTGCAGCTGCAGTTAGTACTGTATAGGGTTTAGAACAAGGGTGGGAGCAGGTTTAGGTTTAGACTGAACTTTTACTTCAACCACCTCAGCCCGCGCTATAGCCGAAAGACTCTCTCGTTCTGAGAGGGCGTCCATAGACGTCCTTCCAGAACCACACCCCCTGGGGCGAGCATTGTGATCGATATGTCCTTCGAACACAGCTGATCACAGATTGTGGTAAAAAGCCAATCACAGTAGCCCTTTATCATATGTTAAGCTGTGTCCAATCACATGTAAACAAGCTTGCCAGTTATTGGCATTCCTGGTGCTGTGCCAGGATGAGGAGAGGATTGCAGCCCCATAAGTGCAAATCAGTGCTGCCTATCAGTGCCCATTAGTACAGCCATATCAGTGAAGAAGAAAAATTACTTTTTTGCAAAATTTTATAACAGAAACAAAGAAAGTTTGTTTTCTTTTTTCATAATTTTCGATTAGCAAAAAACAAACAAACAAAAAAAACAAAAAAACACAGTGGCGATTAAATACCACCAAATTTCATATGGGCACAGTGTTGCATGAGCAGGAAGGGGGTGAAAGTGCCCAGTTTTGAAGTGGTTAACGCGAAATGCAATTTCTGACCAATTGTCATGTTACACACATATTTCGAGCGTAACATGATCCCTCTTCTCTCTGCTGGCTATTGTAATATTTGAATTTAGTGCAGCCGTGCCTGGCTCCAGCCTCAAAGCTTTGTTATTCAGTCACAGAGAATTGTGGATGAGAAAACTACAAGTCCCATCTGCCACAGTTGCAGGGGACATTAGTTCTCAGTGAAGCACAAGCACAGTGACATCACTGCATTTGTAATCCATTTATACTTCCTGAAGCTTCATAAAAAGGTCTGTACCTCCTACAGAACGGAGCTGGAGAAAGAATCTGCAGAAGCCAGAGCATTGCACCCATGATCCACTGAGCACAGTTGCGAGCAATTGCAGTATTCAATGCAAAAAAGACAAATGTGGACCTCGTGGTCTATGTTTCGTTACTCCTCAGAATTTATTCCATGGGCCTCAGAGAACTCCACCGACGCACCTGTGTAGCCAGAGTGGAATGTATCCCTTTTAATCTCTACATTCCTTACTGCCTTGACCCCTCAATCCCCACTTTCTCTCTTTTTCTCCTTTCCCTTTAAATGTTACACGATCACCTAAATCACAATCTCTAGTTTCTTCAGACCTGAACGGTGGCAAACACAGAGCTTCCCCCTCAGAGAAAATAAAAGCACTAGCCTACTTGTAATTAGTGGTGCTGACCTACCCTTAATAAGCCAGGTTAGATGCTGTAGGTATACAGGCTTATATAACAAACCAAATCTACCGCAGCTCACAAATTATCTAAACCATGAGACGGTACGACATCAGTGTTGCACGGATGTATATCTCTGTTTATATGATATTGAACGACATATATGTATACTGTACAATTTTTCTATCCAAATTTTTCTATCTCAATAAAATAAGATATTTTTACTTTCTGCAATAGGAGTATATTTATGCATTTTATTATTTCATTTTTTTTGCAAAAGGTGGAATTCACCTTTAACCCTTTTACTGCCACCAACATAGGTCTTACTGTGTTGGCAGCGGGAAGGTTTCACACAAACTCATGTACACTCCACAAGCCAACTGTCTGCTTTCTAATGAGAGTGCTGAATACCCTCTGGATCATGTTCTGTGACCTCCAGAATGTGCCCTCTCTCACCGCTTCGGGGCTCCATTGTCCCACATTGGCCCAGAACTCGCATGGTGGGTGTTGCTGGGTTTGAGGGGAGGGAGACCTGGCTAAAATGAACCTGAAAACAGTGTGTGTCACTTTCCCTGACTCCCAGAACCAGGGAAGAAATGAAGCACAATGTCTTATAGAGTGACAAATGGAAAGACAAAATATCCCTTCTAGATAATCAATGTTTTTTATAATTATAAAAAAAAATATAAGGATAAATATATATAAATATATAAAAACTTATATAAATATAAGTTTAATAAACTTTGTTGCAAAGTCCTACCTGTTTCTGCTCTGAAGGAATAGCTCTTTGTTAGATCATGTCTTGTGTCGGACGGATTCTGAACGGGAATTACTTTTTCATTTTTTATTAGCTTATGCACTTGCAGTGAGGAGGGTCACAGGGTCTGCAATCCTTTAATATTTGGATGTGATTAACCCTTTAGGAGAATCTACCCAAAACGGAATTTTTTGTTCCAGTGGGTGCCTAAAATCTGATTTGTATCTTAGTGCAGACTTCTGATAAAATCAGTGAGTGAAACACACAAGCAGAAAATTACATATCCGTGGGCATGCTGTACAAAAACGGTGTACGGAACACCTCCAGGATGCCATATCGCATTGAATTATACAGAAAATGTCAGCGTTGGTAATTTTTTACTAACAATAAATCCCAATACGGCTTGTGTCACAACTGTATATGCTATAACGACTTTTTTTTTTTAATCTACAATATTTTTTTTACCCACGAAAGTAGTTACTCATTAAAAATATTATATCACACAAGGGGCGCCTATGTGATATAAGTAAAGTTTTAGAAAGAGTAAAAAAATTAAGTTACGCCTAAGCACTAACCCCTTCCCAGTCAGAACATTTTTAGCTACCCGCCCTGACAGGAATGCAATGTGCCTGCCGGGGGCCTATGCATGGAAATGTTGCTTGTGATACAAGTTACATACTGCCACACACACTGAAGTCAGAGTAGTAAATTACAGGCCTTATTCACAGTTAACTTCAAACTGATGACCTGTAGGGGCTTTTAAAATATCACCAATGGAAAACAGTGGGAAGACAGCACTGGATTCAAGGCACTGGTAATTACCTGATTTTTAAAAGTCAGCAGCTACATTGTTTGTAACTGCTGACTTAAAAAAAATAAGTTCCTCTTCCTTCCATTTTTCTATCATATTTTGTCAGTGGAGTTTACAACCACCTTACAGCAGACCTTCACCCCAAATTGTAATTTATTTTGCACTACCCCTTTTGGGTGGAGCTCCACTTTAATTTGTAGGGAGAAGATTTTTTTTTTTTTGGAGGTTTACTACCGCTTTATTACTGGCAGGGGTGCTTACACTGATCATCTTTTATTTAGTCATGCAAAACTTTTATCTCAAAAAGGAAAAAAAAACTGTTTGCTGTAACGGATTATAAAGTGTGAGCTGGAGTTTGGCTTCAATTTGTTAGTTTTTCTAAATCTCCTAATACAGCCGTGGCCAAAAGTTTTGAGAATGACACAAATAATAATTTTCACAAAGTCTGCTGCTTCAGTTTTTATGATGGCAATTTGCATATACTCCAGAATGTTATGAAGAGTGATCAGATAAATTGCAATACATTGCCATGAAAATGAACTTAATCCCATAAAAAAAAACATTTCCACTGCATTTGTAAAGAAGGCTTCAGGGCGCCCAAGAAAGTCCAGCAAGCACCAGGACCGTCTCCTACAGTTGATTCAGCTGCGGGATTAGGGCATCAACAGTGCAGAGCTTGCTCAGGAATGGCAGCAGGCAGGTGTGAATGCATCTGCACACACAGTGAGAAGACTTTTGGAGGATGGCCTGGTGTCAAGAAGGGCAGCAAAGAATTCTCTTCAGGAAAAACATCAGGGAAAGACTTATATTCTGCAAAAGGTACAGGGATTGGACTGATGAGGACTGGGGTAAAGTCACTTTCTCTGAAGACTCTCCTTTCCGATTATATGGGGCATCCAGAAAAAACCTTGTCCGGAGAAGAAAAGGTCAGCGCTATCATCAGTCCTGTGTCATGCCAACTTTAAAGCATCCTGAGACTATTCATGTGTGGGGATGCTTCTCAGACAAGGGAGTGGGTTCACTCACAATTGTGCCTAAGAACACAGCCATGAATAAAGAATGGTACAAAAATCATCCCCCGAGAGCAACTTCTCCCAACCATCCAAGAACAGTTTGGTGATGAACAATGCCTTTCCCAGCATGATGGAGCACCTTGCCATAAGGCAAAAGTGATAAGTGGCTTAGGGAACAAAACATCAAAACATTGGGTCCATGGCCAGGAAGCTCCCCAGACCTTAATCCCATTGAGAACTTGTGGTCAATCCTCAAGAGGCGGGTGAACCAAAATCCCCTCACAAATTCTGACAATCTCCAAGCATTGATTATGCAAGAATGGGCTGCCATCAGTCAGGATGTGGCCCAGAAGTTGATTGACAACATGCCAGGGGTCAACACTGCAAATATTGACTCTTTGCATAAACTTTATGTAATTGTCAATAAAAGCCTTTGACACTTATGAAATGCTTGTAATTATACTTCAGTATACCATAGTAACATCTGACAAAAAGATCTCAAAACACTGAGGCAGCAGAATTTGTGAAAATTAATCTTTGTGTCATTCTCAAATCTTTTGGCCACAGCTGTACATTTAAGAGCCCTTTTACACAGGCTGTCTGATCAGGTCCGCCTGTCACTTTTTCATTCTCCTAAAAGGAGCGGCGGATGTCAGCGGTGACAAGTCCGCTGACATCCGCCGCTATCCAATCCGATCCTGTCTGCAAAATCCAGACGGATGGCGGTCCTATTTTCCATCTGTCTAGCGGATCGGATGAAAATGGACAGGCAGTCTGTTTTCACCTGATTTGCCCATAGAGGAGAGTGGGACAGGGGAGCAGCAATGGACCTGTCATCCGCCTGTTCAGGGATCAGCGGAGAGATCCACCTCACCGAGCAAGTGGATTCCATCCAATGGCAGCACCCGTGTGAAAGGGGCCACTCCCACCCCCCCACAGACTGACAATCCTGCTGTGCCTCCTGTGTTTATTCCTCCAGAGTTGTGTCTCACTAATACTGGAGGTGGTCAGATCACCAGGTGAAAAGCCTACAACAAGGAAAACGAATGCAGTCACCACATCTAATGATTGGCAAGCTGCAATATAATACATTTTTGGTTTAATACGACTTTAAGATTCTGTGTTGGATGTGGGACTTTTGTAGAGGGTTCCCTCAAACAATACTGACAGGAAAAGCCAGCAGTCCTAGCAGACAAGGTCTGCCTCCAGTACAATGTGACCAGGGCCATTGCTAGGCGCACACACACTGGTTCTAGAAGCCCAGCCTCGCAGGTAAGCAGCCATGACAGGTACACCCGTCTATAGGAATCCCCCCCCCCCCCCGGCTCACCAGCGCGGTATTGGAAGCCCACAGGAGAAGGAGAATGATCCGCAAGCTCCAGCCGGACGACAACCAGTGATACACTCATATGTCAGGCCAGACACGGGCAGGGAGCGCACACAGGGACAGTCACTATACCAGCCTGGAACCCGACTATTCCCTCTACCGTCTCACAACTGCACATCCGGAATCAGGAACCCGTGACCCCGTCTGGGACTTCTCATTGGCCGCTTACCATGACTTGACAAAGATCCGCGGCTGCCATGCTTGATGTGGGAAAACAATGTAAACAAGCCGGAGATGGAAATAGACCTGTGTTGTGGTTTTATGACAAATGATGGTGGACATATTTATAAACAATGAGTTCGTCAGCTATACATGCCTATACAGCAGGTGCTCCTACAAAGAACACTATATATACAAATTACATAACCCGCCGCCTTTCTGTCACCATCACTTCAGCTGGGTCATTTCACCCTGCGCTTCAAATGACCGTGGTCTCCAGAAACATGGCCGCCTCAGAGGGACCTGTCTGACCTCTAGTGTGTTATCGCTTGTGTTGCGGGAGTTGAAGATCTGTCAAAAGCAGCCCGAGGAAAGCAATACTGTCCGAGCTTAGGGTGAGTTACAGTCTGACACTTCTCGCCACATAGAGAAGCACAGGACAGTCTGCTGATGACCTAAATAGTGGAAATAGAGTTCATGAGCACACCTGGATAAAGAGATCCCGCTCTATTCTTCAATGAACAATGTCCATACATAGGGTGTAGACATGGAGGAGCTCTCAGTCACATAGGAAGTGTGGATAATGAACACCCAGGGGTCTCCTAAGTGTCAGATAAACTTTTCACCCCTGCAACCAATCAGATTCTCGCGGTCATGGCAGGGTGATGACATATCTCCCAACTTTTTGAGATGGGAATAAGGGACACCTATCAGCAAAAGTATACAGGCAAAGGACACACCCCCCTGTCACGCCCCCTTAAAATAGAATTGTACAAAAAAAAAAAACAAGATTGATTAAACCCACAAGTGCTTTTTTACCACTACTATTCCTTTATATTGGCTTTTGGAATTTACAAATGCAGCAATTTAGAATTTGGATGAAAGGTTTAGCACTGGGAAACATTTTTTTGATAGATAAAAAGTACATTTTATATACAACTATATAGATCAGACCAAAATGAGGTGGAATGAGGGACGGAGGGACATTGCTCCAAATCAGGGACAGTCCCTCAAAATCAGGGACAGTTGTGATAGCATAGATTACTGGAAAGCCGACCACCCTCCCTTGGTAATCCACAGCGATCCCGTCAGAATTCTGGTGACCCCAATGACACACACACACACAACAGGCAGCTTTCGTGTGCAAAGTGGATCTGAACGCTTTATTAACCGCTTGCTAACCGGCTCACACCGATATATATATGTCGGCAGAAGGTCACATACAGGCATATTAACGTACCTGTACGTTGCCTTTAAGGAGTGGTTTGCAGGCACGCGCCCGCCGTGAGTGTGATCGCGGGTCCCGCAGACTCAATGTCCGCAGGGATACCCTCGATCGTCTCACAGAGAGGAAGAACGGGGAAATGCTTATGTAAACAAGCAGTTCCCCGTTCTGCCTAATGAAAGGACACTGATCACAGCTTCCTGTAATCAGGAGCGGTGATCAGTGTCATGTCACACATGGCCCCCCCCCCACAGTTAGAATCCCTCCCTAGGACACACTTAACCCCTTCGCTGCCCCCTAGTGGTTAACCCCTTCACTGCCAGTCACATTTACACAGTAATCAATGCATTTTTAATTGCCATGTTCGCTGTATAAATGTTAATGGTCCCAAAATCACACCAAAAGTGTCCGATCTGTCCGCCATAATGTCGCAGTCACGATAAAAATCGCTGATCGCCACCATTACTAGTAAAAAAAAAAAATATTAATAAAAATGCCATAAAACTATCCCCTATTTTGTAGACGCTATAACTTTTGCGCAAACCAATCAATAAACGCTTATTGCGATTTTTTTTTTTTTTACCAAAAATATGTAGAAGATCACATATTGGCCTAAACTGAGGAGAAAAATTTTTTTTTTTATATATTTTTTTGGGGATATTTATTATAGCAAAAATTAAAAAATAATGCATTTTTTTCAAAATTGTCGCTATTTTTTTGTTTATAGCGCAAAAAATAAAAACTGCAGAGGTGATCAAATACAACCAAAAGAAAGCTCTATTTGTGGGGAAAAAAAGGACATCAATTTTGTTTGGGAGCCACATCGCACGACCGCGCAATTGTCAGTTAAAGCGACGCAGTGCCGAATCGCAAAAAGTGCTCTGGTCTTTGGGCAGCCAAATGATCCGGGGCTTAAGTGGTTAAGAATGATATCTTTTATATGTGAGTTACAGCAAAAGAGGGGAGGGGTAAGCTCGCTCCTAAGTTTCTAAGGATTAACAAGGTTTCTACAGAGAGATTTTATTTCATCATTAGTTTTAAGCAGCTGAAAGGAATTTACAAAGATAGCTTATCTGCATAGACTCTGAGAATCGGCCTAAACACAATGAGTCATACAGTGAAAGTTCTTAAAGTGGAGTTCCACACAAAAATGGAACATCCGCTTTTCCGGTTCCCCCCTCCGGTGTCACATTTGGCACCTTTCAGGGGGAAGGGGGGAGCAGATACCTGTCTAATACAGGTATTTTGCTCCCACTTCCGGGCATAGATACCCGAGCCACCCGCGAGTATCTACGCCACTTCCTGTCTCCCCCCCCCCCCGCTGTATTCTAGGAGACACACCAAAAAACAGCAGGGACCAGTGGGATAGTGCAGCAAGAGTCGCGCATGCGCAGTAGGGAACCATGAAGTGAAGCCGCAAGGCTTCACTTCCTGATTCCCTTGCCGAGGTATGGATTGGCTTTGGGTGCCATCATCGCGGGCGACCTGGACAGGTAAGTGTCCATATTTTATAAGCAGCTGCAGTATTTGTAGCTGCTGACTTAAAAAAAAAAAAAAACGGCAGAACTCCGCTTTAATTAAAACTTGGCTCAAACAAAAAGATCTAAAACTCTAACGAGAAAGAAGTGTAAGATAAGGCACATACATTCTTTAAAAAACAAGATTTTAAAATAGAGCGTAGATTACAAAATGGATTGACAGTTGATCATATGCTCTGTTACAAGTTGGGCGCTATGTGATGACATAGACAAAAGATTGGTTGTTACAGAGGCAATGCAGGAAGTTTTTTTACAGCTGTTACAAAGTTGACACGTCTCCCTGATTGTCAGGATTAAGGCTGCCCATACATTATACAATTTTCTTGTACAATTTTCCTTTAGATTTACCAAAACCATATAATAGGAGGTCAAACCGGAACACTTTAAATTTTTATGCAATCAGGCAGGCCCTTTCTACTACATAGTTGAAGGTAAATCTAAAGAAAATTAAATAAGAAAATTGTATAGTGTATGGCCAGCTTAAGTGTCTGTGGAGTTGCAGTATCTCTTAAAGTGGTTGTAAACCTCAGACATGAAATATGAACAAAGCATATCCCTCTATAGTAGGGTCTCCAAACTGCGGCCCGGGGACTGGATGCAGCCCTTTGCTTGCCTTTATCCGGCCCTCGGGTCACCTTTCCTTACACTGATACCAGACACTATTCCTCCCACCGACACCAACAATAGGGCAATATTCCTGCTACTGACATCAACAGTGGGGAACTATTTCTCCCATTGATGCCAACGATGGGGCACTATTCCTCCCACTGACACCAACGATGGGGCACTATTCCTCCCACTGACACCAACGATGGGGCACTATTCCTCCCACTGACACCAACGATGGGGCACTATTCCTCCCACTGACACCAACGATGGGGCACTATTCCTCCCACTGACACCAACGATGGGGCACTATTCCTCCCACTGACACCAACGACGGGCCACTGTTCCTCCCACTGACCCCAATGATGGGGCACTATTCCTTCCATTAACACCAATGATGGGGCACTATTAATCCCACTGACACCAATGATGGGACACTATTCCTTCCATTAACACCAATGATGGGACACTATTCCTTTCATTAACACCAATGATTGGACACTATTCCTTCCATTAACACCAATGATGGGGCACTATTAATTAGTGTTGGCTTCCTGGCGGGCTCGGGCACGTGGCTCGGAACTAGGATCCCAAACATGCCCGATCCCATCTCTAGTGACCAGCTGTGTCCAATCACAAATGATCAGTGTAGACAGGATTTGCCGGTTAATGGCAATCCTGAGTGTCCTGATGATCAGTGCAGCCCCATCAGTGCCTACCAGTGCCTCCTATCAGTACAGCTTAATTAGTGCACTTCAGTAAAGGAGAAAAATTACTTAATTACAACATTTTATTACAGAAATTAAGAAAAACTTTTTGTTTTGTTTTTCAAAATTTTAGCAAAAAATAAAAAGCCCATTGGCAATTAAATGCCACCAAAAGAAAGCTCTATCTGTCTAAAAAAAAATGATAAAAATGTCATATGGATACAGTGTTGCATGACCGCGTAATTGTTATTGAAAGTGTGACAGTGCTGAAAATTGGCCTGGGCAGGAAGGGGGTGAAAGTGCCCAGTAGGCAAGTGGTTAAAGTGTGTTAAAATCATGCAAGTGTAAATGACCCCTAAGTGACATTTCTGTCTGCTGTTTTGTTACTCTGCTATCAGTATAAATCACTTCTGGCAAGTTTTCCTGACACCAAGAGAAAAAAAAAGGTGACAGGGGAGGGAAACTCTAGCACACAGCCTATGATTGACAGCTTCATCTCTCTTCCTGTGAGCTGTGTAAAGGGGTGGGGTGTCCCTTCCGTCCAATCAGCTCTCAGAGCTTCCCTCACCGAGCTATTCAGTGTAATTCCAGCTCTCCACACCCTTTTTTTTTCTGACAGCTCAAACAAGCGCTATACATTCTGGACTTTAAACAAATGTAGAGAAGAGAGGGCTGTGAATAAACAGGTAGAACATATGTAGGAGGATTTGTTTCATGTATGTGAATCACCTGAGGCCAGTCAATTCAATGGAAGGGTTTTTAACCACTTTAAATGTAAAAGCCCAACTATAGCTGAAACCTAAAGTGACATAAAGCAGATAATAATATAACAACATAATGCATTTGTTGTTTTTTTCAAAAAAAAAATCCTGCTCTGTGTTTTCTTTTGAAAGCGTTCCCTGACCACACTGACACGCTCGCTGCAATGTATGTTCCCCCCTGCTCCTAGGAAGTACATGCGTGCTCCTGGTCTGTATAACAATTGTATGTGCAGCATTCAGAGTAGCACACATAGGTAGTGTGAGTGGGACCTATCAGCGCTGTGCAGGAGGAGGAGAGGTGTGGTTTTGGCTCTGTGTGTGTCCCTCTTGAATTGCCTGGGTATATGGCACTTGAAATACAGAATGTACAGTTGTAGTAATGAGTGGAAGCGCGCTGATAGAGAGGACACCTATGGAGTACATCAGTGTAGCCAGTGGTCCATTGCAGAAGTAAACACACAGGAGGATTATTGTAGAAAAAAAAAATAGCAAATACATGTAAGTTATATCATTATTGTTATCTATTTTATGAGGAAAAGATTGTAAGGGCCAGTTCACACCACGTGCAGTCCAGTACGTTTTTTTTTTCTGCATAAAAAAAGTATGGAAAGTAGGTTATATGGTTTTTAATGGTATAGTTCCCACCAGTGCGGTCAGTTCCAGAAAAAAAAAGTAAAGTTGAATGTGCCCCTTTTTTCTGCACTGAACTGTACTGGAACTCAGTAAAACACATCAGAAATGCACCAGATCGCACCTAAACACACCAAAATGCACTGGAACATGCATTTCCTTATTTAGGGTGAGGAACAAAGAGGGGGGAAAAATGCACCGAAACACACCAAAAATGCATCAAAAACCTGTAAAAAAAATGCGCATGCAGAAAAGCATCCGGAACGCATCTGGACTGCGTTTCTATGATTTGAACCGGCCCTAAAGGGTTAGTTCAAATTTTCTGAAAAAAATGAAAAAGTGAACTAAGACCGTACACCCCTCCATCCCCGCTGTACTTACCTCTGTGGGTGCTGACCTGTCAGTGTGCATGCAGCAAGTGGACTTGAAATCACCTTATTTCTGTATTGGGTGCTTCTAGAACTGATCAAAATGATGCTCTGTGCCCACGAGCAGGACTCTCCATTCTACCTCTGTTCTCCTCCCTGGAGATCGAGGCAATGACAATCACAGCTCATAAGAAGGGAGTGGGTCAGGGCTGAGCCACACTGTGCCGTGATGTGGCTCTGTGGCTCACGCATGCGTTTGCAAATGCGTGCGGACTGAACCCCTGTTTTTAACGCATACTGTTAGACAGGTTTATTCGGTTGTCTGCGAGCTGGTGTACACACAACCTTACCGTGGGACGGTCCAACCTACTCAAATTGAGAACACACCCATCTGAGCGGGGGTACTCCCCGAACGGAGACTCGCTTCACATCCCGCGGGCGAAGTTCGCAGTATACCCCAGTAACACTGTTTGATGACATAGGTATCACATGTGGAAAAAAGTGAAGTACAGGCTCCACTGGCATAAACGGTATCACGCTATTGGCATTGTTCCATTCTTTTTGGGATTGGTCCTATATACATGGTGCAAGCTATGGAGCCTTCGGTTTGGAGCTGCAAGGACGGACCATTCATCCATTAGCCTTAACCTATCCAGCTGGTTATTCATCTGGTCATTAAGTTATCTGCTTTTTGAGTCTGCCATCTGGTAAGCAGGCTCTCTGTGTGGTGTTGGTGCACTTACTGATCTCTTCACTGGCTGATGTCCCACATATCTGTAGGATTTTGCACTTAATATTTGTTATCTGGTAAGGAGGCCCTCTGTGTGGCGTTGGTGGTTGCTAATTATTCACCATGGGGTGCTTAATACATCTTTTTCACATTGTGAGTGTTACTCCTATTTACACATTCATTTTTTGTGTCAGTATTACACTATATTATTGTTTTATATTTTTTTGTGATAAAAATATTTTTACGTGGATTTAACTTACACCCATCGTTAAAGTGGAATATCCTTATATCCTACTGTGACTGGTTCGCATCAAGGCCCAGGCTGGGTTAAGCCACCTGCTTGAGTGGCTTACATTCTGGTAAGCATGCCATTCATCAGATACACTCTGTTTTGTCAAGTCACTGAGTGTCACTATTTGGAAAGTTGGGACTGTTATTAATTTGGACTTTACCCAGTTTTATAACCATATAATTTTTATTATTTACTTTTCACAGAGATTATTATATCCAACTCATGTATTATTGATTTTCATTTATTTATTAATTTTTTCAGCGCGGCTTTTCTATTTCCCATTTGTTTTTGTGTATATCCCACAATAGCTGCTGCTTTATTGATTTTCCAAGCACAGTTTTCTTTTCTTTTTCTGAGCCACACTGTGTATGTCTATGGACACACATAGCACGGCTTAGAAGCAACCCACACGAGTGCCCCTATAGCAAGCGGCTTCCTATGGGGGCAATCAGAAGGGGAATCTTACAGTGCCTTGAAAAAGTATTCATACCTCTTGAAATTTTCCACATTTGGTCACGTTACAACTAAAAAGGTAAATGTATTTTATTGGGATTTTATGTGATAGGCCAACATAAAGTGGCACATTATTGTGAAGTAGGAGGAAAATGATAAATAGTTTTCAAATTTTTTTTTACAAATAAATATGTGAAAAGTGTGGCGTGCATTTGTATTTCCGTCCCCCTGAGTCAATACTTTGTAAAACCACCTTTCACTGCAATTATAACTGCAGGTTTTTTGGGAATGTCTCTACCAGCTTTGCACATCTAGAGGGTGACATTTTTGCCTATTCTTCTTTGAAAAATAGCTCCGGCTTAGTCAAATTAGATGGAGAGTGTCTGTAAACAGCAATTTACAAGTCTTGCCACAGATTCTCAATTGTATTTAGGTCTGGACTTTGACTGGGCAATTCTAACACATATATTACTATGCTTTGATCTAAACCATTCCATTGTAGTTCCATTGTAGTTCTGGCTGTATGTTTAGGGTCGTTGTCCTGCTGGAAGGTGAACCTCCGCCCCAGTCTCAAGTCTTTTCTCCATCCATCTTCCCATCAACTCTGACCAGCTTCCCTGTCCCTGCTGAAGAAAAGCATCCCCATAACATGATGCTGCCACCACCATGTTTCACAGTGGGAATGGTGTGTTCAGGGTGCAGTGTTAGTTTTCCGCCACACATAGCATTTTGCTTTTAGGCCAAAAAGTTCAATTTTGGTCTCATCTGACCAGAGAACCTTCTTCCACATGTTTGCTGAGTCCCCCACATGGCTTCTCACAAATTGCAAACGGGACTTCTTATGGCTTTCTTTCAACAATGACTTTCTTCTAGCCATTCTTACATAAAGACCAGATTTGTGGAGTGCACAACTAATAGTTGTCCTGTGGACAGATTCTCCTACCTGAGTTGTGGATCTCTGCAGCTCCTCCAGAGTTACCATGGGTCTCTTGGCTACTTCTCTGATTAATGCTGTCCCTGCCTGGCCTGTCAGTTTAGGTGGACGGCCATGTCTTGATAGGTTTGCAGTTGTGCCATACTCTTTCCATTTTTGGATGATGGAGGCACTGTATATGTCAGTGATACCACAACAGTGATAAATCTCTGCCATTATTTCTGGCTCTGGGTTTGTCTACCCTGGAGTTCCCATGTACTTCTGTGTTTCCTGTTGCATTCACAATATAAAAGAAATCCCACAGTAGCCAAGGACACAGTAGGTGTGCAGACCCACTATCTCTGAGATATACTGTATATAAGAGACTTTCAGGTGGTTTATCTCTCCTGCATCTAATGAAAACTAATAATTAAAAAAAATGTGTTCATTATGCTATTGATCATAACGTTTTTTCAGATGTTTTACCTGTAAAGGTTACCTTCATTTAAAGTAGAAGTTCCAGTTAAATATAAAAAAATAAGTTCAGTTATGCATGCATTAAAAATGGTTATATTTTTAGTATATTTCTTATTTATTGGTTTCCCAAAAACAGTTACATTCTGGGAATGATAACTGTGCCAGTGACAGTTGATTGTAAACTGTAAAGCCATCGATGGCTGGTGTCATAACTGATCCCATGTACAGCACCATGGTAACTGCAGATCAAACAGAAGCTAAGATGGCAGCTTCCTTGGCTGTAAAGGATAGGAGGGTTTTGTTCTCCTTTCGGAAGAACATATTAGGTAACTACAAAGGTTCTTCAAAAAGTTTCCACACTTTTTTAACTCTCTTAAATATAAAAAAAAAAGCGTGGCAACCTTTTGAAGAACCCTCATATATGCGTCTGTGAAGGTGTGCAAAGTCACTTATATCAAATGTTTTGCTAAAAACGACTGCCCATAACTGTTCTATATTGTAGTTTACTGGTCCTTGGTATGGTGGCTGCATTCGTATTTTTTTAAGCTTTCTTTTTGCCTTTTTTTTTTAAAGAATATATTTTTTGCCATTTTATTGGTTGAACTAGATGGACTTGTTTCAACCAGACTAACTATGTAAGCTTCTTTTCCTTTATTTTCACCTGGTAATCCTGCAAATAGCACACATCCTGTCCTTGTGCGGCTACATCACTCTTCCACTGTATCTATGGAGGGAGCCATAGTTGTCATCATAGGCTGCTTTCCTGATATGGACTATAATATGTTGGGGGAAAGGCTGGTGTTCGTGTTGCAAACATCCCGACACCATGGCTGATATGGTGTTAGGATGATTGAAGCACATTTTTCTTATTACATTGTAATATACAGTATAATGAAATAGTTCAACTCACCATAATGCCGAATCAGTGGGAGCCCTGAGTGTTACTTGTCACTGTAGCCTGCTACCAGATGCAGCTTGTCACTTGCCACTGTTGCCCACCACTAGATGCAACAAGTCACTTTCCACTATCTCCTGCCACCAGATGCAGCTTGTCACTTGCCACCGTTGCCCACCACTAGATGCAACAAGTCACTTTCCACTATCTCCTGCCACCAGATGAAGCTTGTCACTTGCCACCGTCGCCTGCTACCAGATGCAGCCTATCACTTTCCACCTTCGCCTACCACCAAATGAAGCTTGTCACTTGCCACCGTCGCCTGAAACCAGATGCAACAAGTCACTCACCACTGTAGCCTGCCACCAGATGCAGCATGTCACTCCCCACTGTCGCCTACTACCAGATGAAGCATGTCACTCCCTACTGTCGCCTGCTACCAGATGAAGCATGTCGCTCCCTACTGTCACCTGCTACCAGATGCAGCATGTCACTCCCTACTGTCACCTGCTACCAGATGCAGCATGTCACTCCCTACTGTCACCTACTACCAGATGCAGAATGTCACTCCCTACTGTCGCCTGCTACCAGATGCAGCATGTCACTCCATCCTGTCACCTACTACCAGATGCAGCATGTCACTTCCCACTGTCGCCTGCTACCAGATGCAGCATGTCACTTGCCACCGTCGCCTACCACCAGATGCTGCTTGTCACTTGCCACTGTTACCTACCACCAGATGCTGCTTGTCACTTGCCACTGTTACCTACCACCAGATACTGCTTGTCACTTGCCACTGTTACATACCACCAGATGCTGCTTGTCACTTCCCACTGTCGCCTGCTACCAGATGCAGCATGTCACTTGCCACCGTCGCCTACCACCAGATTCTGCTTGTCACTTGCCACTGTTACCTACCACCAGATGCTGCTTGTCACTTGCCACTGTTACCTACCACCAGATGCTGCTTGTCACTTGCCACTGTCGTCTGCCACCAGATGCAGCATGTCACTTGCTACTGGTAGGTTTTAACTGAAAGTGGTTAACTATCAAAAAAAAAAAAACCTTAACCATTTTTTGTATTAATATGTGTGATTGATAAGTAATATTTTTGACGTGTTTTATATTATTGTTATATTTTATTTTGCTAGGTACAATGCTGATAAACCGAGTTTTGCAAGCTTCTTGCAAACATCCATCGGCATGGAGACGCTGCCTGCTGCAACAGTGGAGTCCAGTAAGATGGGGACATGCATCTACCCAAGTATATAAGGCAGTTGTTTTTGATATGGGCGGTGTACTTCTACCTTCACCCTACAAATTAGCTGAAGGTGAGAATAACAGCACGTTTTAATAAAATTCTTAAAATGCTGAAATGTCTAGTTACCGATTACAAGATGTGACCTTGTAACTTTTTTTTTTCCCAGACTAATGAGCAGTCATTTCTGGTTGCCAAGCATCTCTGTACTTTGTACACTGACCTTTGGTGTAGTAAATGAAGGCATACATTTTTTACAGAGCATGTTAAAGACTATTTTTTAAGGGCTAACTTCAGGCATTTTTTTTTTCTAGATAAGGTAGTGATAGAGAAACCCCAGAACTCAAGGGGTTTCAGTAATATTGACTGCTGAAGCCAAATCCAAGAAGATGTATTTAACCACTTAAGGACCGAGCCTCTTTTTGAGATTTGTTGTTTACAAGTTAAAAACAGTTTTTTTTTGCTAGAAAATTACTTAGAGCCCCCAAACAATATATATTTTTTCCCTAACACCCTAGAGAATAAAATGGCGGTCGTTGCAATACTTTCTGTCACACCGTATTTGCGCAGCAGTCGTACAAGCGCACTTTTTTTGGAAAAATACACTTTTTTAAATTAAAAAATAAGACAACAGTAAAGTTAGCCCAATTTTTTTTTATATTGTGAAAGATAATGTTATGCTGAGTAAATTGATACCCAACATGTCATGCTTCAAAATTGCGTCCGCTCGTGGATAGGGGTGCAACGGATCAAAAAACTCACGGTTCGGATCGTTCCTCGGATCAGGAGTCACGGTTCGGATCATTTTCAGATCAACATAAAAAAATCTACCCCACTGTAATATTCACGTAATATCACGTCATCTCCCCCACTGTAATATCCACAATCTCCCCCACTGTAATAATATATTGGCAGGGTATTGTAGGGTATTGGCAGAGTATTGGCAGGGTATGGCATAGTATTGGCAGAGTATTGGCAGAGTATTGGCAGGGTATGGCAGAGTATTGGCACTGCTGCCATCTGATCTCTCCCCTCTACTGTACAGATCAGTACACAGAGGGGAGAGAGGAACCTGCGTCATGACATGTTTACAAGTGATCGCTCCGTCATTTGTTGGAGCGATCACATGGTAAACGGCCACCGGGTGTACCAAGATGGCCGCCGCTCCAGGACTAGGCCGAAGCCACGGCCCTTCCTAAGGCCGAGGCAGGGGCGCGGTCCGCGGAGCGCATGTGTACCGATCCGAACAGGCTGAACCGTTCGGATCACGGATCAGTGACGATCCGTTGCACCCCTACTCGTGGAATGGCGACAAACTTTTACCCTTAAAAATTTCCATAGGTGATGTTTAAAAAATTCTACAGGTTGCATGTTTTGAGTTACAGAGGAGGTCTAGGGCTAGAATTATTGCTCTCGCTCTACCTATCACGGCGATACCTCACATGTGTGGTTTGAACACCGTTTTCATATGCGGGTGCTACTCACGTATGCCTTCCCTTCTGCGAGCGAGACGGGGCGCATTTTTTTTTCTTATTTATTTTATCTTTTTATTTATTTTGTACACTGTTCTTTTAAAAAAAAAAATTGTGTCACTTTTATTCCTATTACAAGGAATGTAAACATCCCTTGTAATTAAAAAAAAAAAAAAAATGGCCCTTTAAGAGCTGTGGGCGGAAGTGATGTTTTTGACGTCGCTTCTGCCCTGCAGTGGTATGGAGACAGGTGGGGGCCATCTTCCCCTCCCTCATCTCCATACCCAGCAAGGAAGAAGATCCGATCGCCACCGCTGACAACTCCGGTAAGCGGCGGAGTGCACCGAAGCGCAGTGGGAGGGGGGGCCCTCTACCGCCTCCAATTAAAAGTGATCTAGCAGCAAATCTGCCGCAGATACCACTATTATCGGAAACTGGACCGCCGGCCAAAGAAGAAGATACCGGGGTTATGGCAGCTAGCTGCTGCCATAACAACGATATTCCTCTTCAAAGCTAGGACGTATATCAGCGTGCGGGGGTCCGGAAGTGGTTAATATTCAAGCATGTAGCTATCTACAAGCAGGGAGAACAATACAGTACATGGTGGTACGTTCAAAATAATTGTTCTGAAATGGCCCGAGAGCCTCATAGTACAATTTATACATACAAGTTCTGTGGGAAAGACCAGAGATAGACATTTTCACAACTGAAGGTGTGAATGGCATTTGACCACAACCAAAACAGCTGTTATATCATATGACTTCTAACATATTTGTATCAAGTATATCTGCTTAGTCAGAAACACATGTTTTGATACTTAGAACTAAATGTTTGATAAAATACCCTATCAGTAGGAAATGGTTAGAACTTTGGTCAGACATATTTAGTAGAGATTTCAGGCACCAGGGCAAGAAAGAAGGAGAACAGGTTTCATTAGCATAGGAAGACGGAAAAAAAAAGGCTGATAGGAATTCAAATGTTTTTCTACGTGTTTTTTTTTTTTTTTTTATTAATTTTGTATACAGTGGAGGTTTTTTTTTGCTGGTCGTGTCCCCATTAGGGAGATTGACCCTCCCTATTTGTCCTGTTTATACTATTGTCACCGAGCGTGAAAGTGATAGCCCTTACAAATTTTATCCAAAAATGAAAAAAGTTGCCTTTAGAGAAAACAACGTTTTTGTTGCTGTCTCTTACTTTCCTCTTACTTTCTGTCTGTTTGAGACCCTTCCATCCGTCACAACAATGGAGTAACAGACAACAAGATAAAAATCTTAGAGACATTGCGATTCATCCCCGCTCTATCCAGTTTTGTTAGTTGGTTGCATTGATTACATACCGTAGATGTGCATTTATTTTTAGATCTACAGTAGTACCATACATCATCAATTTATAGTGTTGTCGTAAAGCCTTAAGGTTTTTCACCTTAATGCATTCTATGCATTAAGTTGAAAGATCTTCTGTGCTGCAGATGCCCTCCAGACCCCCCCCCCCCCATTTTCTTACCTGTACCAGATCCGATCCAGTGATGTCCATGAATGCAGCAGCTCCAGCAGCTGTCTCTCTCCTCATTGGACTGATTGAAAGCAGCAGGAGCCATTGGCTCCCGCTACTATCAATCAAATCCTGTGACATGGGGGGTGGGGCCCAGTCCTGCTGGCTATGGACGCAGCAGCAGGAATCCGCATGAAACTCAATGAAAAGGAGGGGCCTGGAGTGCCGGCATAGGACCCCAGAAGAGGAGAAAAGGGGCTTCTCTGTGCAAAACCATTGCACAGAGCAGGTAAGTATAAGCATGTTTGTTATTTTTATAAAAATAAAAAAAAGAAGGTTTACAACCAGTTCCATGTTTCTCTCTCCCTAGATAGTGATACTAATGCATTCATCACTGTTTCTATATCTCTTACACAGAGTGGGAAATTCGTAACAATGTTCCTGGGGGCACCATAAAACAAGCCATTCTAACTGGTGGTGAGGGTGGACCTTGGATGAAATACATGAGAGGAGAGTTATCTGCTCAAGGTTTTGTGGAAGAATTTGGACATGTCTGTTCAAATATTGTGAGTTTTACTTGCTGGAGACGTTTTAAGAAATGAACTGTTTCAGAAGCCACCATGCAGAGGCAAATTATCTGACAATTTTAGTTACTTTTAAAGGATATGTAAAGGTTTTTAAAAAAAAAAAACCAAACATGTCATGCTTACCTCCTCTATGTAATTGAAGTAGCACGATTTCAAAGCCACTTTGTGCAAACCTTGGGTAAATCCTTCTAATGAGGATACAGACAGTAGTTAAAACCTCACAGTGGCTCTAACCCCACGCCATACAGTACTAGCCAAAACTAAAAAATAGATAAACGCAACTTGAACATATTTTGTCTTAACATATTATTTTTACCTGTGCATGTAGATGCAAATTCATGTAAATGCTTAAACCTTTTCAAATGCTGTACAGTACAGTACAGTAGAAGCTTGAACAATCGTGGTAGAGGATAATGGACTTGTTGGAGAGGATGGGACTGGTATTATAGAGTCAGAATCTGATTCTGCTGCTGGAATCGGTTTCTTGAAGTAGGCATCAAAGTAGGTTTGCACAGAGCTTTTCTTTTTCTCAACATAAATGGCCCTGTAGCATCTCAGGCCTTCGGTACAGTAAACTTTGGTGAACCTCTCTGTATCAGGATCTGGCTCCTCTAACCTTGCCATTCCTGCTTCAATGAGACAAAAAGCATCAGCTAACTGTTTTGTAGAAAACCATGGGAGTCGAGTAACTCTACAAAATAATTTTTACTGATAAACTGCTAAATACCTTTTCTCATTAGCAGTATACAGCAGTCTTATGACTTCTATCAGTATCCGGCTGAGCAATGGTTAAAGCTTGTAGGAGGAGTTTTCATTCTTCTCTGACTGTCCTATGTGGCTGCATAACCCCTGCACCTCTGTCTGGAGGGCAGTGCTGATTGGCCCTGTACTGATCACATGCACCCTCCCAAAAAAAAAACCTCTCTAGCAATACACACCAAACTGAGCATGTGCAGAGTATCTCCAAGACTCTGTACTATCAGCAGCAGTAGCGGCTGGTGCTCAAAATTTTTTGGGAGGTGGCACAAACTAACGCCACCCACCCACCCCCCCCCCGCGGGAGACGGACGGTTGTGATCATCCCTCTCAACCCTTCCCACCTCCCAGCAGGAGACGGACGGCGCCGATTATCCCTAACCCCCCTTTCACCCGCAGAAGACGGACTGCGGCGATTCACTGTGAATGTGCCATGAAAATGATGCCTTACCTTTATGGAGGCAGAGGGAAGGAAGGGCCGGTGCCGCTCTGACCGATTCTTCAGTGAGCACACAGAGAGACATTCTCCTCCCAGCTGCACAGGAACAGGAAGTGTGTCCTGAGATACGATTGGCCAGGGAGTTCTAATGCCGCGTACACACGGCCGGACTTGCCAACGAACTAAACTCCGTCGGCATTTCCAACGGAGAGATTTAGAACATGTTCTGAGTCCGTCGGAAATGCCGACAGAAAAAGTCCGATGGGGCATACACACGGAATGTCCGACCGAAAACTCCCATCGGACATTTTCTGTCGGGAAGTCCAGCCGTGTGTACGCGGCATAAGACTCCCTGGCCAATAGGGGCTTCCTGATTGGCCAGGAGAAGAATGAGGAAGACAACAGCGAATATTTATTTGCTATTGTCACACAAGTGGGTGTGCTCGGGGCGCAGTGCTCTGCTCTCCGAGCCCACCCTTTTTTGAAGCCTATTAGAGTCTCAGGCTCTAATCACGTGCTTCAAAAAAAAAAAATCCCATTGGAATCCATGCGCCCTGCATGTAGATTAGGGGGCCGGACACATGGATAGGGGGGCGGCACCCCTCATGGAGCGGCCGCCACTGATCAGCAGATGGATTAGGGACAGTAAAAAAAAAGTGGTGATCAGAGAAGACAGATCAGGATGGTACAGACTTTTTACACAATGCAGTGGATGATTCATTTTAGTTCCACAGTGAGTATAACAAGCATGTTTTACTGCATATACAGATTTTACTGTTGTGTGGTTAGTAACACTTTAAGGTCATTTCATCCTTTTGGGTAGCCCTGACAAATTTGTGAGAATGTCCTCCTTAAATAATAGGCATAGGAAGACTATGATTCCCTGATCCATTGGCTGAAGTAGTGATGTGGTGTTGGGGGGCAGAAATACCACTTTACATTGGGGTGCGTGTCATCTAAAGTGTTTGGATTTTCAGGGGCATTGTCAAGGAGCAATTTGAAAGGAATGTTTTTGCCCAAGCAATAACGTTCAACAGCAGGGACAAAATGGTTCAGAAACCATTCTTGAAAAACCACAACTGTAACCCAAGCCTTTGAATTTGCCCTCTAAATAACAGGAAGACATGTCTTAGTGACATTACGTAGTGCCCTCGGATTTATGGAGCAAGGTTTAAGTTTTAAATCCCCAAATGAATTACCCCCAAGAAATAAAGTCAGCCTGTCATCTGATGTCTTATGTCCTGGTGCATTTTTTTCCTCTTTTGAAATGTAGGTCCTCTCAAGCATTTTTTCCCAAAACAAGCCAGTTTCTTCTAAATTTGTTCTGGCAAATAACCTTCATTGTCAATAATATCTGCCAATATCTTGGGAAAATCACTTGCAGCACTTACATCAGCACTTGCTGATACACCTTGAACTTTAATATTATGCAAATTAGCTCTTTCTTTTAAATCAATTAAATCCTCATGATTTCTTTTAAATCATTGAAAAGGCTTTGAGCCTTTTCTTGCACTAAAGAAAGACTAATAGGCATATTACGCTGATTTTAGTCTTCTATCCAAATTGTCAACAGCCTTTCCATCTCGATAATTAAACCGCTGCTTTCACATGCTCCTACCTATTCTATCTTTTAAAATTGTTGCGATTGTTGACTGACTGTAGCCAAATGCTCTGCCAATGAATGATGGAGTTTTACCTTTCTTTGGTCTCTTTATTATTTCTACTTTATTTTCCATGGTGATTGTTTTTCTTTTCAATGCTGTATCGCATGCTCTTGCATCAGATTTGTTTTTTGGAGGCATCGTTGCAGGGTGAAGACAAAAAACATTTAGTGGAGTGCAACAAGAAGAAAGAAAAGAAAGTGTAGCAGCCAGCCAATTTATTATAATAAAACAGGTACTATACAAAAAAACACTCACTAAGGTGACAAGATATAAGGCTCGTAAGTAGTATATGCACGCTTGTTGTGCGTACTCAGCCCGCAGCACCAGCAGTGGTTTGTGACCCTCACAACTGTTCAGCAGCGTGGGATCCAGTACAAAAAAAAGGCTAAAAGAGACCCAGAAGGATAGTTACATTCAGGACCAAGCAGAATAAATTACAAAAAAGGCTTTAGGGACCTTTCACACAGGGCGTATCCACTGTATGGACTCTGCTAGCTCAGCGGGGGATCGATCCATTGATCCCCGCTGAGCAGGTGGATGACAGGTCCGTCTCTGCTCACTGTGCAGGGACGGACCTGTCAGAACCCCGCTGATCTCTATGGGAAGATCAGATGAAAACGGACCGCCTGTCCGTTTTCATCCGATCCGGTGGACGGATGGTGAACGTATCGCCATCCGTCTGTTTTGAGTGGATCTTGTAGGATCGGATAACACATCTCTGCTGACGTTTGCCTGCCCATAGAAGTCAATGGGTGGCCCGCTCAGATCTGCCTGAAAAACGGACAGGCGGATCCAAGCGGGCCGATAGCGTGAAAAGGGCCTTATTGACCAGCTATTAACAGTACGAAAACAGATGGCATAAAAACACGCACCTACGTGACAAAAGTGATGGAAAAGGGTTAACCTTATGAGTACTGTATTAATAGTGCTGAACTGAGAAAATAAGATAAATTGTGGATGTCAGATGGATGATTGAATGGGAGCTTCACATGACATGAGCTTGTGCTGGAACACAGGTGGATATACTGTACAATAACACAGTTCTACTATCATAGAAGTAACAGGTACAAGTACAGGGCATACTCCCAATAGTAGTGGGCAGAGAATACAGTACCGTAATGGCCTCAGACAGCACAAAGCACAAGTTCCGTAGCCAAATTGTCATAATAAATCTCACCAGTTTCACAAGTTTCAGGCCTTTCTGGCCTTGTAGTGATGTGGGATTCCATTACTGTAGCAAGATGGTGCCGTCAGCCTTTGGGACCAGCGTGGAGCACAAGTTACATCCTGCAGCAGTATTTGAACCACTGTGTGAAGGAGCTCTTAAACTTTACATCATTGCTTGCACTGACAAATTCCCAGGTCTGGGATCCTGTTCATCTTTATTAGCATTTTTCTTGTCCCCCTCTGTGATTTCTCCTTTGTTTTGTGTCTATAATGGTCAAGTTTGTGCATTTATGATCTACGTTTGTTTGTTTTTGAGCTGTTATTTAGGTGAACTTAAAGCAGGGGTCTCAAACTGGTGGCCCTCCAGTTGTTGCGGAACTACAAGTCCCATCATGCCTCTGCCTGAGGGAGTCGTGCTTGTAACTGTAAACCTTGCAATGCCTCTTGTCGTTTCACAACAGCTGGAGGGCTGCCAGTTTGAGGCCGCTAACCTAAAGGCTCTTGCATGACAGTCTTAACAAGTACCAAATTCAGTTACTATATGATTTCCAAGCTTTTTTTTTTTTTTTTTTTTTTCCAATATTTTTATTCAAAAAAGTTTTTCTTCACAAGACATAGTATTCAATTTTTACATACATTGTTTGAGGTATAAAAACCTAATAACCAGTTATTTATACTTAACAACCAAAAGGCAAAAAGAATGAGATAGGAAGGTTACACGATACCTAATCTCTTGTTGTTAGTGATTCCTTAATGTGTTTCATGGAAAATATGAGGAGTCGCCTTAGGAGAATTCTCTCTCCCTGACTCCTCTACTTGGTGTAACCTTTTAATTTAACTCTCATAGCAGCCCTAAGGTATCCATTAACTTCCTAATCTGCAAGGATTATTTTGTATAATTAGGAAAAGGGAAAGAAAGAAATAGGAAAGTGAAAAGTAGAAGATAGAAGGAAGTGAGAGAGGTGCACCCCTGTCGCAGAGCAAGGGATTCCTAAGAATCCCTCGCTTTATTTATTCGAAATGTATTTTATCCAAGGGTCCCATATTCTTTCAAATAATGCCAGTTTGTCATTTAGAATAGCTGAGAGACGTTCATTTACCATAATCCAAGACAGTTTGGATTTTATAAGATGAAAGGGAATCGTTGGAGACTTCCAAGATTTAGCTATCGCTATCCTAGCAGCTACAAATATAAAAGTTATAAGTTTCCGCGTATGTTTCGATGCACCCTCCACTGGACGTCCCAACAGTGCCTGTAAAGGTGACTTAATAAGGTTCACTTGGGTTAATGAGTATATAAAGTTATACGTGCGGATCCAGAATCGACGCACCTTTGGGCAGGTCCACCAGATGTGCATCATGGTGCCTTCAATATTGCATCCCCTGAAGCACTGCGGGGAGGCCCCCGGAACAAAAGCTGCCACTCTCGCTGGGACCATATACCATCTCATCAGAACTTTATAGTTTGCTTCTATTAGAGAAGTATTAATGTATGTTTTGGATGCTTGGAGAGACAGTTTGTTCCAGTCTTCATCTGTTAAGCTGATACCTATATCGTTTTCCCATTTTTGCATATGAAACAATTTCTGGGATGGTAATGATAAGATGCTATATATCAAGGAAATATGACCCGAGTGTTTGTCTATAGTTCTGCAAAAATTTTCCATTTGGGTGTATTCAGTTAAATCTGAGCTACGATTCAGCGTAGTTAGGAAATGTGCTATCTGAGAATAGCGGAATATTTCTGAATTTGGTAATTGGTACTTTTCTTGCAAAACCTGTTTCGACATAATCCCTCTATGGTCACATAGGTCAGCTATCCGTAGTAACCCCTTATTGGTCCACCATTTAAATTCATGGGGACGAAGGCCCGGGGTGAACATAGGGTTGTTTAATATTGGGGCTAATGGGGCTTGTGGAGATTTGAAATTGTAGGTGGTAGCTAGTCTATCCCACAAGTTTAATGAAAAGGACAGAGTCGGACACATTATTGTCGGTCTATCCTTCGTTTTCAGCCACATTAAGTGGCTAATCTCCTTGTTTGGGAATAGCGCCGTTTCCATAGTCATCCAAAGTGGATTTGATTGTCGGGTATGGAACCGAACCAACTGTGATAATTGTGCTGCATGATAATATTTTATCAGGTCTGGAACTCCCAGACCGCCTTTTAATTTGGGAGTGTATAATGTTCGTCTATTCACCCTGGGCCTTTTATTCCCCCAGATAAACTCCAGAAGCTTATTCTGAAACTTCGCCAGGTCTGATCTATCAATTGCTATAGGAAGAGTCCTAAACAAGTATAAAACCTTCGGTAGTATAGTCATTTTTACTGAGTACAGCCGACCGAACCAAGACGGAGGGTTATTTGACCATCGTTTGAGATCCTCTAATAGTTTTTTAAACAGTGGGGGATAGTTATTTTTGTATAGTGTAGCTAGTGATGGGGTGAGGAAGATACCCAGGTAAGGGAGGGCTGTGTCTTGCCACTTAAATGTGTACGAGTTCCGTAAGGCACGGGTTATATGCGTTGGTAGTAAAACATTAAGGGCTTGGGATTTCGAGTGATTCACTTTTAGGCCTGAGATCGAAGTATATTGTTTTAGTAACTTGTGCAAAGTGGGTAGCGAGGTAATTGGGGAGGAGAGGAGCATCAACAGATCATCCGCGAATAACGCGCACTTATGTTCCCTGTCCCCACAATATACCCCCCGTACATCTGGGTGGGCTCGTATCTTAATAGCTAGTGGTTCCAATGCCAGGATGAATAATAGTGGGGACAGTGGGCATCCCTGCCTAGTTCCCCTGCGTATGTCTATAGGTTGGGACCGAAAACCCTTGATGACTAGATGTGCTGTAGGAGTCCTATATATATTTTCTAGTGTCTTCAAAAAATTTGGGCCGAACCCATAACGTTTCATTATGTAAAAGAGATAGTCCCATGAAAGGGAATCAAAGGCCTTGTGTAAGTCCAGGGAGACCAGAAGCGCTCCCCTCCTACCCCTCCCATCCCATCCAGAGTTCAGTGCGGCTATTATGTCAATTATTCGTCTGGTCTGGTCTGGGGCCTGTCGATTGGGGACGAATCCTACCTGGTCTGGGTGAATATATTTTGTTATAAACGAATTCATACGTGTGGCCAGAATTTTAGTCATTATCTTCAGGTCTAGATTAATTAATGATATTGGGCGGTAATTTGCGCAGTCTCCATGATCTTTGTTTGGTTTAGGTATTATGTGAATATAAGCGTTGTTTTCGTGACTTGGAAGTGGGTTTCCTTTTCTTAAGTCATTAAGAAAGGAGCATAAATGGGGAACCAATATTTCTATATACTTGCGGTAGTAATGTCCCGAAAAACCATCAGGGCCTGGTGCTTTGGAGGGATTTATTTGTTTAATTGCTGCTGCCACTTCCCCTGCTGTAAACTCCGCCTCCATTAATTCTCTGTGGTCTTGATCTAGTGTGGGCAATGTGATGTCACTAAGGAACTCTTCAGCTTTGGTCTTTTGTAGAGGTGTGGGGGCGTCATACAATTTGGAGTAGAAAGAAAAAAATTCCTGTAATATTAACTGTGGGTTCTGTGTAGTCTGGCCATTTTGTAGTCGTAATTTAGGTAGGGCTGGTGTGAATGGTCTGGGAGTTAACTTCCTCGCTAAGAGTTTATTAGGTTTATCCCCCAAAGTATAGTATCTGTGTCTGGACCATCTTATGCTTTTTTCTGCTATTGTGGTGAGGCTCAGATTAAGGGCCGTGCGAGCCGTATCAATATGATCTCTGAGATCAATAGACTGGTTTATCCTTTGTTCCCGTGTGAGGCGTTGTAGTTCCGCCGTTTGTTGTTTTATCGTATGTTCGCGCTCTCGTTTCGCTCTAGAGGCCAGCTGAATCAGCTTGCCTCGGATGGTGGCTTTATGTGCCGCCCATGTTATACTTGGGGAAGGGGATGAATGAAGATTATTTCGGAAATATTCTTTGATAGCTAGCTCTGTTTCCTTTGCAATAATAGGATCATTTAATAGGGATTCATTTAGTCGCCACGACGACGGTTGTGATTTTGACCATAGGTTTGTAAGTGTAATTTGTATTGAGGAATGGTCTGACCATGCCATGGGGATGATTTTGGTCGATGAGACAAACGAAAGTAGCGGGGAGAGTGTAAATAAATGATCTATTCGAGAATATGTCTTGTGTACATTGGAATAGAATGTGTAGTCTCTAGACGTGGGATGGGCGTTTCTCCATATGTCGATCAAGTCATAACTATGGAGTAAGCGAGCAATCTCTCCGCTTTGTTTTGGAGTATGTTTTAGGACAGATTTTCCCGGTTTAGATTTGTCTAAAATTTGATCTAATGATGTGTTGCTGTCGCCTCCCAGTATCACGTGTCCCTCTACATGGGGCATTATAATTGTTAACATTGTGCGTAGAAACTGTTTTTGTCCTACGTTGGGGGCATAGTAAGAGAGTAATGTCACTACTTTGTCATGTATTTTCCCCTTAGCCATGATATAACGCCCGTCCTTGTCTCGAATAATGCTAGTGGGTGAGAATGGTACATTTTTTGCTATACAGATTGCTACTCCCCGTTTTTTGTCTGGTCCATTTGATAGGAAAAACGTGGAATATCTTGCATTTAGATATTTAGGGGCAGACGTTTTCGAGAAATGCGTCTCTTGGAGTAATAAAATATCGATTCCCATTTTATAGTATTGTTGAAAGGCCTTAGTTCGTTTGATAGGGGAGTTCAAACCCTGTACATTATGTGATAAAACTGTGTATTCTTCAGAGGATCTATTGGTCATGTGTGTTCGGTAGACTGTACTCACGTTTTTGAGGTCTTCTCCGATGTGTATGGGGAACCCTTTTCCGCGCCAGGAATGCACCAAAAGAAGGAGAGATTAGAAAGAAAAGAGGAAAAAAGATAGGGTTAGAGATCAGTCGTACTTTGTTCTTTAAACTATAACAATAACCATTCAATAGTATTAATAAGTAAAAAGCAACCATCGCACTGTTTAACAGTACGATCTTTGGGGTATTTAGCCCCATTATGTTGTAAAGTTGCCTCCGCCCGTAAAGCCGAGGCAAGTTCACCACAAGTGGCATGCGTTGCTGCCCCGACCCTCGTCGTGTTATAACTGAGGGGGACTTAAAGAGCTAAAGCAAACGGGGGGGGGGGGGAAGGGAGACCCCAATACAAACAGCGTAGTCAGAAAAAACTTGACTAAAATTAACAGGGGTTTGTGGGAAGAACCGCAGCCTATTCAAAAAATGAACACAAAATGAACACAAAAAAAAAAAAAAAAAGGGGAAGAAAAAACAAAAACAGTCAGACTTTCTAGCATAGCGTTCGTCTAATTAGGCATTAAGGTAAATTGTTCTCAACAGGCTGGTATTCTTCTATGGCTTTTGACCAAATCCTGGCAACTTTTGCCTGAGCAGAGTGGATGATAATCCATAATGGCTTTTATTAAGTGTTCAGGTGGTAGGGTGCGATTTCCTCGTGTTGGATCTTCTCTGTTGAGACCACAGGGGCGAGACCGGACGACCTTCATTGTTTGGGGACTCAGGGTGATGAGAATCTCTGTTGATTATTCCTAATTCTAGAAGTAATTCCTCTCCAGACTGGAAGTTAGCGAATGAATGCGACTTCCCTCTGTAATTAAAGGATAGTCTAAATGGAAAAGACCAGCGATACTTGATTTGATGATTAATCAGGTGTGTCAGTAGAGGTTTCAGTTGTCTTCTCTTCTGGATCGTCGCCTGTGATATGTCAGCGAAAATCTGGACTTTATTTCCTTGTAGCGAGATATCTCCTTTATTTCTTGCTTCTAGCATTATTTTTTCTTTGACCCGATAAAAGTGCGGTTTGACTATCACATCGCGGGGTAAACCATCTGGTCTGGGAGCTGTGAGAGCTCGGTGAACTCTATCCAGCTCCAGCTGATGAGTAGCAATGTCGGGTATTAAATCTTTCATCAAATCGTGAACAGTTCCCTCCAGATCGTTTATTGTCTCGGGAAGACCCCGCACGCGGAAGTTGTATCTTCTAGACCTATTTTCCAGGTCTTCAATTTTCGCGTTGGCTTGATCTAATTGGTCTTGTAATGATGATATCATTCTGGAATTTTGGTTAACTCTTTTAATGGTACCATCCATTTTAGAATCTATGGTGTCCAACCTCTCCCCTATGTTTTGGAAATCATCTTTTATCCCGGTAGTAATAATAGTGCAAGCTTTGGAAAGTTCCTGTTGAAGAAGAGCAGAGAATCTAGCCAACAGGACCGCATCTCCTGAATAAGCAGTGGGCTCAGACGTTTGAGGTTGTATTGTGCTAGTTTGGCTCAGTGCTATCTCTGCTATTTCTGCCATTTGTCTGTCTGTGGATGAGGCAGGAGAGCTGTTAAACCGCACCTCTCTATCTGGAGAGACTGACAGAGGGGACATATCCAAACAGGTTTCCTGAGGGGTCAGGGGATCTTCCTGGGACTGGGATGAGAAGGGGTCCCGCCCCATGCCCTCCATGGATGTTTCTGGATGTGAGGGGGATGCTTGCTGTGGCGCCCTCTGAGTGAGGGGAGGCCCAGGCTTTTGTGCCTGGGCACCGTTCTTCCCCTGGGCCCTCTGTTGTGATGGAGATGCTGTCTGTGGGGAATGTTGCTGGGATCGAGGGTTGCCCCACTCCTCCTCCACTGTCCCCTGTCCCTTACCAGGCTCTGGTGTCCGTTCGTCCATGTGGAATCCCCCTCCGCCTCCTCCCCCCTGCCTCGCCGCCGCCATCTTAGTCTGAGGAGACTGCTGCTGGGCGCGTGTGTAGCGGAATTGCTGCTGCTGTTTCTTCCCCCTTCTCGAGCTCCCCGCGGCCCCCCGCCTCATGATCCGCTCCCGGGATATGGGCTGGTTGTTCGGTGGCGATCTGTTCGTCCCCGCTGGCTAATTATAGCGTTTTTCCGGGTCCGGGCTTGCGGAGCTCGGCTACTGCATGACCAGCTCCGGCGCCGCGCGCATGCGCACTATTTCCAAGCTTTTTAAAGTAAAACTTTCTTTACCAAATCCCCCTCCATTTGTGTCTCACCCTCTTTCCCTCCCAGACACTGCAGCTCTCAGTGGGAGGGTCTCAGCGGCACAGGTAATGCTGTCATTCTAGAAAGCAGTGGGCAGGGCTGAGTGTGGCCAGATGCTGATTGACAAGCTACAGGCTTATGAATCAGCGGTGACCATGCTGATTGCCATGGCCAGTGTTGCCAACCTACCAGATTGAAATTTACTGACACAACACCCAAACTTTACTGGCACAGCCACATTTTTACTGGCAATTCCGAAAGTTACAAAATTACAGTTTTAAGTGCATATTTGAGTATTTTGGCTACAAACAAGTACAATGTGCAATTAGCAATGTGATTTAAGATATTTCTTATTCTATTTTTGATACACTAAGCAAGTAGCCCAGGGACAGGACTCCTGAGGGCAAGAAATTAGAATGGGTGAGGAGTGGGACATAATAGGGTAGGAGAGGGTATATCTTCAATGACTAAAGTTTGGGTTTATTAATCCCTCATAAATAATTTGCTCAAAAGGAAAATATAATGTTTTAATGTTCTTATATATGTAACCTGATATGCATGTTATGAACAATATCAGATGTTGATGTACCTGTCAATTATTACATTTTGTTAAAAATCTCAATAAAAATTATTGGAAAAGAAATTGGAATGGGCGGCACGCACACATGAAATTGACTCTCACAGTGACACTGATAGCAGTGTGCAGCAGCACAGATCACCAACGCACCCTCTGTCCCCTCCTGAGTCACAGTGACAGTCCCTTTCCTCGCCAGGTGGTCCCTTTAGTCCACACCAGTCCAAACAGCACTGACAGTCCCGTGCCCGACTTGCCTTGCTCCAGTCCCAGAGACCCGCACACAGGGCTCCAGCTGCTCCAACTCTGCTCCCTTGCACCATGACATCACACGACACGCTTCCGCCAGACCCGCCCCCCTGCTGGCACCACCCAAACGCATTGGGTTGGTCTCAGGCAGCTCCGGACCGGAACTGCGCATGCTCAGTACTAAACCAAGCATCACAGCCATATTTTTTTACTGGCAACCTTTTCCTGTCACTGGCATTTACTGGCAGGGGAAAAGTACCTGTTTTTTACTGGCTGCCAGTAAAAATACTAACGGTTGCCAACACTGGCCATGGGCCCTGCAAAATCTTCTTATCCCACTATAGTGCAAGCAGACACAACCTACATGAGAGTGACAACTCTTCTCCAAATTCTGGAGCAGTGCAGCTTTGTTGCCACACTGTCAGGAAGCTGCATTAAGTGGACCTCACTAGCAGAATCTACAGGTATTTGTGGAACTTTGCAGGAGGAATAAAAGAAAACTGTAAGTGCAGAGATGTGCTTGTAATTTAGTACTGCGCAAATATTTGTTTAATTAGAGGCCATAGTTCTATTTGAATGTTGTTTTAAGATCCACGGGTAACCATTTTATATAAATGCTATAAATAATAATACTGTACTGGTGGTTAGGAATATGATGTTTTACATAAATAACATGTAACTTGTTAGTATAAAAAAAATAATTTTTCCAATCCTCTATACTGTGCACTACCTCTTTTATTGATCTGGAGAAATTCTTCAAATCGATAAATGTAGGTTATTAAAAAAAAAATGCCATTTTATCGCTTGTCAGAAAAAATGTATTAGAATTGTAATATAACACTTAAAATGTTTTAGACAGGAGGCACAGTCCCGGTTCAAAGCTTCCTCACTGACCTCACCAGTAATGAGATGGTAAAGCAGCACCCCGCAATGACTGAAGCTATTCAATGTATCCGGGCTGAGGGACTTAAAACAGCTGTTCTGAGCAACAATTTCTTTGTGCACAGCGGAGAAAGCTTTTTGCCTATTGATCGATCGTACTTTGATGTGGTAAGCAAAGCATTGTGATATTGATGTGTGAAAACTGTCCAAAAAATAATGTGGAGGTGTTCCATGGCTGCTAGCCCAATAAACTGTCATCTAAGTTGGATTCTACATCCTTATTCCTGGTACCTCAGTTGTTCTCTTTCTTTTGGTTTCATATCATCTCCAGGGGTCGAATTGTTACTAGTAGCTCTGAAGCATAATATTTACTGACTTGGTGTACTTATTCTGAAAAAGTAGTAAATTGTCTTCTTTGCTACATAATATTGTCAGCCAGCAGCCTTCTTTCCATTTTTTTTCTTTATATCATTACTGCAATGTCAGTGGTGTTTCTGCCATTATGAATTGCTTCCTCTTACTTTCTTAGGACCCATTTATATCTAGAATGATCATTGCACGCTAAAATATTTCATACGGAAAGATCTAAAACTCAAGACATCTCTTTTTACAAGGCAGCAACCATACTAAGACCCCTTTCACACAGGCGCCTCAATGAAGCGGAATCTGCATGCTCGGCGGGCGATCCCTCCACTGATCCCATTAAGCAGGCAGATGACAAGTCCGTGTCCGCTATGCAGAGCGTACATGGACACAGACTGCCTGTTAATTTCCATCCGATCAGATAGACGGATGGGCAATAAGACCACCATCCGTCTGTTTTTGGTGGACAGGATCGGATCTGCCGCTCCAGAGACTGGAGGGTCCGATCAGGTCTGCCTGAAAAACTGACAGGAGGACCGGATTGGATCGTCCATGTGAAAGGGGCCTAATAGACTACTTCTCCTACCTGTTTAGTGAAAGTAAAAAATTGAACAGCAATATGTTCATTACACCAGAGGATTTTCCATCTGCCCGCATAGATATAATATGAATGCAAGTTTTCGTCATTTTTAAGGGGAGTATCTAGTAATAGTTAGTCACATTTAACTGGACTTGTTGTGTAATGTTAAACACGTTTGTTGGTTATTTAAGCAGCTTCCTCAGCTCTAATGAGGAAACCATACCCCAACGTACACTAAATTATTTATATCTTACCACTCTTACGAGAGCTCCTTGTCTGGATCCATGCTGCCGCGGCTCTTGGGTGAAGTACCAGCGGCCTGAAGGCGCCATGTCTGGGTGGCAGAGTACGTTTACGTCGGGTCACCTATTCCGATGGGACACTGGCTTCTCCACCTGGCCAGTCTGGTCTTTAGACCCGCCTCCTGTCCTGATTGGCAAGGAGAGAAGCCGGAAGACAATAGAGAATCAATATAGAGAATATTGATTCACCAATGTCACAAGTGGGTGGGCTCGGGGGGCAGAGCTCTGCACCCCCGAACCCAACCTTTTTGAAGCCAATTAGAACCTCAAACTCTAATCATGTGCGTAAAAAGAAAAGAAAAAAACTCATATAAATCTATGCATCCAGCTCCCCGAAGGGAGATTAGGGGCTAGTGCATGGAGATTAGGGGGGCGGCACCCCCAATGGACTGGCCGCCGCTGCACTTGCCCCTTATAATCTGATTTGTAAGCTCCTATAGCCCCCTTTAGCAGGGCCCTCCTAACCCACATGTATTTAACTGCATTGTAACTGTACTATCTCCCTTTATATTGTAAAGTGCTGTGCAAAGAGCTTATTGATTATAATTGGCTCAGGGGATTGGCACCTTTAAAATAACGGAATGAAATATAGATAATGGAATTAAAGGTGCCTATGGGCCACACCTATCTTAAATATATACTTTTATTCACTACAACAAACCTAAAACTCTTATAGCAAACATTACAGAATGAATTACATTACATTATTTAGTCGATGATGCCAAGAAGTCTGAGACATATGTTAATTGAGCTACATGGCTGAAGGTGTGCATTTCAAATGATTTCCTGCCATTTCCTAGGTTGGCCAAACCCTTTCTCATTTAATCCAAAACTGATGCTTTAAGTGCACACGTTTAGATACTCACTGGAATGTGATATGTGACTGACAAAGTTTAAATAGCCCTTAAATTGCTCTTATTTTTAATATTTACAGTTTGGTTATTAAGCTTCCACAGTACTTTTTTATTGTAGGTCGTGGAATCATGCTTGGAAGGGGTGTGTAAACCAGACCCTCGTATCTATCACTTGTGTGCTGAGAGGCTCAGTGTTCAGCCCGCAGAGGCCATCTTTCTGGATGACATAGGACAGAATCTTAAAGCTGCTGCTCAACTGGGCTTTACTACAATCAAGGTCAGTGGCTACCTACCTAGTAACACACTAAGTTTTATTAAATTTCATGTCATCTCTACAATTCAGGCATCCCTTGTGCTGAGCTTACAAAACCAGTCAAATACCTTAAATGTAACCTGTGCTGAGAGAAATACTTAGGCTGTCATAGGCTGACCTCTTTTATGAAAGGCTTGTTGCTTGGCTGTCATAGATTTTTGGAATTGAATACTTAACCTGGCCATAAATAGTTCAGTGGCTGAATGAAAAAATGGATCCGACGCCCCCATCCACACATTCAAGGTGGATAGGGAAATCCTCCCCACTGCATTATTGTGTTGTGACAGCAGGGAGACTCCTCCACCCTCAGATCAGCGCTGCAGCCGCGGATCCAATGGCTCTTATCTGATAGGGCGGTTAAACAGAAGTCGGTCAGTAAATGGAATTCTGTTCAACTGCAGTGGCCACACATGGATAAATATTTGGCCCGCCCCTGCTGAACTGGCCAAATTACGATCCATCAATGGCCACCTTTAGTCAGACCATGCAGATCAGTTTTTTTTTCTCCTTTTTTTTAAGAATTATACAGAATGCAGGTACAAGGAAATCAAGGTGCATCATGTATCCAGTAACCAAGGGCATGTAAGGGTTCGCAGGCCCGCCTTTTAGTTTGTCATTGAGTATATTGCATTGGGTGCCAAGGGTCATAACCAATACACCATTCCAAGTTAACATTAACAGCCATTCAAACAAAACAAAAAAATAGCGAGACTCATTGTATGTGGTCTGTAGTTTTATATTTTCCAGGATGAAAGAAGTGAGGAGGATAGCAGGTTCAGGTACAGGCAGGCCCGCCATCAGGGGGGTACAGGCAGTACTCATGTAAGGGGCCCGAGTTTCCCTAGGGGCCCGACCGGCCAGGGCCTGCTCCCCCCTACAGCAGAACATGACATTCACCTTGTACCAGCTCCGCCGCTAATCTGCGTTCCACTGCAGAGAAGCATAAACAAGACACGCCTCTGCTGCCTAATTTCACTTTCACCTCCCAGGTCGTTTCCCCCCCCCCCCCCGCTGGCTGTGGCTATGCGGAGCATTTTTTAACTATTCTGCACACAGTAATGAAATTTAACAGGCCCTCTACCCGAGCACCAGCCGACGCTGTCTTTCAGACTGGCAACATCCCAGCAGCAAGTGATCGTGGTCAGCGTTCGCTCCTCATCCATTCCCTGCTGGCTGCTGCTGGGTTTATTTGCAATGTGATTGGCCAGGACAGGGATAGTGGCCTAGCTCATCGGTGGTGCACGCTGACTGTGCCCCCTGTGCCGCCTGTAGATTTTATTTAGACTTTATTTATCTCCTTCTTGGATGGGGCACCCTGAGGCTCACAAGCTTGTATAATTGAGTTGCATTGTGAAAATGGATGACTCTGGGTGCAGATGAGAGTTACATTTTGGAGAGCCTCTTCACTATGTATCCCAACCCAGAGTCACCCTCATCCATTTTCACAATGCAACTCAATCATCTTCATCCCCACCCAGCACCATCCATCCCTCCATTCTCCACAACGCATCGCCAACCACACCCAGCACCATCCATCCCTCCAGTCTCCAAAGGTGTAAGTATAATAGAATAAAATTGGGTGCGCCAAAGGACTCGGTGGGATGGCCTGTGGGTGGATTCGGTGGGAAGACCAGTGGGCGGGCCCTGGAGAATGTTGGGGGTCGGGCCCCGGGATGCCCAGGCCTAAAGCTGTGTAAGGGGCCTCAAAATGGCTGCCCTGGGTACAGGGTAGGGTCAAATAGCTAGGTTGAGAGAGAGAGATACTTTAAGGACAAGGGTAGGGATTAATGTGTTTGCCAGTGGAGAGCCTGCTTGGTTGGTTTAGGTAGGACCAATTGTTCAGTCAATTTGTAATGTGTGTGGCCAGTCTTTCAAGGCCATATTTATAAAGCAGTGAATGTGACTTTCACCAAACATTCACTGATAGTGAATCAATCCCTGTCATTTAAAACACATGCACCAGTAAGATTCACTTGCAGTGAATGTGACATTTGCTGCTTTATAGATATTCCCCTTAGTGTATTCTTTTGTTTAGGTCTTTTTTTTTCAAAAAAAAATAAAAAATCATACAATCCCATATACACAATCCTATACCCACAGTTGATCCAGAGGAAGGCGAAAAAACCCCCACACACAGTGCACAAAGCAGAGTTTATAAAGACATGGATGAGCGAGTTTGGGGTGGAGGAACTTGACTGGCCTGCACAGAGTCCTGGCCTCAACCCGATAGAACACCTTTGGGATGAACTAGAACGGAGACTGTAAGCCAGGCCTTCTCGTCCACATGAGTACCTGACCTCACAAATGTGCTTCTGGAAGAATGGTCAAACATTCCCATAGACCCACTCCTAAACCTTGTGGACAGCCTTCCCAGAAGAGTTGAAGCTGTTATAGCTGTAAAGGGTGGGCCAACTCAATATTGAACTTTGAGGACTAAGACTGGGTTGACAGTAAAGTTCATGTGCGTGTAAAGGCAGGTGTCCCAATACTTTTAGTAATATAGGGTGTATGAGACAAAGATAAATAATTTAAGAACTTTTTCCACCTTTTAATGTGACCTATAAACTGTACAACTCAGTTGAACAACAAACTGAAATCTTGGTGGAGGGAAGTAAAAATAAAAAAATAAAATAATATGGTTGCATAAGTGTGCACACCCTTAAACTAATACTTTGTTAAAGCACCTTTTGATTTTATTACCGCACTCAGTCTATCAGCATGGCACATCTTGACTTGGCAATATTTGCCTACTCTTCTTTGCAAAAACACTCCAAATCTGTCAGATTGCGAGGGCATCTCCTGTGCACAGCCCTCTTCAGATCACCCCACAGATTTTAAATCTGATTCAGGTCTGGGCTCTGGCTGGGCCATTCTAAAACGTTAATCATCTAATGGTGAAGCCATTTCTTTGTTGATTTGGATGTATTCTTTGGGTCATTGTCATGCTGAAAGATGAAGTTCCTCTTCATGTTCAGCTTTCTAGCAGAAGGATTTGTGCCAATATTGACTGGTATTTGGAACTGTTCATAATTTCTTCTACCTTGATTAAGGCCCCTGTTCCAGCTGAAGAAAAACAGCCCCAGAGCATGATGCTGCCACCACCATGCTTCACTGTGGGTGTGGTGTTCTTTTGGTGAAGTGCAGTGTTGTTTTTGCGCCAAACATATCTTTTGGAATTATGGCCAAAAAGTTCAACCTTGGTTTCATCAGACCATAACACATTTTCTCACATGCTTTTGGGAGACTTAAGATGTGTTTTTGCAAAATTTAGCCAGGCTTGGATGTTTTTCTTCGTAAGAAAAGGCTTCCGTCTTGCCACTCTAACCCATAGCCCAGACATATGAAGAATACAGGAGATAGTTGTCACATGTACCACACAGCCAGTACTTGCCAGATATTCCTGCAGCTCCTTTAACCACTTCCCGCCCGGCCCATAGCGGATTGACGGCCGGGCGGTGGTTCAGTTATCCTGACTGGGCGTCATATGACGTCGAGCAGAATAACATGCCGCCGCGCGCCCGCAGGGGAGTGCATCGCGGCGATCGGGGGATCGGTGTGTCAGTCTGACACACCGCTACACCGATCTTGGTAAAGAGCCTCCGGCGGAGGCTCTTTACCACGTGATCAGCCGTGTCCAATCACGGCTGATCACGCTGTCAATAGGAAGAGCCGTTGATCGGCTCTTCCTCACTCACGTCTGACAGACGCGAGTAGAGGAGAGCCGATCGGCGGCTCTCCTGGCAGGGGGGGTCTGCTCTGATTGTTTATTAGCGCAGCCCCCCCTCAGATCACCACACTGGACCACCAGGGAAGGGAAAAATGTGGATGGCCAGGTATGTACCCCATGGCCATCCACATGTGCCCAGTCAGTGCCAAATCTGTGCCAATCAGTGCCCACAAATGGGCACTGATTGGCACAATTATGTTGCAGTGATGCCCAGCAATGCCACACTTAGGGGCATCACTGCCATCAATCAGTATCATCAGTGCCACCCATCAGTGTCCATCGGTGCCACCTGTCAGTGCCCATCTGTGCCCACCTATCAGTGCCCATCTGTGCCCATCTGTGCCAACTATCAGTGCCACCCATAACTAACTATCAACGCCACCTACGAGTGCCCATCAATGCCACCTACGAGTGCCCATCGGTGCCGCCTATCAGTGCCCATCAGTGCCACCTACCAGTGCCACCTATCAGTGCCCATTAGTGCCACCTATCAGTGCGCATCAGTGCCGCCTATCAGTGCCCATCATCAGTGCCCGTCAGTGCCACCTCATCAGTGCCACCTCATTGGTCCCACCTCATCGGTGCCCATCAGTGCCGCTGTATCAGTGCCCGTCAGTGCAGCCATATCAGTGCCCATCATTGAAGAAGAAAGCGTACTTATTTACAAAAATTTTTAACAGAAACAAAGAAAAACGTGTTTTTTTTTTTTCAAAATTTTCGGTCTTTTTTTTATTTGTTGCGCAAAAAATAAAAACCGCAGAGGTGATCAAATACCACCAAAAGAAAGCTCTATTTGTGGGAACAAAATGATAAAAAATTTGTTTGGGTACAGTGTAGCATGACCGCGCAATTGTCATTCAAATTGTGACAGCGCTGAAAGCTGAAAATTGGCCTGGGCGGGAAGGTGTCTAAGTGCCTGGTATTGAAGTGGTTAATGTTGCTGTAGGCCTCTTGGCAGCCTCCCTGATTTTGGAGGGACGTCCAGTCCGTGTTAATTTCACTGTTGTGCCATATTTTCTCCACTTGATGATGACGGTCTTCACTGTGTTCCTCTAATGCCTTGGAAATTATTTTGTACCCTTCTTCCGACTGATACCTTTTAACAATGAGATCCCTCTGATGCTTTGAAAGCTGTCTGCGGACCATGGCTTTTGTTGTCGGATGCGACTAAGAAAATGTCAGGAAAAACAGCTGAACTTTATTTAGGGTTAAACAGAGGCACTTTAAATGATGGCAGATGTGTACTGACTCCTATTTAACATGAGTGGAGGGTGTGCACACTTATGCAACCACATTATTTTAGTTTTTTTATATTTTAGGTTTGCACCGATACCGAGTATTTGCACAAGTATCGGTACTCTTGCAAATGCACCGATACCTGAAACCGATACTCTCAGGCTCGGTTCTTTGAGCTGTCAGTGGGTCTCCCCAGTGTTAAAGAAGTCTGGTTATTGGAGCTGTCAAAAAAAAAAAAAAAGAAAGCAGCCAAATGTTTATTAACAACATTGCTCAGCCATGAAACACTAAAATAAAAAGAAACATTGTTTCTTTTTGTATATTTCTGTTTCTTCATCTGCAGATCAAAGGGATAAACAAATGTTCCTCTGTTTGACCCCTTAATAACCCTTAATTTACTCTAATCAGCCTTAATTAACTCCCTTTTTCTCCTCCATTTAATTATTATTTTCCTGCTTTTTTTCTTTTGTTCACGTCTATTTTATAAACGATAAACATTTCAAACTTTTTTTTTGTTTGCTTTGTTAGTGACTATTTTTACACACATATATATATATATATATATATATATATATATATATAATAACATATATTTACACATTTCACATTGAAAAAAACGCTAAGTGCCTAAATCAATTTATTTCATTTGTAAATAACTTTTCAATGCTTTGTACCATTGCTGACAGCTGAAGTTAAAACAAAACAGTTGCGGTAAGTATCGGAAATTGGTATCAGCGAATACTAAAGTATCGGTACTTGTACTCCTTGTAAAAAAAAATAGTATCGATGCATCCCTATTATTTTTACTCCTCCCCCAAAAGATTTCAATTTGTTTTTCAAGTGAGTTGCAGTTTATAATTCACATTAAAGGTGGAAAAAGTTCTGAAATATTTTATCTTTGTCTCATTTGTTTACATCACAGAAACCTGACATTTTAACAAGCGTGTGTAGACTTGTCATATCCATTGTATGTGTGTGTGTGTATGTGTATATATATGTGTGTATATATATATATATATATATAATTAGCAACCCTCTGAGCTCTTAGCTATTTGGATGGTTTTCGGAGACATTTGTGACCTGTTGGTTTTGTGCCAACCATTTTATATTGGACAAGGGTGACAAGAAAATATGCAGTTGTCTTTACAACTAACAACTCTCTGTGTCATACAGGTAAATAATGTGAAAGAGGCACTTGAAGATTTAGAAAATTTGTTAAGATTCCCTTTGAAAGACTTTGTTCCAAACACTCGTTCTGTAAGACCCTCAATGGAGATTCCAAGGGATTCCTTGAAGAATTATATGGAAGATCTGTTTGGAGAAGTTCTGTCAGGTATATAAATGTTCCAGCAAAATGTAGACTGTAATACTGTCCACTCTGTAGAATGTTACCCTTTCAATTAACCTTCATTTCAAATTCTCAAGTACTCCTTCAGTACCTAGGTGTCTAAAACCTTTCATTCAATCGTTTAGCCTTTTTTTTCAACAATCATCTGCATTTATGAACATTTTTAGAACCTTATTTTGCCACTGTGTGCCATGATAACAGTCAGTAGCCATTACAGTGACCGGCATATGCAAAGCTTTGGGATTGATTTACTGGAGAGTGCAAAATCTGTAGAAACCAATCAGCTTCCAGGTTTTATTGTCAAAGCTTAAATGAACAAGCTGAAGTTAGAATCCAATTGGCTACGACACACAGCTGCACTAGTTTCTGAGTGTTCCCGTTTTAGTATATCTCCCTCTATGTGTGGACAAAATTATGGGGCTGTCTCTTTAGCTCAGAATTTTTTAAAAAAAAAATGTTTTTAAATGTGATATTATTATTTTCGTCATGGCCCTTTTCATTTTGATAATGTTAGTTTTAGTGTTTATTCTGAAATTAGGTTAAGGGTTAGCTTTACAGTGTATGTAGACCCTAACAATGATAAGTGTACTTTGTATATAAAGTACTTAAAAACTGTTGCTGTAACTGCTTAAAATGTGTTAACCAGGAGTTTGGCTTTAATTTGTTACTGTATTTACATCTGCTAGTACATCTAACACTACCCCCCTCCAGACTGGCAGTGCTGCTGTCCAAAGGTGCCTATGTACTCCTTCATCCAGAGTGTAGGCACTCTAATACAGGAGGTGTGTTACTGGCCAGATCACTAAGTGAAAACAGAGGGTAGAATGCCTAAAAAAAGAAAAGTAATGCAACCACCATATCTAATGATTGATAAGCTGCAATATATTACATAATTGGTATTGGGTTTAATATCGCTTTACATTGATGTATATTTAGCCCATCATTTGTGCCCCGTGCACATTTTTTTATTTATTGTGCCTATTCCTTGACTTTACAATAAAGAAGAAAAGAGATGCACTCCATATCAAGATGTTTTCTATGTGTTCTGCCACTAAATCTACTAATAATGATAACATCCCCCCTTCTGGGGGATATACTTTAAAGTCAAGCTCAGGAAGGGGGTCAGTTGAACATATTTTTCAAGTATTCTTCAGTCATTTCATTTTCCAACAATGCTACTAATCACGGACACTAAATGCATTAGGATGAGAGACATGCAACAGCGAGTAACACATGGAAATTGATGATTTTAATAAAAGGCTTTTACATGAATTTGAAATCATTCCATGCTCTATTCCTGTATGGTGGGCTTTAGTCATCAGTTACTTTAGTCTGACATAGTTTTGTGTTATTTCACATTGTACAATAGCCACCCTGAGAATTTAAAGCCATACATTTTTTTTTTACATATTGCAGGTTCTCTGCTTGTTCGTCAGTTCAGTCATGGACAGTCCAACCCCACTTACTATGTCAGATTTAATGGAAAGCAATTGGTACTGAGGAAGAAACCTCCAGGAAAACTGCTGCCAGGGGCTCATGCCATAGAAAGGGAATATAGGTAGGTTTATATATTTTTTTTATGTGGGCTACATAATATTTTTTCAGTGGTCTTAACATTTCTAAGGATATCGTCTACAGTTGGTAGACTTGGTTGAGCTGAATTACTGTATTTACCAGCGTATAACACGCACTTTTTTCCCCCTGAAAATAGAGGGCAAACCACGGGTGCGTGTTATACGCCGATAGTGTACCTCGGAGGGGGACGAGCACCGCCAGAATTCACTGAGCCGTCATCTCCTGTATAATCGTCTCTCACTCGGCTCTGATGTCACACACACAGTCCCGCCTCTGCCACCGGCATTGGACCAGTGTTCTGTCAATCACAGGAGCTGGTCCAATGCCGTTGGCGGAGGTGGGACTGTGTATGTGACTGCCGCCTGAGAGCTGAGTAAACAGGAGATGATTTCCTGCATGATTTTACTGCATGAGAGATGGTGAGGCTGCAGATGGGCATCAGGCTGCATTGATGGGAGATGGGCGCATATCAGGCTGCATTAAGGCTGCAGATGGGCACATATCAGGCTGCATTAAGGCTCCAGATGGGCACAGATCAGGCTGCATTGAGGCTGCAGATGGGCTCAGATCAGGCTGCATTGAGGCTGTAGATGGGCACAGATCAGGCTGCATTTAGGCTGAAGATGGGCACAGATCAGGCTGCATTTAGGCTGAAGATGGGCACAGATCAGGCTGCATTGAGGCTGCAGATGGGCACTAATCAATCGGAGTCCGGTCCGCCGGACCAAGTCTGCCGGAAAGTCCGCTCGTGTGTACACGGCATAACATATGTGTTTTGTTTTTTTTTCAAACATTTTTATGTCCGAAAAAGAAAGTTAACATTTGTTCCATGTTACAGTATACTGTACATCAGTGCATGTAAAACATTACCGATTACCTAACAAAGAATTAAAGCAATTCTTATATTCTAGTTATGTACATTTTGCCACTGAGGTGTGTTCTACTAATTAAACTATAAAAAACACATACATTGTCATCAATACAAAACATATTCTGTTCACTATGCATCTTAGGAGGTGTTAGAATCTTGTAAGTTTGTTCAGTGCTTACAGGAAAGGCACTTATAGATACCCACTAAATAGAGTACTTGTAATTGTAACACCTTGTTTATACATCTTTATTGGGTAACTGAGTTTCCTTTCTACTGCAAAACATCAATAATTAATTTTACCAAATTTAATTTTACTTAATTTTACTTAATTTGAGAAGACAGCCCTTAAATATAACTATTTTATGGTGACTGTTAGGATTTCCTTGAGATACCATTTGGTGTATTGGAAAGTCAAGAAAATAGTATCTCTTTTCATAGTTCCCAATCATTCATTGATAAACAGTAGCACTAGCCACCATGTGAAAAAATGTTTACATTGGCTAACATTGTCATCCTCAAAATTTATAGACACCTTTTCTAATTATAACCATCTCGTAGGTGACTTTGAATTGTTGTTATTGTCAGGGAATCCTGGGATAACCACTCCCTTAGAATACAGCTAGTAGTGGAAAGACAAATATGCACCCAGTAGTAGCATAGAATGTCAGTAGCTAAATAAAAGTAGAAGTGGGTCGAGAGGTATTTTGTGTTCCCATATATTAGAGATATAAGCCACTATTTTCTCCCAGAACAGGTGTATCTTAGGACAATAGAAACGCAATGTTCCAAAGTAACCCAATTTTCTCCACATTTAGAGCAAGAGTTTTCTGTACCTGTGATGCTTGTATGATGCTAGAAAGAAATATAAGCTCTGTGTAGGATTTTGTATTGGGTCTCCCTCCATTTTTCTTATATCAAAATCCTGAAGACTTTTTTTTCCACTATATTTTCTTATGGGAAATCTGTTTACCATTGTTGTACAATTGATTTCTCCAGAAGATGGCATCTGATTTTATTCAGGGACTGGTATATATACGACATAGAAACATAGTTTACATAGTTAATCTGATTGAAAAAAGACGCAAGTCCATCTAGTACAACCAGTAAAAGGGAAATGTCTTGTGCTTCTACAAGTTTATCCAGTATATTGGTAGCTGCTTCAGACTGTGGTTTATATGCAAGTCTCTTCCAAAAAGCAGTAACTTGTAGGTAATGTCAGTAATCTGTTTTGGGAATATGGTACATTTCCCTTAGTCCAGTAAAAGTATAGGGCACCCCGGTTTTGTGTTGAAAAGTTGATAAAGGCATGTCAACCCCTTGCATGTTGAAATTCCTCATCCTCTTCCCCCTGAGGGAAAGTAGGATTATGGCATATTGGTAGATAGCTTGAAGAGAGCTTAGAAAGTACCTGAATAAATCCATTTTTTTTCAAACTATTACTGTATCCCTAATCAACATGTTATGACAAATGAGATATGGTATTTTGTGTAGTATGCATGAGTGTCATCAGGTTCCAAGGTACCATCAGCCCTGATTCTATCCCATAGTTTGAGAATTTTTATTTCTCACCCAGTCCACAACATGACACAGTAAGCATGATACGTTTTGCAATCCTATATTGGGTAAGGCTGTTCCTCCATCCTGTTTTAGATAAGGTTTAAAAGGCTATACATGACCTTTTTGTTTTGCCATGTAAAATGGATGAAGACTGTATTTAAATTGTTAATCCGTGATCACTGGGGGGAAAGATTTGGGAAATGCTTCCCCCTGCCTGCAGCATACCTATGACATCAGCCTAGTCAAAGTCACTTGAATGTTGCTCAAAGGCTTTTTAATTATAAAGATACAGCATTTAAAACAAGATGACACTGTTGTATATTGTGAGAGTAATTTAGACATGCAGGCTTGTAAGGTTACTGAATGGTCCACCTTATTGTAACTGTTCGTCAGCATCTGATGCATGACACTTTTCTAGCACATATAGCTTTTTCTTGCATTAATCAACATGGGCTGATATTGTATTATTTATAGGGTTTTGAAAGCTCTGGGTGAAGCTGGTGTTCCTGTACCAAAGGTGTTGAGCCTTTGTGAAGATTCAAGGTATGTAAGGAGTGTAAAGGTGACTTGACTTTCATTGTTATGCAGGATTATTTTACATAATAATAAAATCTTATGTTCCTGGCAGAATCATTGGAACTCCCTTTTATTTGATGGAATATTGCACTGGACGCATTTTTAAAGACCCTGCCCTACCAGAATTAGATGCTAAAGAACGACAAGCCGTATATACAGCAATGAATAAAGTTCTGTGCCAAATTCACAGTGTGGACATCAAAGCAGCTGGACTAGAAGATTATGGCAAACAAGGTATACTCCTACAATAAAATAACTTTCGGTAATGTTTGTACGGTAGCCTTTGCTGAACATTCATATTGATGACTCTTTCCTTTTAACTTTGGATTTAATCATACATATTATTTGGTGCATTTAGGCTTTTTGCTTTAGATGGGTGATTGTTTATATGTCAAACTTCAATGATATGTTCCTGACTAAGAGGTTCCTATACCTGTTTGCTTAGTTATGTTTCATTCCATCTTTATTTATTCTTCACAGTTTATTGAAGTTAGGTCTTTTTTTTTTTATTAGGTGCATATGTTCAACGCCAAATTCAGACATGGACAAAGCAGTACAGAGCTAGCGAGACTCACCAAATCCCTTCTATGGAGCGGCTTATTGAATGGCTGCCACAGCATCTACCTGCAGACCAGAACACCACGGTGGTACATGGAGACTTTAGGTAATAATTTGAAAGACTGGGGATTATTCTTACATACCCCTGCTGCATATGTCTTCACAAAGTATAATGCTGTTTTAGAAACTGTTAAAGCGTTTGTTACCCCCCATGTAGAAAAACATTTATATGCATAAATAAATGGGTTGAATATGTTCCTATGTATGTTTAACTACAATATTCCACCCATAATCCCCATGTAGAAAAGTAATTATATGCATATTCTTATCAGAAATAGGTTTTAATATATTCTTATGTATGCCTAACTGTAATATTCCACCCATATCCCCATGTAGAAAAATAGTTATATGCATATTCTTATCAGAAATGGGTTAAACATGTTCCTTTGTATGTTTAACTACAATATTCCACCCATAACCCCCATGTAGAAAAATAATGATATGCATATCAGAAGTGGGTTAAATATAGGGTTGTCCCGATACCGATACTAGTATCGGTATCGGCACCGATACCAAGCATTTGCCCAAGTACTTGTACTCGGGCAAATGCTCCCGATGCTTCCGCCGATACCTTGACTGTCAGCGGTGATGGACGTGTGGGGGAGTTACAAGCTTCTCCCCCCGCGGCTTTCAGCTGCTTAGTGACATACAGCGGTGATCGGTGCTTGTAATTCCCCCACACGCGATCACCGCTGACTGTCACCTCCTCCTCCTTAGTCCTCCTCCGTTCCTCTGTCCCCCTCCGCTGTCCTGCTCCATTGCTGTGTCCCCCTCCGTTCCTCTGTCCCCCCCCCCCCCCGCTGTCCTCCTTCTTTGCTCTGTCCCCCTCCGCTGTCCTCCTCCGTTCCTCTGTCCACCTCCCGCTGTCTTTATTTGCTCTGTCCCCCTCCGCTGTCCCCATCCGTTCCTCTGTCCCCCTCCGCTGTCCCCATGTGTTCCTCTGTCCCCCTCCGCTGTCCCCATCCGTTCCGGCTTTCCGTTGTCCCCCTCTCTCTTCGTCTGTCCCCTCCGTTCTGCTGTCTCTCCGCTGTGTGTATGGAGAGAGTCAGCTGACTCTTTCCATTCACATAACTGAAACATTGTAATCTCCTGTGATTACAATGTGTCAGTTTATGAATGGAGAGAAGCTGCTGTGTTCTCTCCATTCATTCTCAGTGCAGCTGACGCTGCAGAGAAAGGGACTGGGGAATCTATCCTCAGTCTATTTCTCTGTCTCAAGGGGGAGATATCAGAGGTCTGTTAAGACCCCTGATATCTCACCAAAGCCCCCCAACAGGGCTGATTAAAAAAAAAAAAAAACACACACATAAAAAAAAAATTGTAAAAAATAATAAATGTAAATGAAAAAAACCAAAACCAAAACACACACACAGACACCGTTCACTATACCCCCACCCCCACCCCACCCGCCCCCCCCCCCCCCTCAAAAAAAAAAAAAACTGTCACGTGACATTAAAAAAAAGTATCGGTAATCGGTATCGGCGAGTACTTGAAAAAAAGTATCGGTACTTGTACTCGGTCCTAAAAAAGTGGTATCGGGACAACCCTAGTTAAATATGTTCATTGTCAGGTGTTAACATGATATTCCTTCCATAAACCCCATGAGAAATAATAATTCTACCCATATTCCCATCAAAAACAGGTCAAATGTAATTTTTTCCATTACTTCTGTATAATTTACAGAAGTGATTCTGTTGTACATCTCATATATATATATATATATATATATATATATATATATATATATATATATATATATATATATATATATATATATATATATATACATATATCTCTATATCTCAGCAAGTGAACAGTTAAACATAAGCAACTGCTTCTTGCAACATTGTATCAAGCACTTGCAGGAAATAACATATTTTGAGAAACAGTCATTACCATATATATGTGTATAAAGTACACTGACATCTAGTGAGAGTTCTCAGTATTTCAGCCAATAATCCAATCATTCCATCACCCCAATATGCAGTTTAGTACGACCCTTATTTTAAAGCTGATTTACCGCTTCTTAAGAATATGTAAATATTAGTGTCAGGAGACTATACTCACCGAGGCCGAGATGCCGAGAGCGGCTCGCCCTTACGACCACGCGCACCCGACCCCTGGAGGTGATACAGGGAGTTGGGGGCACGCGGAGGCACGGGCTACCGGAAGGGACTGGATTCCTGGAGGAAGTCCGTGTAACTGCAGACACCAGAGAAGCTGCAAACAAGAGGTTAGCTGAATACTGGGGTAACTGGCCAGAGCAAGTCCGTGTAACAGGCTGAGATCAAGGGTATCTGGCAGACAAGGGGTATCCGTAAAACAAGCAGAGGTCAGAGGTATCCAGCAAGCAGAGAGAGTGTCCGTTAAACGTAGCAGAGGTCAGGGTATCCAGCAAGCAGAGAGAGTATCCTTTAAACGTAGCAGGGGTCAGGGTATCCAGCAAGCAGAGAGAGTATCCTTTAAACGTAGCAGGGGTCAGGGTATCCAGCAAGCAGAGAGAGTATCCTTTAAACGTAGCAGTGGTCTGGGGGTAACAGCAGTCAGAGAGAAAGTATCACAGGAAATAGGTAAATTGCAGGGTACAGGACAGGGCACAGCTGACGACTAACCAGCAACCCGACTGGGCGCTGGAGCCGTCAGAAGTAGCCCACCGGCGAGCGCGTCAGCGTGACGCGCCGCCGGGCACCCGCACGGCCACGGCGCGCACACGGGGACCGCCGTGCACCCGCGCGCGCCGCACAGCTGGGCCGCGAACGAGTGCACGGCGCAGCGTGAGTCCTCCGCGCATGCGCCGTGGAGCCCGGCGGACGGAGGCGGCTTGTGCCTCCTGACAGTGCCCCCCTCCTAAGGGCGGACACTGGACGCCCAGACTGGACATTACTTCCGGGTGGTCTCGGTGGAAGGCTTGAATTAAGCGTGGTGCATGTAGGTTCCTTGCAGGTTCCCAGGAGTTATCCTCAGGTGGATAACCCTTCCACTGGATCAAATACTGCAGCTGTCTGCCCTTCTTCCTACAGTTAAGGATGGACTCCACCTCAAATTCGTTCTCACCATCCACCCTAATTGGTGGCGGAGGGGGCTCCCCTCTTTCCGAAAAGGTGTTGTCCACCACAGGCTTCAGTAAGGATACGTGGAAGACGGGGTGGATCCTATAAGTCTTCGGTAATGCTAGCTCCATAGCCACAGGGTTGATAATCCTTTTGATGGGGAAGGGACCAATAAACTTGGGTCCCAATTTCCGTGAAGGCACGGATAGTTTAAGGTTAGTAGTGGATAACCAGACTTCTTCCCCAAGTTTAAAGGTTGGATCTTCTCCCCTGCCTCGGTCATATTGCTCCTTGTAATCTGATTGAGCCTTCAGCAACATGTCCTGAATTCTTCGGAAATTTGCCTGTAAGGAGGTCACTCTGTCATGCACGGCAGGGACTGTTATTTCAGGAACATTGTTGGACAGGAAGGTGGGGTGGAAACCACAATTTGCCCAGAAAGGCGTTTGGTTAGTAGCGGTATGAACCGAATTGTTATACGCAAATTCAGCGTATGGGAGAAGGCTTGCCCAGTCATCTTGGGATCCCGAGCAGAAGCATCGCAGGTATTGCTCTAGGGTCTGGTTCGTCCTCTCCGTTTGGCCGTTACTCTGAGGATGGTAGGCTGATGAGAGGCAGACTTTGATATTTAACCACTTGCCGACCGCCTACCGCATATATACTGCGGCAGAGCGGCACGGGCAGGCAAAATCACGTACCCGTACGTGATCTGCCTCCCGCGGGCGGGGGGTCCGATCGGACCCCCCCCCGGTGCCATCGGCGGTCGGCATCTGACTGGGAGCGTCGGGAGGCGAGGGGGAGACCATCCGATCGTGGCCCCCCCCTCGCGATCGCTCCCAGCCAATGGGAATCCTCCTCTGCCTGTGTGTCGTTTCACACAGGCAGAGGATGTGATGTCATCTCTCCCCGGTCTGGCAGTTTCCGTTCCAGCGCCGAGGAGAGATGACAAGTGAGTGCACAACACACACACACACACAGTAGAACATGCCAGGCATACTTTACACCCCCGATCCCCCCCCGATCGCCCCCTGATCCCCCCCCAATCACCCCCCCCCCTGTCACAAACTGACATTAGCAGTATTTTTTTTTTTTTTTTTTTTTCTGATTACTGCATAGTGTCAGTTTGTGACAGTTAGTGTTAGGGCAGATAGTATTACCCCCCTTTAGGTCTAGGATACCCCCCTAACCCCCCCTAATAAAGTTTTAACCCCTTGATCACCCCCTGTCACCAGTGTCGCTAAGCGATCATTTTTCTGATCGCTGTATTAGTGTCGCTGGTGACGCTAGTTAGGAACGTAAATATTTAGGTTCGCCGTCAGCGTTTTATAGCGACAGGGACCCCCATATACTACCTAATAAATGTTTTAACCCCTTGATTGCCCCCTAGTTAACCCTTTCACCACTGATCACCGTATAACCGTTACGGGTGACGCTGGTTAGTTCGTTTATTTTTTATAGTGTCAGGGCACCCGCCGTTTATTACCGAATAAAGGTTTAGCCCCCTGATCGCCCGGCGGTGATATGCGTCGCCCCAGGCAGCGTCAGATTAGCGCCAGTACCGCGAACACCCACGCACGCAGCATATGCCTCCCTTAGTGGTATAGTATCTGATCGGATCAATATCTGATCCGATCAGATCTATACTAGCGTCCCCAGCAGTTTAGGGTTCCCGAAAACGCAGTGTTAGCGGGATCAGCCCAGATACCCGCTAGCACCTGCGTTTTGCCCCTCCGCCCAGCCCAGCCCAGCCCACCCAAGTGCAGTATCGATCGATCACTGTCACTTACAAAACACTAAACGCATAACTGCAGCGTTCGCAGAGTCAGGCCTGATCCCTGCGATCGCTAACAGTTTTTTTGGTAGCGTTTTGGTGAACTGGCAAGCACCAGCCCCAGGCAGCGTCAGGTTAGCGCCAGTACCGCTAACACCCACGCACGCACCGTATACCTCCCTTAGTGGTATAGTATCTGATCGGATCAATATCTGATCCGATCAAATCTATACTAGCGTCCCCAGCAGTTTAGGGTTCCCAAAAACGCAGTGTTAGCGGGATCAGCCCAGATACCCGCTAGCACCTGCGTTTTGCCCCTCCGCCCGGCCCAGCCCAGCCCACCCAAGTGCAGTATCGATCGATCACTGTCACTTACAAGGCACTAAACGCATAACTGCAGCGTTCGCAGAGTCAGGCCTGATCCCTGCGATCGCTAACAGTTTTTTTGGTAGCGTTTTGGTGAACTGGCAAGCACCAGCCCCAGGCAGCGTCAGATTAGCGCCAGTACCGCTAACACCCACGCACGCAGCATACGCCTCCCTTAGTGGTATAGTATCTGATCGGATCAATATCTGATCTGATCAGATCTATACTAGCGTCCCCAGCAGTTTAGGGTTCCCAAAAACGCAGTGTTAGCGGGATCAGCCCAGATACCTGCTAGCACCTGCGTTTTGCCCCTCCGCCCGGCCCGGCCCAGCCCACCCAAGTGCAGTATCGATCGATCACTGTCACTTACAAAACACTAAACGCATAACTGCAGCGTTCGCAGAGTCAGGCCTGATCCCTACGATCGCTAACAGTTTTTTTTGTAGCGTTTTGGTGAACTGGCAAGCGCCAGCGGCCTAGTACACCCCGGTCGTAGTCAAACCAGCACTGCAGTAACACTTGGTGACGTGGCGAGTCCCATAAGTGCAGTTCAAGCTGGTGAGGTGGCAAGCACAAGTAGTGTCCCGCTGCCACCAAAAAGACAAACACAGGCCCGTCGTGCCCATAATGCCCTTCCTGCTGCATTCGCCAATCCTAATTGGGAACCCACCGCTTCTGCAGCGCCCGTACTTCCCCCATTCACATCCCCAACCAAATGCAGTCGGCTGCATGAGAGGCATTTTTATGTCCTCCCGAGTACCCCTACCCAACGAACCCCCCCAAAAAAGATGTCGTGTCTGCAGAAAGCGCGGATATAGGCGTGACACCCGCTATTATTGTCCCTCCTGTCCTGATAATCCTGGTCTTTGCATTGGTGAATGTTTTGAACGCTACCATGCACTAGTTGAGTATTAGCGTAGGGTACAGCATTGCACAGACTAGGCACACTTTCACAGGGTCTCCCGAGATGCCATCGCATTTTGAGAGACCCGAACCTGGAACCGGTTACAGTTATAAAAAAGTTAGTTACAAAAAAAAGTGTAAAAAAAAAAAAAAACACAAACAAAAATATAAAATAAAAATAGTTGTCGTTTTATTGTTCTCTCTCTCTCTATTCTCTCTCTATTGTTCTGCTCTTTTTTACTGTATTCTATTCTGCAATGTTTTATTGTTGTTATGTTTTATCACGTTTGCTTTTCAGGTATGTAATTATTTATACTTTACCGTTTACTGTGCTTTATTGTTAACCATTTTTTTGTCTTCAGGTATGCCATTCACGACTTTGAGTGGTTATACCAGAATGATGCCTGCAGGTTTAGGTATCATCTTGGTATCATTCTTTTCAGCCAGCGGTCGGCTTTCATGTAAAAGCAATCCTAGTGGCTAATTAGCCTCTAGACTGCTTTTACAAGCAGTGGGAGGGAATGCCCCCCCCCCCCAACATCTTCCGTGTTTTTCTCTGGCTCTCCTGTCTCAACAGGGAACCTGAAAATGCAGCCGGTGATTCAGCCAGCTGACCATAGAGCTGATCAGAGACCAGAGTGGCTCCAAACATCTCTATGACCTAAGAAACCGGAAGCTACGAGCATTTTATGACGTAGATTTCGCCGGATGTAAACAGCGCCATTGGGAAATTGGGAAAGCATTTTATCACACCGATCTTGGTGTGGTCAGATGCTTTGAGGGCAGAGGAGAAATCTAGGGTCTAATAGACCCCAATTTTTGCAAAAAAGAGTACCTGTCACTACCTATTGCTATCATAGGGGATATTTACATTCCCTGAGATAACAATAAAAATGATTTAAAAAAAAAAAAAATGAAAGGAACAGTTTAAAAATAAGATAAAAAAATAATAATAATAAAGAGAAAAAAAAAAAAAAAAAAAAAAGCACCCCTGTCCCCCCTGCTCTCGCGCTAAGGTGAACGCAAGCGTTGGTCTGGCGTCAAATGTAAACAGCAATTGCACCATGCATGTGAGGTATCGCCGCGAAGGTCAGATCGAGGGCAGTAAGTTTAGCAGTAGACCTCCTCTGTAAATCTAAAGTGGTAACCTGTAAAGGCTTTTAAAGGCTTTTAAAAATGTATTTAGTTTGTCGCCACTGCACGTTTGTGCGCAATTTTAAAGCATGTCATGTTTGGTATCCATGTACTCGGCCTAAGATCATCTTTTTTATTTCATCAAACATTTGGGCAATATAGTGTGTTTTAGTGCATTAAAATGTAAAAAAGTGTGTTTTTTCCCCAAAAAATGCGTTTGAAAAATCGCTGCGCAAATACTGTGTGAAAAAAAAAAATGAAACACCCACCATTTTAATCTGTAGGGCATTTGCTTTAAAAAAAATATATAATGTTTGGGGGTTCAAAGTAATTTTCTTGCAAAAAAAAATTATTTTTTTATGTAAACAATAAGTGTCAGAAAGGGCTATGTCTTCAAGTGCTTAGAAGAGTGGGTGATGTGTGACATAAGCTTCTAGATGTTGTGCATAAAATGCCAGGACAGTTCAAAACCCCCCCAAATGACCCCATTTTGGAAAGTAGACACCCCAAGCTATTTGCTGAGAGTCATGTTGAGTCCATGGAATAATTTATATTGTGACACAAGTTGCGGGAAAGAGACAATTTTTTATTTTTTTTATTTTTTTTTGCGCAAAGTTGTCACTAAATGATATATTGCTCAAACATGCCATGGGAATATGTGAAATTACACCCCAAAATACATTCTGTTGCTTCTCCTGAGTACGGGGATACCACATGTGTGGGACTTTTTGGGAGCCTAGCCGCGTACGGGACCCCGAAAACCAAGCACCGCCTTCAGGCTTTCTAAGGCCGTAAATTTTTGATTTCACTCTTCACTGCCTATCACAGTTTCGGAGGCCATGGAATGCCCAGGTGGCACAAAACCCCCCCAAATGACCCCATTTTGGAAAGTAGACACCCCAAGCTATTTGATGAGAGGTATAGTGAGTATTTTGCAGACCTCACTTTTTGTCACAAAGTTTTGAAAATTGAAAAAAGAAAAAAAAACATTTTTTTTCTCGTCTTTCTTTATTTTCAAAAACAAATGAGAGCTGCAAAATACTCACCATGCCTCTCAGCAAATAGCTTGGGGTGTCTACTTTCCAAAATGGGGTCATTTGGGGGGGGTTTGTGCCACCTGGACATTCCATGGCCTCCGAAACTGTGATAGGCAGTGAGGAGTAAAATCAAAAATGTACGCCCTTAGAAATCCTGAAGGCGGTGCTTGGTTTTCGGGGTCCCGTACGCGGCTAGGCTCCTAAAAAGTCCCACACATGTGGTATCCCCGTACTCAGGAGAAGCAGCTAAATGTATTTTGGGGTGCAATTCCACATATGCCCATGGCCTGTGTGAGCAATATATCATTTAGTGACAACTTTGTGCAAAAAAAAAAAAAAAAAAAAAAAATTTGTCACTTTCCCGCAACTTGTGTCAAAATATAAAACATTCCATGGACTCAACATGCCTCAAAGCAAATAGCTTGGGGTGTCTACTTTCCAAAATGGGGTCATTTGGGGGGGTTTTATGTCATCTGGGCATTTTATGGCCTTCAAAACTGTGATAGGTAGTGAGGAGTAAAATCAAAAATGTACGCCCTTAGAAATCCTGAAGGCGTTGCTTGGTTTTCGGGGCCCCGTACGCGGCTAGGCTCCCAAAAAGTCCCACACATGTGGTATCCCCGTACTCAGGAGAAGCAGCTAAATGTATTTTGGGGTGCAATTCCACATATGCCCATGGCCTGTGTGAGCAATATATCATTTAGTGACAACTTTTTGTAATTTTTTTTTTTTTTTTTGTCATTATTCAATCACTTGGGACAAAAAAAATGAATATTCAATGGGCTCAACATGCCTCTCAGCAAATTCCTTGGGGTGTCTACTTTCCAAAATGGGGTCATTTGTGGGGGTTTTGTACTGCCCTGCCATTTTAGCACCTCAAGAAACGACATAGGCAGTCATAAATTAAAGGCTGTGTAAATTCCAGAAAATGTACCCTAGTTTGTAGACGCTATAACTTTTGCGCAAACCAATAAATATACACTTATTGACATTTTTTTTACCAAAGACATGTGGCCGAATACATTTTGGCCTAAATGTATGACTAAAATTGAGTTTATTGGATTTTTTTTAGAACAAAAAGTAGAAAATATCATTTTTTTTCAAAATTTTCGGTCTTTTTCCGTGTATAGCGCAAAAAATAAAAACGGCAGAGGTGATCAAATACCATCAAAAGAAAGCTCTATTTGTGGGAAGAAAAGGACGCAAATTTCGTTTGGGTACAGCATTGCATGACCGCGCAATTAGCAGTTAAAGCGACGCAGTGCCGAATTGTAAAAAGTGCTCTGGTCAGGAAGGGGGTAAAACCTTCCGGGGCTGAAGTGGTTAAGACTCTGCAAAGCTCCCTCCAGAATTTGGATGTGAATTGTACACCCCTGTCCGACACGATGTTCTTTGGTAAGCCATGGAGTCTGATGATCTCTTTGAGAAAAATATTGGCAGTTTCTAAGGCCGAGGGGGTGCCTTTCATGGGCAAAAAATGGGCCATTTTGGAGAGACGATCAATCACAACAAAAATGGTGGTAAAGCCCCCCGAGGCTGGCAGGTCTACTATAAAGTCCATGGAGACGTCAGACCATGGTCGTTCAGGGATTGGTAGGGGTCTTAGTAACCCCCAGGACTTGGTATTTCGCCCCTTGTTCCGCTGACACGGGGGGCAGGATGCCACATACTTCTTGCAATCCTGTCTCCACCCAGGCCACCAAAAGGAACGGGAAACCAGCTCAGACGTTTTCCTGACTCCAAATTGCCCTGCGAGTCTATGGTCGTGGCACATCTGGAGGGTTAGTGCCCGTGTCTCCTGGGGCACAAAAATTTTCCCACGGGTCCAGAAGAAGTTACCATTTCTTTTTAGGGACTGCACCTCTGGTTCCGTGCAAGAGTTGGATGCTGATTTGATGGATGACATCAAATCCACTTGTGCCACCCCAAGGAAGTTTTGGGAAGAGAGGATAGTACCAGGTTCTGACGTCTGGGACTCTGCCGAGAACATCCGTGAGAGTGCGTCTGCTTTTCCATTCTTTGAACCGGGCCTATAGGATATGTGGAAGTTGAAACGGGAGAAAAATAGGGCCCAGCGGGCTTGTCTAGGTCTTAATCGCTTTGCTGTCCGTAAGTACTCCAGGTTCTTATGGTCTGTAAATATCATTACCGGATGTAATGCACCTTCGAGCAGATACCTCCATTCTTCAAGGGCAAACTTTATGGCCAGCAACTCTCTGTCTCCTACATCGTAGTTTAGCTCGGGCGAGCTGAGCTTCCGAGAAGCGAATGCAACAGGGTGAAGAATAGCCTTGGGCCCTTGTCTCTGAGAGAGAATTGCTCCCGTGGCAACTTCTGAGGCGTCCACCTCCAAAACATATGGTTGAGCAGGATCAGGATGGCAGAGAATGGGAGCCGAACTGAACAGATTTTTTAATCTCAAAAAAGCCTCCTGTGCGGCCTCACTCCACCGGAAAAGGTTGTGCTGACGGGTTAGCTGGGTGATAGGTGCTACAATGGTCGAGAATCCGACAATGAATCTCCGATAGAAGTTAGCAAAACCTATGAAGCGTTGAACCCCCTTCTTATCAGCTGGAGCTGGCCAATCTTGGATGGCCTGTATCTTCTGGGGATCCATTGCGATTCCGCCGGCCGATATGATGAACCCCAGGAATTGTACCACTGATCTCTCGAATTCGCATTTTTCCATCTTTAGATAAAGCTTGTGTTGTCTTAGTATAGTAAGGACCTTCTTGACATGCCCCCTGTGTAACTCAATCGTAGGAGAGAAAATGAGTATGTCGTCTAGGTAAACGACAAGGAAGTCATCCAGGTATTCTCGGAATATGTCGTTTACTAGGTGCTGGAATGTGGCTGGAGCATTGCATAGCCCGAATGGCATCACCAGATACTCGAAGTGTCCAAACCTGGATCTGAACGCTGTCTTCCATTCATCCCCGGCTCTGATTCTAACTAGGTTATAGGCCCCCCGCAGGTCTAGTTTGGAAAAGACCCTAGCAGATCGGAATCGTTGGAACAGCTCCGGGATGAGTGGTAATGGGTATCTATTTTTAATGGTAATATTGTTGAGCTGCCGGTAATCCACACAAGGTCTAAGGGACCCATCTTTCTTCCCGACGAAGAATATTCCTGCTCCAGCAGGTGAGGATGAAGGACGGATAAACCCCTTTTCCAGATTCTCCTCGATGTACTGTCTGAGCGCCTCCAGTTCGGTCTCGGAGAGAGGAAATATACGACCGAACGGGATCACGGATCCCGGCAACAGGTCGATTGGACAGTCATAAGGCCGATGAGGTGGTAGGCGGTCAGCTAGTTGTTTGTTAAAGACCTCTTGGAACTCCAGATATTCCGAGGGGATCTGTTGAAGGTTGTCTGACGAGGCAGTAACCGTGGCACACACCTTCGGAGTTAGAGGGAGGCAATGCTCCAAGCAGTATGGGGAGGAGAAGGACACCATCTTAGAGCTCCATTGGATCTGTGGATCATGAGCTTGTAACCAAGGCAGGCCAAGGATGACTGGGAAGATGGGAGAATGGATGAGATCGAGCCGTAGGAATTCCTGATGCCCGGAATCGGTAATTACTAAGATAGGCTGGGTCTCCTGGGTAATGGTACCTGAACTGGGAAGAGAGCCATCGGCTAGATGCACTTGTAGGCCTTGGGCCTTTGTTTGCAGAGGAATACGGAGGCTGCGGGCCAAGGCTGCATCCATGAAGCAGCTACAGGCCCCTGAATCAATGATGGCGGGTAGGCGAGACTCCCCTTCCGGCAGCTGCAAGGAAACAGACAACATCACATAAGATTTTGGAGCATTGTTATCCAGATGATTCATTAATCTAGGCTGAAGGAACTTACTGGGCCTTATTGGGCAATTGCGCAGGAAGTGTCCCGCTCCCCCGCAGTACAGACACAGATTGGACTGCCGTCTGCGTTGCCTTTCTTCCGAAGTTAGCGGGGCCCGGACCAGGCCTAGCTGCATGGGCTCAGCTTCAGGAGGTGTTGTAGCAGATGGTGGTGGCGTGGGTGGAGTTCTGAATGGCGTCCACGTAGGGCGTGGACCCTGAAACCGCTCCGAGCGACGTTCTCGCAAGCGCCTATCCAGCTTCGTGGCTGCCTGAATAAGCTCTTCCAAGGTCTCCGGGGTCTCCATCCTGGCTAACTCATCTTTTAGGAGTTCAGACAAGCCTTGACGGTACTGGTAGCGGAGAGCCGGCTCGTTCCAATTTGTGTCGGCCGCCCACTTGCGGAATTCCACCGTATAATCTTCGATAGGTCTTCTTCCTTGGGACAAGTGATGGAGAGTGGCTTCAGCGGTAGCCTTCCGTTGTGGGTCATCATATAGTTGGGACATACCCTCGAAGAAGGTGTCTATGGAATTTAGCATAGGACTTCCCTGTTCCATTAAGCCATGAGCCCAGGCCTGAGGTTCCTCTGACAGCAGTGAAATAGCAAAGCCCACTTTGACAATCTCTGATGCAAATGTCCGGGGTTGAAGGGCGAAGTATAGCGAACAGGCGTTTTTAAAAGACCTTAATCTTTTACGGTCTCCAGAGAACCGTTCGGGCGTAGGGACCCTGGGTCCTGGAAGTGCCATGACAACGGTAGGGCTGGCGGCGGCCTGGGGGAGTGCCCCTTCATTGCTGGGTGCCGGAGCTGCAGTGGTGGAAGGAAGTACTCCCGCAATCTGTTGGAGGCGGCTGTCCACTTGAGCATACCCCTCCTGTAGCTTCTGGACTGAGTCGGCCAGGGTGGAGACCTGTTGGCACAGGATCTCCAAAGGAGAGCGCGCTCTGTCGGCCTCAGACATCTGGCTGGTTAGTACTGTCAGGAGACTATACTCACCGAGGCCGAGATGCCGAGAGCGGCTCGCCCTTACGACCACGCGCACCCAACCCCTGGAGGTGATACAGGGAGTTGGGGGCACGCGGAGGCACGGGCTACCGGAAGGGACTGGATTCCTGGAGGAAGTCCGTGTAACTGCAGACACCAGAGAAGCTGCAAACAAGAGGTTAGCTGAATACTGGGGTAACTGGCCAGAGCAAGTCCGTGTAACAGGCTGAGATCAAGGGTATCTGGCAGACAAGGGGTATCCGTAAAACAAGCAGAGGTCAGAGGTATCCAGCAAGCAGAGAGAGTGTCCGTTAAACGTAGCAGAGGTCAGGGTATCCAGCAAGCAGAGAGAGTATCCTTTAAACGTAGCAGGGGTCAGGGTATCCAGCAAGCAGAGAGAGTATCCTTTAAACGTAGCAGGGGTCAGGGTATCCAGCAAGCAGAGAGAGTATCCTTTAAACGTAGCAGTGGTCTGGGGGTAACAGCAGTCAGAGAGAAAGTATCACAGGAAATAGGTAAATTGCAGGGTACAGGACAGGGCACAGCTGACGACTAACCAGCAACCCGACTGGGCGCTGGAGCCGTCAGAAGTAGCCCACCGGCGAGCGCGTCAGCGTGACGCGCCGCCGGGCACCCGCACGGCCACGGCGCGCACACGGGGACCGCCGTGCACCCGCGCGCGCCGCACAGCTGGGCCGCGAACGAGTGCACGGCGCAGCGTGAGTCCTCCGCGCATGCGCCGTGGAGCCCGGCGGACGGAGGCGGCTTGTGCCTCCTGACAATTAGTATAAGTCTCTAAGTCTATAGCCTGGCTACAGTCTAAGGCCCCTTTCACATGGGACGAATCCGCTGGCTCAGCAGGAGATTGCTCCGTTGATCTCTGCTGAGCCGGTGGATGACAGGTCCGTCTCCGCTCACTGTGCAGGGACGGACCTGTTAGATCTCTGCTGTTCTCTTTGGGCAGGTCGGATGAAAACGGACTGAATGTCCGTTTTCATCAGATCCCATCCAATCCAATGTGCTGGATGGATGGTAAATGTATCGCCATCCGTCTGTTTTAAACAGATCTTGTCGGATCGGATGGCATCCGCCTGCCCATACAAGTCAATGGGTGTCCCACTTGGATCCACCTGGAAAACAGACAGACAGATCCGAGTGGGCCAATCATGTGAAAGGTGCCTAATTTAAGGGCATTATAAACCTTCCTACCCACACCTTGTGTTTTTCATCTGTATTAAGATGTGCATTGATCGCGTTGTTTCTTGGTGTCATTTGTTGCCCTGTATGCACCGCCTATATATAGTATAATATAGTAAACCTCATTGCCGTGTCAGAAGTTCCTGTTTGTGTTCAAATATGAGACTTGCCACATAGGAACACGCAAGCTTAATTAACATAATTCTAGTACATGGACATAGAGGAATGAATCAGCAATGACATTACAAACTGCAGCCACATGCGAGTCCTTCATTACAAGATAAGGTAAGCAAACAGCGCAGGCAATATAACTACACTAATACCTAGGTAAAACAATGAAAACATTTGAAAATGTACATTTCCTTTAAGTGTAGTAGAAAAATGTGCTATCTCCTGGCTATGCAGTCAGGCTGGGGTGTCTGGATTTCAAGGCTATTTGAGCAAAATTAAACATTGTTGGCAGGTAAATCAGGTATATGCATAGATGGGAAACTCTGAAAGTTCTTGTTGCGGCAATATGGCTTCTATGTACTGTATATTCGCAAATGTATGCAAATAAAACCACTGTTTTTATCCTAAGAAGGTTTTTTTTTGCTTAGAATAAAAATCATGATTCTCGCGGCGTAACATCTTTCACATTATACAAACAAATTGGGCTAACTTTACCGTTTAGTTTTTTTTTAAATTCATTAACTTGTATTTTTTTCTAAAAAAATTGCATTTGAAAGACTGCTGCGCAAATACAGTACGACATAAAGTATTGCAACAACCACCATTTTATTCCCTAGGGTCTTTGCTAAAAAAAATATATAATGTTTGGCGGTTCTTACAAGAAATAATGATTTTAACTTGAAACCAGCAAATGTAAGAAAAAGGTTTAGTGTTTAAGTGGTTAAACTTCCCTCATTTACACACCAAAGTATATTCCTTTTATCTAAAGGACAAATCGTTACAATGTTTATACTTAGTGTGGCTGAAGAATGTTGTGATACTTGACAGACTGCTGTTTTGTTTTTTTTTCTTTGGACGGCTGTGGCTTCAGCAGAGCAGAGAATTCTCTGCATAGAAAAAAATCAGGAAAATACTTTGTCAAGGTCGCAAGGGGGAAAAAAATCATGATAACGATTCTTAACGATTAATCGTGCAGCTCTAATATATATATTTCCTGAAGGACTCCATGGCAGTCTACGTGTGGGGTTAATCCCACCTCCTCTCCAATGCTATAGGACCCCACTCCCATAAATTTGAGCTCACAGCCAGAGACTGCGTTCCTTTTTTGTCCTCCTCATTTGGACCTACAAGCAATGTACTCACGTTTACGGATATCCAATCGTTCGAGGTTGGTGCCGAGCATACGTTCTTAGCAGTGTCAAGATAGCCCAGGGCCCAGCCATGGGCGGGTGCGTGGCTCCAGGCCTTTGTGTCCAGTGGTGGGGACGGCCTCTGTATGCGTGGCGTGGAGGATCGGCTGGCAAGGTCTGACGATTCCTCCATGGCAGCAGTTTGTGTATATGTGCCCCTTTTCTGTCTTCCCCTCATGCGCCCTGTTCCTTTTTTGTTTTGTTTTTTTGTTTCCTCCATGGTGCCTGGAGCACTCCTGCGTTCCAGGACGTGGCTCCCCCTTCCGGATCGCGGCTCTGGCGCGCTTCCGCGCATGCGCGATCCTCGGACGAAATCAAGACTTGGTTGCGCACATGTGCGGTTTCGGTCGGGGACTCATCGGCCACACAGGAGCTCTACGGCGGGTCGCCATTGCACAGGCGGTGACGTCACTACGGCGGGGATATTTAAATCGATCTGAGCCCCTGTCATGTTGGGGATTACTGTGGGCAGTTTGCAGCAGCTCCTCCAGACACCAGGCTCTCAGGTTAAGGTAAGCTCCGGCCTGGTGCTATGGTGCAGAGGGGGACGGAGACGGCTCTTAAAGGGGAAGCTGCACTGCTATTTGTACCCTTTTTTCCTAGAACATGTTACAACCTAATGTCACCTGGTTGTTTGTTTTGCTGCGCTGTGCGGCTTAATGTTGTATGCCTGTACTATAAACCTCAATAAAAAGTAATTTACAAAAAAAAAAAAAAGACTAAACCTTTTTCTAATACTTGCTGCTTAGAAGATAAAATCAATATTTATTGCTAGAAAATTACTCAGAACCCTCAAATGTTATATATATATTTTTTGGCAGACACCTAGAGAATAAAATGGTGGTTGTTGCAATATTTTATGTCACACTGTAGCTGAAGCGGTCTTTGAAATGCAATTTTTTTGGGAAAAAAAAATACACTTTAATTAAAGGGGTTGTAAAGGTAAAAATTTTTTCACCTTAATGCATTCTATGCATTAAGGTGAAAAAACTTTTGACAGTACCGCCGCCCCCAGCCCCCCCGTTTTACTTACCTGACGCCTCGAATCTTCGCTGCTCGTCCTCATTGCAGCTCAGCCTGGTCGCTGATTGGCTGCAGTGGATGGATTGAAAGCAGCGCAGCCATTGGCTCGCGCTGCTGTCAATCACATCCGATGACGCGGCGCGCCAGGGGGCGGGGCCGAGTGATACAGCGAGCGGCTATAGCCGCCGGCTGTATCACGGGAGCGCGCCCGCAAGCACTCACCACCGTGCGAGGGAGCTCGCATTAAGGTGGTAAATGCTTGCGGGGAGGAGCTGAAACAGCCGCCGAGGGACCCCAGAAGACCAGGTTCGGGGCCACTCTGTGCAGAACGAGCTGCACAGTGAAGGTAAGTATAACATGTTTGTTATTTTTTTTTTTTTTTTAAATTACCTTTACAATCACTTTAATTTAAACAAAAAGCTAAACGGTAAAGATAGCCCAATTTTTTTGTATAATGTGAAAGATGATGTTACACCGCGAGAATCGTGATCTTTATTCTAAGCAAAAAAATCTTGATTCTCATTTTAGCCAAAATCTTGCAGCTCTAATATATATATATATATATATGTGTGTGTATATGTGTTCATGTATTATATATAATATAATACATTTGTTATAATCTTTTGTCCTTGGCCATACAGTCGGTATTATGAAGCACATAAAGCTATAATATGAAACAAATAAAAATGTGGCTATTTTATAAATGAAGCATAGTTTACTATATATAACTCAACGAGACAGCTACCATTTTAAATGAATTTCTGTGCAAAAAAAAAAAGAAAATTTTTTCAAAGAGTCTATTTTTTGCTAGCTAATTTTTAAAGTGACCCCAAGATCTGTTTTTTTTTTTATCTGGAAATGTATTTCATTATTTGTGTTTTATTTCTTTAGGTTGGATAATTTAATATTTCACCCAGAAAAAGTGGAAGTACTTGGAGTTTTGGATTGGGAATTGTCCACACTCGGAAATCCTTTGTCAGACATAGCTTATAACTGTATGGTTCATTATCTTCCACAAAATCTTCCTATTCAGAAAGGTATGGAATTGTTTCTTATGCAGAGTTTAAATGTTGTTCAAACACTGGCATGTTTATGTGGTTTTCAAGAAAAGTAGGTGATCTGCACCCCGCTGGACCACACATAGGTGTTATGCTCATTTTTGGATGCTTTCATTTGCTGTATAGTTCAAGAAGTCTTCAGCCAAGCAGAAGAAAGCTTTGTAAACATAATGGAGATGAGCATCTTAAAGCAGAACTTCACTCACTCAAACAACATTGACTATTCGTAATCTTAATGCTGCTAGCATTAGTAAATAGATAGGAAAGCATATCATATTTACTTGTTCTAAGCCTTTGATGGCAAAGGAAGTCATACATCCCAGGAGTCTTCAGGAGGGGAGGAGGAGTTTTCTCAACTAAGCACACCCTGCTGCCTGCATCCCTAAGCTAAGGGCAGATGGTTTACATAGCGTTTTGGTGCTCGGATGCAATGGAGTTTCACTTTAACATTATTTTAGTACATTTTTGAGTGCGCTCACTACAAAAACAATAAACGCATACTCCTCACGTATGCAGCAAAATAGCTTAGTAGACTGGGTCACATAAACCTAAGCGAAAAAATGAGTCCATGTCCTCAGTTGCTTATATTTTTATTACCATGTTTTAAATGCTTTTTTTTTTTCTTTTGTTTTGTCTGGTGTGCCCTTTAGTAGCTTTCTGTAATCTAGACAGTGTCATTGGTATCCTAGCTGAAAGACTGGTGTGTAAAGATTATTTACAGAAAAATTCACCTATACTGGCAGAGATGCCCCTAGGCGTGCACTGCATTAAGCAGAGCTGCAAAACTCATATTTCAGATGTTGGGTGTTAGTGTGTAGTTGTGCATATTAAACTTTGCTGTTGATTGCAGTGTTGCACTTGTTTCAGCAATTATTACTAAGAAGCAGTAAATATGTCATATGACAGTATAAGTAATCATTGCTAATTAGGACCACGATAAACAAACTGTCAGCATTTTGTTTCTTAAAGTGGATGTAAACCTGATTCATGAAGTTTTACCTTAGCACATATATCTGCAGTGTTTTCTTATCTTTCCCCAAAGCACTAAGTCCTGGGTCATTCTACTGTTTCGTTGCTCTGTTATTAGTCTGATAACTTCTGACAAGTTCTCCATCAACTAAGATAAAACCAGCCTGAAATTTGTGCCAGGGTGGGTGCTATAAATAGATTAGCAGAGAGCTTACCTTGTCACAGCACAGCACGTTTCTGCCTATGTGGAGGATGTGTGCCTTTTCTCCAATCAGCTGTCTTGGCTGTATGTCAAGAATACACTCCCAGTGCTGAACAGGAAGAGAAAAACTCTAACACAATGTGCACTTTTAAAAGAATATATAAAGCTGAAGACAGCACATATACATGTAAAACGTATCTAGGGAGATTTGTTTCATCTCTGTGTATCATCTGAGGCTGTTCACTTTACTGGGTATATGTGAGGGTTTATATCCACTTTAAAGTTACCCCAACATTTCATAATTCTGATATTTGCCTGTAGTACCCTGTAGTTGTATTAAAAGTATCCTGTTCTTTTTACATTGCTTCCTTTGCATGAATTACCTGGTGATTCTGCCAGTCCTCCTGCTTTCCTGTTTCAAACAGACCACACCAGGGCATGGAAGCACATTTATTCCAGCGTGGTCAGTTTTCTTCTTGCTATTCATTTTGCAATCTACTTGGGAGCACTCCAGTGATTAGACTTCTGCTGACACGCCCCCCTGCAAGGCTCTTCACTATGAAGATCAGCGCATTGCTGTTCCTTCTGCTGACATGCAGTGGCGAAGCTAGACATCCTGTCACCCGGGGCAAAGACTCAGTTTGGCGCCCCCCCCCAAAGATGGTGGAGTTGGCAAGCAGGGCCATGACAGGGTCATCCAGCGCCTAGGTCAAAAATAACTGCGCAGCTCTTTAAATTTTAAAAGTTGCAATTGGGACTTTTTTAAATGCTAATATAAGCAACAATTTGTTTGGGTAAATTCACACCAAGTGTGGTAGGACTGTGTTGGGTGGCTATTCCGGCGCAGTGCCACCACAAGACAAGGAAAAATGCTTTTTCTCCTATTTGGCCAATTCACACACATGCTGCAGAGGTCGCTTCTCTGCCTTTTTGGCTAAGATCAAGTGTAGTATCTGTTCTTATCAGTTGCCAGAGGAGGTGCTGTGCTACTCCCATAGAGGGGAGGGCTATGCAAATCAAATGGCGTAATTGTGCCTGGAGGTTTCAGCAGGGACTATGTCAAGCTGCCCCACAGATACTGGGGGCCGACCGATGGTTGCGTCTGAGCCCTCTGGAAGGGTGATCCTGGTGAGGATGGGTGCTGCATTGGGTCTGGCCAGAGGGTCGGGTCCCTGGCCTTCTGGCCTAGATTGGTGTAGTCCTAGTTATGCGGGAGAGAACACCGGCTCCTCTTTAGTAGGGGGGGGAGCGGTTAGTATCTCCTGAATGTGATTAGGTAGGAGTGATGGGAGCAACGGTTGAGCCTTAGGGGTAAGGGCTCTCCCCAAGCTTCCAGAACTTCAGGCCTTCCTGTCTGGGGTGGGGGTTGGTTGCGCTGACTGGGCTGTTGGTCAGGGTTGGGACAAAAAGCCTGTGGTGAATGTGCCCCTGAAGTGGCAGTTTAGGGGTGCTGTACAATGACTGTGAGTGGGGGTCACTTTGAATTATGGCACCATGGTCACTTCACCATACACACGTTTTTCATACCTGCCTCTAGGGCCGAGCCTTTTGGCTAGGACCAGAGGATTTTTATTCCTGGCCGAAGGGCCGGCTGTTGTATTGCACAATGGTCACTTTTCACTTCTCCCCCACTTTCTATTTATTTATCCTTTGTTTGTTACTTTTTTGTAGCTTTTTGTTACACGTTTGTCACTGTGTAATTTCGTCCTTGGGCCTACCCTGAACGTCTTGGGATGGGGGTGGACATAGGCGTTCTGGCTTGGTTCGCCCTCTCTCATGGAGTCTCCCTTCAGTGGAGTTCCACCGAGTACTTGGGTGGGTCTGTTTCGGCAGACCTTCCAGAGAAAGGGGGTCCGTCTGGTTTTGGCCAGATGGACCGAAGTGAAGTACCTCAGTCCCCGTCTGGAGCCTAACGGCCCGGGGGATCAGGGTAAAGTCCTTCCTAGGGAGGACCAGTGTAACGCCCGTTGCACGTTTTGTGTCACTTCTTTATGTGTGTGCACTTTTTTTTGGCACCGGGTGAAGTTTTTGGGTGTGTTTCACACGCCACGGGCTTTTTAAAGAAAAAAAAAAACATGCTGTGGTGGTTGTGCACTAAAAAAAGCACTGCATGCACTATTTTATTTTAGCACAGGGCATTCTACTGCCTCCCATCACGCTGCAGCCAATAAAATCTAATGAAATGTCACTGTTTGACATTTCAATAAAGTTTGTTAAGAAAAAAAGTTAACAGTGTGATGCATTGTAATTTCCAATGCAGCCGCTGGTGTGAATGTCCCCTGAGGCTCATGTCACATATATGTGAATCAGATGTGTTTTTAACAGCATCTGATTCCCATAACATGTAAACTGAGCCGGCTTCCAATGGAGCTGGTTCACACATGTCTGAGACAGCTGCGGTATGTTTTAAAAAAGAGTCTTATTTGATTTTGGGTCTGGTTCAGGTGTGAATTAAAGTATAAATTCACACCTGAATCGCACCTGAACAAAACCGCATCGGACTCTGGACTGCAACCTGCAGTCGTACATGTGTGAACGTAGAATTAAGGTCATAAATGTTCGTTTATGTTTTCTGTTTTTCCATTTTTTTTTTTTATTTTTTTTTTTTTTACTTTTATGAATAGATTTGTGTTTGTTAGCAAACCCATCCATAGTTCTGATTTGTGAAGTGAGTACAGTGGTGAATCACCATTGTCCTCAATTCAGCTGGTCCCCTGTTCAGATGAAGAGTCCCAACTTCACATCAGGAGTCCCCTCCTTTAAATCAGAACCCCCCCTTCCTTCACATCAGAGTCCCCTTTACATCAGGAGTCCCCCCTTTAATCAATATTTCCCCTTTAACTCAAGAGCCACCCTTTACATCAGGTGTCCCACTTTCACATCAGAGTCCCCTTCACATCTGGAGACCCCCTTAATCAGGAGCACCCTACTTATTATCAAGAGTCCTCCTTTAACATCAGAGTCCTCCTTTATATCAACGATCCCCCTTCATATCAGCAAAGGCCTTTAAATCAGTAACCCCCCTACATCAAGGGTCCTCTTTACATCAGAATTCCCCTATACCATCAGAGTCCCCCTTTACATCTGGAGTTCCCCCTTACATCAGGAGCCCTCCTTTCACATTAGAATCCCTCTTTACACTCGGAGTGTGCTATAATTGGGGGTGCAAGGTTAAGCAGTGCATGGCGTACAGAGTGTGGAGATCAGGAATGTGCAGTGTACAGAGATGAGGAATGCGCAGTGTACAGAGTGCGGTGATCAGGAATACGCAGTGTACAGAGCACGGTTATCAGGAGTGAGCAGTGTACAGAGCGCGGTTATCAGGAGTGAGCAGTGTACAGAGTGTGGTTATCAGGGGTGTGTGGTGTACAGTGCGCGCTGATCAGGAATGCGCAGTGTACAGAGTGCAGTGATCAGGAATACACGGTGTATAGAGTACAGAGATGAGAAATGCGCAGTGTACAGAGTGCAGAGATCAGGAATACACGGTGTACAGAGTACAGAGATGAGGAATGCGCAGTGTACAGAGTGCAGAGATCAGGAATACATAGTGTACAGAGTACAGAGATGAGGAATGTGCAGTGTACAGAGTGCAGAGATCAGGAATACACGGTGTACAGAGCACAGAGATGAGGAATGCGCAGTGTACAGAGTGCAGTGATCAGGAATGCGCAGTTACAGAGCGCATTTATCAGGAATGAACAGTGTACAGAGCGCGGTTATCAGGAATGCACAGCGTACAGAGCGCAGTTATCAGGAGTGAGCAATGTACAGAGTGTGGTGATGAGGAATGCGCAGTGTACAGAGTGTGGTTATCAGGGGTGTGCGGTGTACAGTGGGCGCTGATCAGGAATGCGAAGTGTACAGAGTGCAGTGATCAGAAATACACTGTGTACAGAGATGAGGAATGCGCAGTGTACAGAGTGCGGTGATCAGGAATGCGCAGTGTACAGAGTGCGGTGATCAGGAATGCGCAGTGTACAGAGTGCGGTGATCAGGAATGCGCAGTGTACAGAGTGCGGTGATCAGGAATGCGCAGTGTACAGAGTGCGGTGATCAGGAATGCGCAGTGTACAGAGTGCGGTGATCAGGAATGCGCAGTGTACAGAGTGCGGTGATCAGGAATGCGCAGTGTGTACAGAGTGCGTTTATCAGGAGTGTGCAGTGTGTACAGAGTGTGTTTATCAGGAGTGTGCGGTGTGCAGAGCGCGGTTATCTGGAATGCGCAGCGTACAGAACGCGGTTATCAGGAGTGCGCAATGTACAGAGTGTGGTGATGAGGAGTGCACGGTGTACAGAGTGTGGTGATGAGGAATGCACAGTGTACAGAGTGTGGTGATGAGGAATGCACAGTGTACAGAGTGTGGTGATGAGGAATGCATGGTGTATAGAGTGCAGTTATCGGGAGTGCGTGATGTACAGGGCGCGGTTATCAGGAGTGTGCGGTCTACAGAGCGTGGTGATCAGGAGTGCATATCTCACTGGCCACTTTGAACCAAAAATGACTCCTTCCAAATCGCTTGTCACCTCCTAATCCCCATCCTTGACATCCCTCTTTTAGAACAAGCCCCCCCATTCCCCCTCTTAGTATAAACCCTCTTCCCCTACCAGCACAACTTCCCAAACCCCCCCCCCCCCCCCCTCCGTATTCCCCTACCTTTACAAATGTAAACATAAATCCTTGTGTTTAATCACAGAGCTCAGACATAGCATGGCTCCATGCAGGAGAGAGATGTTCTTCCTCCCAGGTTCCCCGTTGTAGTGGTTTTTCATAAGACAAACAAAGCCGAGGGGGAGCTTAGGGAAAGCTGCCCCTGGCTCTGTTACATTGAAGTGACAGGCAGCAGCAAGCAGGGGAGATGCTGCGGGTGTCCAGCGATGTCATAAGCGCCCCCCTTCCTTGCAGTACACCTGAAACAAATAGTAAGCGGGAAGCACAGACGTGTCAGGATCGGAGTTGCTGGTGGGGAGGAGAGCTGGAAAATAGTTCTGCGGACCAGTACCTGATTTCATTGAAAGACTTACAGGTACTGGGCTGATTCTCACTCACTCGGCCAGCAGCCAGTAGGTCCGGATCCCAGGTCCCCTTGCCCTGCGGCGGCTCTCTTCAGGTCCAGCCTGCAGGCAGCAGGGCTCAGCTCCGTGGTCAGTGAGTCTGACTGTGACAGACAGTCAGACTCCAGCCTGATACAACCTGCCGCGGCCCCTATAGCCATGTCCCAGCTAGTACAAGCGGCTGCCTAGTGCCGACAGTCATGTCTTGATTTGTCTCACAGGGTGGGCAGCGCCCCTCTGAAGTTGGCGCCCGGGGCACATTTCACCTCTGACCCCCCCCCCCCCCCTAGTTTCGGCTCTGCTGACATGCACCCTGCCCAGCTCTTCACTGGGAAGATCCTTGTACTGCTGTATGTAGCTAAAAACAGAGGACTTGTAAAGAAAAAAAAAGAAAAAAATATTAGTATGTGTGTGTGTGTGTGTGTGTGTGTATATATATATATATATATATATATATATATATATATATATATATATATATATATATATATATATATATAGTGTATTATACACACAAATGTTTATTTAATTATATTAAACTGAATTGGTTGTTTTGCAAGGTAAGGGTTACATATATTTTAAATGTTAAATTAATGTGGAGGCATATGAAAATGTTGTTTACATTTTTTTAGGACTACAAAACTATAACTTGTCAGAATTGGGCATTCCCACTGCAGAGGAATACTTTGAGCAGTACTGTGAAAATATGGCCATTCCGAAGGTGGAGAACTGGAATTTCTATATGGCATTTTCATTTTTCAGAATAGCAGCAATTTTGCAAGGTGTATACAAGCGTTCCTTGACAGGTACAGCAAACAAACTCTTTCTGCTTTACAGTGCTTTATTTTATTTTGTAAATTATTTCATTATTTAACCACTTGACAACTGGGCACTTAAACCCCCCTCGTGACCAGACCAATTTTCAGCTTTCAGCGCTCTCACACTTTGAATGACAATTACTCAGTCATGCAATACTGTACTCAAATGAATTTTTTGTCCTTTTTTTCATACAAATAGAGCTTTCTTTTGGTGGTATTTGATCACCTCTGGGTTTTTTATTTTTTGCGCTATAAATGAAAAAAGACTGCAAATTTTGAAAAAAAAACGCATTTTTCTTATTTTCTGTGATAAAATTTTGCAAATTTAGTAATTTTTCTTCATAAATTTTGGCCACAATTTATACTGCTACATATCTTTGGTAAAAATAACCCAAATTAGTGGATATTATTTGGTCTTTGTGAAAGTTAGAGAGTCTACAAGTTATGGTGCAAATCATAAAAAATTGATCACATCTGATGCACTGACGGCCTATCTCATTTCTTGCGACCCGAACAAGCCAGGAAAGTACAAATACCCCCCAAATGACCCCTTTTTTGAAAGTAGACATTCCAAGGTATTTAGTAAGATGCATGGTGAGGTTTTTGATGTTGTCATTTTTTCCCACAATTCTTTGCAAAATGAAGATTCCCCCCCCCCCCCCACAAAATTGTCATTGTAATAGGTTATTTCTCTCACATGCCATGTATATACCACAAATGACGCCCCAAAATACATTCTGCTACTCCTCCTGAGTATTAGGATACCACATGTGTGGGACTTTTTCGCAGCCTAGCCACATAGAGAGGCCCAACAAGCATGGAGCGCCATCAGGTGTTCTAGGAGCATAAATTACACATCTAATTTGTTGACTACCTATTACACTTTTGAAGGCCCTGGAGAACCAGGACAATAACATGTGACACTGACGTGGCACTGATACGTGGCACTGATGTGGCACTGATGACAGATGGCACTGATACGTGGCGATGGCACTAATACATGGCACTGATGACAGATGGCACTAATACATGGCACTGATGACAGATGGCACTAATACGTGGCACTGACAGATGGCACTAATACGTGGCACTGACAGATGGCACTAATACGTGGCACTGATGACACGTGACACTGATGACAGATGGCACTAATATGTGGCACTGATGACACGTGGCACTGATGAAAGATGGCACTAATACATGGCACTGATGACAGATGGCACTAATATGTGGCACTGATGACAGATGGCACTAATACGTGGCACTGATGACACTGATGACAGATGGCACTGGTACGTGGCACTGATGACAGGTGGCACTGATACGTGGCACTGATGACACGTGACACTGATGACAGATGGCACGTGACACTGACAGATGGCACTGATGACATATGGCACTGATGACAGATGGCACTATGTGGCACTGATGACAGATGGCACTGATGACAGATGGCACTATGTGGCACTGATGGCAGTGGGGACAGATGGTACTGGGGACAGATGGCAGGGCAGATGGCAGGGACAGATGGCAGGGGCAGATGGCAGGGGCAGATGGCAGGGACTGTTAACAGCGGGACACCTTTTTTTTTTTTTTTCTTTTACACTTACCGCCGCAGCGGTTCCGCTCTCCCTCCTCACACGCTGTCTCTGTGTGAGGAGGGAGAGCCGGCGATGAGAGATGATCTCATATGTTTACATATGAGATCCTCTCTCATTGGCACTGCCGATCGCACTGTAAACGGCCGCTGTCATTGGCCGTTTACGGCGATCTGTGACTGGCTGTGTCCAAGGGACACGGCCAGCACAAAACTTCCGCGATGCGCGCCCGCAGGAGCGCGCAATGCGGAAGTAAACAGGAGGACGTCCAGGGACGCCCTCCCGGCAATTGAAGTCCGCGCTGTAGCCGTCTTTCGGCTATAGCGCGGATGCCTAGTGGTTAAAGAACTCCAGGAAAAAAATATGTTTTTGAAATTTACTGGCACACAAGGAACTAAGTATATATACAGTAGGTGTATGCAACAGTGTTAATTTTGGCAGCAAATTTCGATTTAGTTTTAGTCTAAAGCCTCGTACACATGATCGGATTGTTGGCCAACAAAAACGTGGACTTTTGTCCGAAGGGCGTTGGCCCAACCTTTTCTTGCATATAAACGGCAAGGAATTGTCGGACAACAAATACGAACGTAGTGACGTACTACGTTGTTTTTCAGCTCTTTAGCGCCACCCTTTGGGCTCCTTCTGCTAATTTCATGTTATGTATGTACGTGACGGCTTGAAGTGGTTTACCGGGGATATGGCTGAAGCTGTCAGGCATAACCCCGTTTTTTTTTTTTTTTAAGGCGCTGATTCTCTTCTCCTTCTGATTAAAGTGATCCAAGTGACTGATTATCTGCTGGATCGTCCCGCCGCTCATTTTATTTCTGGGGCTTACTGTTCTCACTGGCGAGCCTGGAAAACGATCCTCCGGTTCGCGAGGCTAGCCACAGAGGTGAGGAGAAACCAGGTCATCTCTCCTCACCGCTATAATCTAGGAGGACCAGAGCCTTATCATGTTATTTTCAGTCTAGGGCAGATGTAAGCATCAGATCAATGTTTTTTTTTTTTATCTGATGCTTTCAAGGGTAGAGGAGAGATTTGGGGTTTTATAGACCCCAGATGTCTCCATAAAGAGGACTTGTCATGCCTTATTTCTATCATAAATAATGTTTACATTTCTTGTGAGAGGAATAAAAGTGATAAAAAAAATTAAAGCGACAAAGAAAAAATATGTATAAATAATATTAAAAACATTTTTAAAGCACCCTCTATCCCTGCGTGCTCGCATGCAGAAGCAAACGCAAACTTAGGTCGTGCATGCATATGTAAACGATGTTCACACCACACATGTAAGGCAGTGCCGCAAACATTATAGCGAGACCTCCTCTGTAACTCAAAACTGGTAACTTGTAAAAAATTTTAAATGGAGATACTTAAATATCATAGTTTGTCGCCATTCCACAAACGTGCACAATTTTAAAGCGTGACATGTTAAGTTTCTATTATTTACTCGACGTAACATCATCTTCTATACTTCACCAAAAATTTGGGTTAAATATTGTGGGTTTTTTTCATTAAAATTCATTAAAGAGTAATTCCCCCCCCCCCCCAAAAAAAAATTGCATTTAAAAAACCGCTTTAAAAATACTGTGTGACATAAAAAATTGCAACTATCAGCATTTTATCTCTAGGGTCTTTGCTAAAAAAAAAAATATGCATATTGTTTGGGGTTTGTGAGTAATTTTCTAGCCAAAAATACAGATTTCTTAAAGGAAGAGTTCCAGGAGGTGGAATACACCTCCTTGCACATTGTATGCCAGCACATTTTAATATTTTTTCTGGAGTTCTTCTTTAAGACATGTATGTTATGTCACACACTTGGTAAATACGATGAAGTTACAGTAATGCTGACGTACATAAGTATGTGAACCAGACAAGAGTGAGATGTGATCTTGTACATAAAACAAAAGAGGGGGGGGTGGGACCGGACGTTAGCCTGGACGGACATGTGAGGGGAGAGCGCCTGCCATCCAGCTGAATGTAAAGCTCCTACCTCATCCACCTCGCCTTCCTGGTTCTCTACGAGATCCCCAGAGCCTCCTGGTCTGTCAGCGCATCGCCAGACCACAGCATTGCGGCGCTCTCTGCCCCATAGCCGCCTGACAGACGAGCCGCGGCTCCAGCACAAGGTACAGCGGCCATCTTACTCCACCCGGGCTCAGGGTTGACACCTACCCCTAGCCACAGCGCACCCCTTCCTCGACCGCTGGAGCTGCCCAGGCTGCCACACCGCTGTCTGAAGTGTGTGCACAGACACTCCTCTGTCCTTAAAGTGCCTGGAAAGACGGAGAACAGCTTCAGGCTTGGATAGGCGGCCATCTTGCTCCACCCGGACACTTACTAGCATGAGGTATAGCAGCCATCTTGCTCCACCTGGGCTCAGTGTTGACACTCACCCCCAGCCACAGTCAACCCCCTCCTCGGCCACTGGAGCTGCCCAGACTGGCGGCCATTTTGCTCCACCCGGACATTAGCATTGCAGCAAGAGTTCATTTTCACCTGCAGCACAGGTCGCATTAGCTGCTCTACTATTTCACTTATGGGGGTGCGTGGCTGACGATGGACGGCTGATGACATGTACCGCTGAGCTCTGTGCTCTCCCGACAACTGCAGGCTGTGTTCCCAAATAATCACACCCGACCTGCTGATGGCAGCTTCCAGCTCTAATCCTGCTGACTTTGCTGAACTAAAACAAGGCACTATCCAAAGATATCTACTACGTACAACCTCACAAGACTCCCGTACAGGGAAAGACAAACCTTCGACAAGCCAAACTCCAGGCAAACCAAAGCCTCCTCCCCCGACTGTAGCGGCTTCCTCTACCAGTGGGAGCAACTCAGGTGCACACCCGGCTCCTCCGATGGACCCTCCAGATCCCCTAACCGGATTTGCACTGTCCCCTACCACAAGTGTAGACGCTGTCCCAGCAGAGATGCTTTCCCCAGCCTCGGGTGGTGCTCCGGGCTCCACATCCACTGCCCTACTCTCTGCCTTCTGGGCTGACTTTGATTCCTGGGCTTCCAAAATGGAAACTTCTCTCCATGTTGAACTGAATGCCCTCAAACAACGGGTTTTGGCATCGGAGGTCGCAGTATCTGCTATGGCTACCACCCAAGAAGACCATACAGCCCGTATAACAGCGCTTGAAACTGCATCTACGGCTCATCTCTCCCATTTACGGCAGCACCAGCTCCGAATAGATGACAGTGAAAACCGGAGCCGGCATAGGGGGCGACCACAGAGACCGCCCTCGTGACGTCCTTTGCTGGGTGCACTACTATACCCTGAAGGAAGAGATCTTACGCAAGGCCTGGCGCCTGGACCCACTGGACTTTCACAGATCCTCCATACACCTATACCCGGATCTATCCCACAACAGGCTGTACATGCAGCGAGTGGTCCGCCCACTGCTGAAATTGATTTGCCAAGTAGGTGCAACGTACACTTGGGGCCACCCCTTTAGCATCAAAGTGACCCGAGATGATAACCACAAATTTCAGATCCAGACCAGCTTCCTGCCTTCTCCCTCTTCCTGGAGCAAGACCCTATTACCGTCCCAAACTGGTTAGACCCTCCAGATTACTGTCAGCGGCTACTGGGCCCTCCCCTACAACGTCGTAGACACCCACAGTCTAGACCGGTATCCTCTGATCCTAGAATACGGCGAGCCACGTCACCGGAAGACTGATCCGAACTCTTTCAAAAGAGACCTGAACTGGTTCTTTTTTCCATGTCTTTTTCTCCACAAGGAGGTTACAGTTCTTGCCCTGGACTCAGGCCAGGTTTGCCTTAACTATGTTTTCTCTGTTTTGTTTTTTCCCTTTTTTACTTATGTTCCCCTTCCATTGACTCCTGATCATTGTGTCATTTGAATGTTATTAACAGTTTAGCTGTCTTTCTTGGCTCAGGGACCCTTTCATTGCCCTCAGCTGGTACAGTTGTGCTTGCTGGGGCTCTGGAAGGGAAGACAATACTGTTGATATTGCTTATTAATTTGCAGTGGACCGGTTGGCGCCGGACGGCCCTGGCCCTCATCGTATTCCCACAACATCCTGATTACACTGATAACATCATGACTGCTACGTGTGTTTAGATACTGGGTGCCTTCTCCTATCAATTTGGTCTTTAATACCTCTGATTCTTTTGGGGGGGGACACGGTCTGGGCCCGGGCGGAGCCACTGGTTGCTTCTCAAGGGACTGCTCCTATTCTCACTGTGTTTTCTCTAGGCATTGGACCTGCGGATTGACTTGGTGTTCCCCGAATACAGTCCAGATCTGGGATCACATGCTGACCAGAAGGGGCTTATCAAACCACATGGGGCCTATGACTCCCTTCTTTGGGACCCCGGCCTTTCCACCAGCTATGTCTGTAACAAGTTTCGGACCATGGCGAAAAGAAGATCATAGGAGACTTGCTCAAGTCCTTTGAGCAGACCCCACTTTAAGGACAGATACCCCTGCCAGTCTGACCTTCCGACACCCCATGCAGTGGCTTCAGAGACAACCGACTACTTCCTACATCTGGATTTCCCATCCATTCCAGACATCCTTGCTGAACCGACAGGATTTGAGGAACTGCTCATGCAGGCGGAACCTCTAACACATGTGGTATCTCAACTGTACTCCCTCTTTTGCGTAATATGTCCTCCTCTGACCTTCCATCGTTTACGGTGGCCTGGGAGGCAGAACTACATCACTCTATCTCCCTTATTGACTGGCAAAAAATGTTTTATCCTGACACACAAACTATCCCTAGCCACTAAGACCCAGGAAAAGGGATTTAAACTGGTAACGAGATCGTACAGATGTCCATCGACTATAAACCCTTTCAACTCGACAGTACCAGATACCTGTTGGCGGTGTCTTAGCTCCAGGGGAACCATGCTCCACATCTGGTGGGAATGCCCTCCTGTGCAGGGGTATTGGCAACAGATCTTCAAACTATACTGCGACCTCTATTCACCCTTCACCTGAGGTGGCTCTCTTATGCCGCATACACACGAGCGGACTTTACGGTGGACTTTCTGAATGAACGGACTTGCCTACACACGATCAACCAAAGTCCGACGGATTCGTACGTGATGACATACGACCGGACTAAAACAAGGAAGTTCATAGCCAGTAGCCAATAGCTGCCCTAGCGTCAGTTTTTGTCCGTCGCACTAGCATACAGATGAGCGGACTTTTCGACCGGACTCGAGTCCGTCAAAAAGATTTGAAACATGTTTCATTTCTAGGTCCTTCGAACTTTTGGGGAAAAAAAGTCAGCTGGAGCCCACACACGATCGAATTGTCCGACGGACTCCGGTCCACAGGACCAAGTATGCCGTAAAGTCCGGTCGTGTGTTCGCGGCATTATCTATACTCCCTGGTACGTTCAAATCCATCAAAAAAGATTTATTACGACACTTTCTGGCAAGGGCCAGAGTAGTGATTCCCCGTCATTGGAGATCGGCAGCCATGCCTTCCCTGGGGGATTAGGCTACTGAAGTGGACCACATAAGGGACCTTGAATGTCTGTTGGCAGAGGAATATGGTAAAGACGAACAGATTTCTCTCACCTGGAATTCATGGTCCATGTTCCGATACTCCTCTGAGTTTATCTCCTAGGCTGAACACGGCCTGGATGACATCGCCCTGGGACCATGACGGAGTGATCCTTGTCCCCTAAACTTTTTGTCCCTTCTTGTCTGCCCCTGCTCCTTTTTCTTTTCTCTATATTTAAATACACCCTTAGGAATCCATCAAGCCAACGTACCATGGCTTCGACTTATCTATTGTTACTGATTCGATGTGTGACCCCTACGTCATATTTTTCATACAGATTTTTATATAATCTCTTCTGATGCACAACGTACGGGGCATCTATGATCCCCTCAACTGAAATGAAAAAATTGGTAGCCTAGTCCCCAGCTAGGCTGCCACAAAGACATGGGGGCAATTGGACTATCACGGTACAGTAGAAGCAATACAATGTTGAGTAATATGACAAAAATATAAAAATTACAAAAGATTTTATTGGTGCCAAAGAGCAGTTAATCATTTACAGATAAAAACATGGTCGCGGTACAGATCTATCATCAGTGAAAAGATTAACCCCAAAAAGGGGAAGGTCACAGTAGGACAATAGATCACAGATGTCTTTTTCCTCGACTTGTGCTATTCAATTATTCCTGGATGATGGTACAAGTCCCTACCAATTTCTATTTTTATAACCCACCATAGAGGCCACATTCATTTTCAACTGAAATGAAGATGAAGGTTACTTTAATTTGTATTTTTTTTTTTACGGGGATTGCTATCACAAAAGGTGTCCTGGTGGGCCTTATATACATGCCTTCAATCCTTTTATTTGTAACCTAGACATGTTTTTGTTCTGACACACACAATGCCTATTGTTGGTTTACCTTATCACTGTCTGTAACATTTAAGATAATATCTGTCTCTCTTGGTTTCTCTATTGAATAAAATAAGATTGAATTAAAAAAACAAAAGAGTAATGTTTTGTTTAATCAAAGCATACTGCTAGTAATAAGTACATTTTAACACTTCTTATATTGGTTTCCCACAGTCTCCTCAACACCAAGTCTCCCAGAGAGAGGGTCAGCAGTGTTGGCCAGTCAGGCTTCAATGCATTGTACTGTACTAGAACTTTACTGTAGGAACTTCCTTATAGGATGAAAAAAATATTTTGACGAGCTTATCAGTATGTTGTTGCTCCTTTAATGTCTAATTAGCAGGCTGGAAGGTATCAAAGAAAGTAGATATTATGCAGATATTCCTCCTGTCAATCAGATTGGTGATTGCTGTTACTGCAGTTGGGGCAGGTAAGGGTGGAGGAAGCTTGCAGCTCGACCATCAGTATAGGACATATACTGTATGTGGGGGGTATGTGAAGACTATGACTACTGCTTGGCATTCTAGTTTTACAGTGTTCCACAAGTCTGTGTCCTTTGTAATCCATCATAAGTAAGCAGAGCTGACAACACATGCTCTGGAATTCAGAGCAAAAAAAATACAACATGTTGTTGTGTCAAAGAGGAAGGTAGTAGCACGCTATATTTCTGGCACATCAAGTTATCTTTTGTACTTTCCGTGTTCTTAAAGAGATAAAACATGGAGAAATGTGCTTGTATTCCACAGAAGTACTAAATGTTTTTTTTTTTTTTTTTAATGTACCTTGACATGTGGTTTAAGCAAAACAGAAAAAAAAATCACGAGAAATATTAATCTATTGGTTCAGATAGCCCATGAAAAGTAATGCATTATTTAGGTGTTTCAAAACTAGAAATACTGCTTTAGAATATTTGTAATGCTTGCAAAAGTGAACTGTCTTTTGAACTCTATTTCAATATCTTGTAGGACAGGCTAGTTCTGCAAATGCAGCTGCTGGTGGAAAGTTAGCAGAATTCTTGGCCAACATAGCATGGGATTTTGCTACAAAAGAAGGGTTTCGAATTTTCAAATCTCAGTCTGGATCTACGCCTGGAAATCCAACAACAAGATCTTACATAACTTGGAGTATGGTATCTAGCCATAGATATTTAGAGAAGAGAACATTTTCTACATTTTCCAGAGCCTCTCATCAGTCTGCGCAGATAGGTCACCTGGTCATTTCCCCTGATGGCCTTTCTGGCAAGGCCAAAGATCTGTACAGTAAATTAAAAGAGTTCATTGAAGTTCATATTTATTCCGCTGAGCAAGAATTGAGAAATTACCAGTTCTCGGAAAAAAGATGGACACCTCATCCTTTAACTGAAGAGCTGAAGGTGATTAAAAATGGATTACCATGTGAAATTTGGAGGTATTATGACATGCATGATAGATGTAGCCCTATATGTAAAGGTAAACCATAGTAACCATCTGTATATGTGCTCTCTCCTTCCCCATTTCCTAAGATGTCACATTTCTGTCACATGACTGTTGACAAACAGTGGTTGCATGTGCATAGATAGATAAAGCAAGAATCTTTTGACCCACACTCTGTTTCCAATGATGCCTCTGCGTTTTCCTAGAAGTCATGTGTCTAGTACAGTGATAGTTCATAGCAGTTAAACCGGTATTAAACCTAAAACCAAAAATGGAATATATTGCAGCTTACCTACCCTATATTACCAAAAGTATTGGAATGCTGGCCTTTACATGCACATGAACTTTAATGGCATCCTAGTCTAATGCTGCATACACACTAGCGGACTTTTCAACCGGACTTGTCCGACGGACCGAGTCCGGCAGACAATTCGACCGTGTGTGGGCTTCATCGGACCTGCAGCAGACTTTCAGTCGAAAATCTGACGGACTTTAGATTTGGAACATGTTTCAAATCTTTCCGACGGACTCGAGTCCGGTCGAAAAATGCGCTTGTCTGTAGGCTAGTCCGACGGACAAAAAACGACGCTAGGACAGCTATTGGCTACTGGCTATCAACTTCCTTATTTTAGTCCAGTCGTACGTCATCACGTACGAATCCATCGGACTTTGGTGTAATCATGTGTAGGCAAGTCCGGTCATTAGAAAGTCCATCGAAAGTCAGTTGGAAAGACCGTCGGACCTTTGTTGTTGAAAAGTCTGACCGTGTGTACGCAGCATTAGTCTGTAGGGTTCAATATTGAGTTGGCCCACTCTTTGCAGCTATAACAACTCTTCTGGGAAGGCTGCTTAAGGTTTCGGAGTGTGTCTATGGGAATGTTTGACCATTCTTCCAGAAGCGCATTTGTGAGGTCAGGCACTGATGTGGACGAGAAGGCCTGGCTTGCAGTCTCCGCTCTAATTCATCCCAAGGGTGTTCTATAGGTTGAGGTCAGGACTCTGTGCAGGCCAGTCAAGTTCCTCCACCCCCAACTCGCTCGTCCTTGTTTTTATTGCCCATCAATCGACTTGGATACAACCAGCATGTTGAATTTTTACATGTGATTATTGCCAGCGGCTATAGTCGCTAGCAATAATTACTGTGTTAACCCGGCAGGGACGGCTCCCCGCCCCCATTGGGTCTCTTGCAGGTAATTATTAAAGGCCAAATTTGCAAGTGTCAGTGGGGCTTTAAGAAGCTAAGATTGATATGTTCTTAGTTAAATAAAACTACCAATATATCTGCAATTTGTAATTTGGAGAGGCGCCACCTGCCAAAAATCAGTATTGGAAATTTTGCTTTTTTTAGTTTAAAGTGGTTTATTCTACAATTTAAAAAACAAATTATAATCTGACAGGCAAAGCTGTATGTTTCTTTTTTAACAGCCTAAATGGTGTCAACATTTGTCTGATAGGAAAAAGCAAAATCGCAGGGACTGTGGAATCTTTTCCTGCCTGTAGAGAGCGACCCAGAGGGTAAATATGGTGCCAAGTTGACAAATGTGGAATATGCTCATCTCTGTGAATTAATGGGAACATCTCTGTATGCCCCTGAGGTATGTTGAGTTGTACAGAAGTATATAATCAAAACATTCCTTTGTAAGTGCACATACCAATATTTTATAACATCATTGTTTTTTAGTGTTATATTAGGTACCCCTCTGTATGTTTGCAGCTATACCCTCCTGGTTTATATTACTTAAAGCATATTTATTAACAGCCCCCTTCTAAAAACAAAGTTTTTTTTATTAACATAAATATGAAGAAAATCATGAGCCAGGGATACAAGATGGCAGCTTTATTTATCGTCTCGTGTTTCTAGATGATAATTGTATACCTATTCTAATGTGTTCTGTACAGTTATTATTTGTAACTAATATACTGTTAACTAGAAAAAAATAGCTCTACACCATGAAGTACCCCTTGGTGTACACATAGCCTAGGTTAAGAAACTGTATAAAATACCACATTATAAGGGATTCCTAGATATACTGTAGTTTACATCTTTTTTTTTTTTAAATGTATTTTAAATACATTTTGAAACATTACAATTGTGTTTTATTGGGTTTTCAGTGGTCATTTTATAATCATATTTTTAGATCTTCAATTGTTCAGCCCCAGACACAGGAAATATGGAAGTGCTGGTTCGCTATGGGACAGAGGAACAGAAGGAAAGATGGTTGAAGCCACTATTGGAAGGAGAGATCAGGTCCTGTTTTGCTATGACTGAACCAAAGGTAAAACAATGTTTTACTCTAAAATATTTGCTTATAAAGACATGCTTTACGTGTACTGAGAAAATGAAGATTCACCACACAACTGGACTGTGGAAGACTTTTTTTCTTAGTTTGTTAAACGGGCACAGGATACAGCTCATATTAATTTCATGGTCACACATGCTTTTTTAAAGAGCACAGGCAGAAGTCTTTGAAAAAGCACTCATAATTATAAAATATGTAAGAGCTGTATTCTGTGCTATTTAATAAGCTAAGAAAGTTTTCCACCTTTTAGTTGCGCAGTAATTTGTTCATATTCTTGGTACTTGGCTGCGAGTTGAGCTGCACGATTCTGGCCAAAATGAGAATCACAATTTTTTTTGCTTAGAATAAAAAGATCACGATTCTCGTGGCGTAAAATATTTCACATTGTACAAACAAAACTGGGCTAACTTTACTGGTTAGTTTTTTTTTTATCAATTTAAGTGTAATTTTTTTCCCCAAAAAGTAATTTTCTAGCAAAAAAAATGTTGTACCCGAACAAAATTGTCGTCCTTTTTTTCCCACAAATAGAGCTTTCTTTTGGTGCTATTTGATCATCTCTGCAGTTTTTATTTTTTGCGCTATAAACAAAAAAAGAGCAACAATTTTGAAAAAAACACAACATTTTGTACTTTTTGCTATATTAAATATCCCCATTTTTTCTTTAAAAAAAGCTAATTTTTTCTCAGTTTAGGCCGATATGTATTCTTCTACATATTTTTGGTAAAAAAATCGCAATAAGCGTATATTGATTGGTTTGCTCAAAAGTTATAGCGTCTACAAAATAGGGGATAGATTTATAGCATTTTTATTATTTTTTTTTTTTTTACTAGTAATGGCGGCGATCTGCGATTTTTTTTTTTTTTATCGTGACTGCGACATTATGATGGACACATCGGAAAAATTTTGACACATTTTTGGGACCATTGGCATTAATACAGCGATCAAAGCTATAAAAATGCATTGATTACTGTAAAAATTTCACTGGCAGTGAAGGGGTTAACACTAGGGGCGATCAAGGGGTTAATTGTGTTCCCTAATGTGTGTTCTAACTGAAGGGGGGAGGGGACTGAGTAGGGGAGATGGCAGATCGCTGTTCATACTTTGTATGAACAGACTATCTGTAACTGCTCCCCTCAGAGAACCGGGATCTCTGTGTTTACCAGAGAACCTCAAGCCAAAAAAAAAGTAAAGAGTGATGTAGTGCAAACATCCCGAGATAGTGACAGACCAATTCTGTTAAAACTAGGGCAACCAAATAAGAAAACTGAGGAAACTAAAGGAGTGGCTACCTGGATATCCTAGTGTGGGTGCTGGGGCTGACACTTGCGTCCCGAAGCATGTACAGCATGAAAATGAAAAACCATTACTCCCACAGGACTGCAATGCATACCCACCCCGGCCGCTATACACGATGCCCCCAGTGTCACGCTGGGCGTGTTAAGATAAGGCACTCTCACCAGGACAGCTGATGCAGCAAGCGGCCAGCGCCTGGGGAGATGCTCAACGCACACCAAGGATAGAATAGATGCCGCCGGCGCCACATCACCAAGAGGTGACGTCATGCGCTCGGCGCGGGGCGTGACGCCGATGCACAACGAGATCGCCCACCCAGTCTCACAATGTAGGACAGGGAGGAAAGGGGAGGCCACCGGCGTGCATCGCAGCTCCCGGACCAGGAACAAGACAGCCAAACAGAACAATTAGATCACATATTTCAAAGAAAAAATGACAAACTCATGTTTACAAATTATACAAGAGTGGAAATATTTATGCCTTCCATATGTTTTTTTTTTTTATATATTTAGATAAGCGCGGACCAACATCCAATAGGGTCAGCTGTCAAAAATAACAATGTATGATTGACCATCAATAATAAATATGTATAGGCAACTTTTTCCACTCTTGTCACACATCTCCATCCCTGATCAAGTATATAAAAAGAGGATTGGTTTGGGACTTTGAATGAGGCATATGGTCAAAACCCTCCCTCCTTTTTTATCAATTAACAGGGATGGAGTCGTATGCTTGGTTTTGACCATATGCCTCATTCAAAGTCCCAAACCAATCCCCTTTTTATAAAATTGCAATAACGATTCTTAACGATTACCGTATATACTCGAGTATAAGCCGACCCGAATATAATCCGAGGCACCTAATTTTACCACAAAAAATGGGAAAACTTATTGACTCGAGTATAAGCCTAGGGTGAGAAATGCGCAGCTACTGTAAGTGGAAAAGAGGGTCAACAATGGCCATTTGCAGCCTCACTGTGCCCATTTGCAGCCTCACTGTGCCCATTTGCATGCCTCACTGTGCCCATTTGCAGCCATAGGTCCACCGAACTTCAAACTCGGTAGTTAAGGGTTCCTAGATGCCCCCTAGCTGCAGCCAAAATTTGGGGTCTCTGGACCCAAAGGGTCCCGAAATGACATTGCTGCAGATGGACACAGTTGACTGACTTTGGGGCCCTGTATCTCGGGGCCACTTGGTGCTAGGAACCCCAAATTTGGTGTGCAAACCCAGTGGAACTAGCACTACAACATATCCTAAGCATAGCCTAGGGTTCCTAGCACCAAGTGGCCCGAGATACGGGGCCCCAAATTCGGTTCAGAAAATGTTGTCATTTGAATGACATTTTCCAAACCGACTTTGTGGCCACTTGGTGCTAGGAACCACAGCTATGTTGTAGTGCTAGTTCCACTGGGTTTGCACACAAAATTTGGGGTTCCTAGCATCAAAACTCGGCTTATACTCGAGTATATACAGTAATCGTGCAGCTCTACTTCAAAAATAATAGGGCATTTTAATTTATCAAAACATGCTTGTACTTATCATTGTGCATAATTTTGCTTTTTCTTTATCTTGTAAGACTATCCACACTGGTTCCAGGGATAGAGTCACTGAGCCTTTTATATATTCTTCTATAGGTTGCCTCTTCTGATGCCACTAACATTGAGGCTTCAATAACAGAAGATGGGGACTCTTATATTATTAATGGCCATAAATGGTGGACATCAGGTATATATTTTAAGGAAATTAAAATGCCTATGTGTGATGTGAATGTACCTGTTTTGCTTTTCATGCATGTGAAATATTTGCAAGGGTGTTCTATCATAATTCAGAGCTGAAGCTTTAGATCCCTTCCACGCTGAGGCAGTTTTCAGGTGTTTCAGCGCTAGAAATAGCACCTATAAAGCGTCTGAAAACTGCCTCCCATTCATTACAATGGGTGCTTTCACACCCGGGCGGTGCACTTGCGGGACATTCGGAAATGTCCTGCAAGCAGCATTTTTGGGGAGGTTTGGGAGCGCAGTATACATCTATCTATAGATCTATCTATCTATATCAATATAGATATATCTATATCAATATAGATATCAATTTAGGTACCTATATCGATATATATATATATGGCAGGCAGTTTAATTTGGTTAACAATAACAAATAATTACACTACTTTTATTTAGAACTAGCATGAGTATCTGATTCTGTCTTGACATCAGCCTTCTGTCATCACTTGCACAGCAGCACTCAGACTGGGAGAGATGGGCACCAATAGGAACTATTCTCCTGTATTCACATATCCTGGTAGGGAACATGCTGATAAGAGGAGAGAGTAGAATGAACAAAGCTGGTAAGTTATATAAGTATGTTGCTTCTCCTATTTTGTCAAATCAGTGGGCTGTGAGCCGAGAAGCTTTAAAAATGGTGTCTCCATGTTAGCTGTGCTGCCTGGTAGAGGTGTATAGATCACAAAAGTGGCTGGACAAAGTAACAAATCCTTTGGTAGATATTACTATTTATATATGAGTATTTCAAATGTGTGTTTAACTGATTGCCTGGACTTCAATGTTAATGGGTCAGTGACCCGGATTAGTTATGAATATCTTGAGTTCATTGAATTTATTACATACTTGTTTCATACATGGCAATAACTAGGATTTTCAGAATATGGTCAGCAGTGGCATCTTACATTTTTCTGTCCGAACATATTTTCTTTAAGAAGTGATGGAAATAATACGTAAGGTGTATACTTCTTTAGTCACATAAAACTGTAAAATGCTCAAAAGCCATGAACGTGCTGGTAAATGGTCTGTTCTGAGCGAAGGCATAATTATGTCCGTAAGGCAAGTATTGTACTATAAATGTTGCTGATAATATATATTTTTTTTTAAAAGGAGCATTGGATTCACGCTGTAAGATCTGTGTTTTTATGGGGAAGACAGATCCAGCTGCCCCTCGTCATAAGCAGCAGTCGATGATTCTGGTACCCATGGACACTCCTGGAGTCACCATTCTGAGACCTCTCACTGTCTACGGATTAGATGATGCCCCAGGTAAACACATAGGGACCGTAAGTATATACTTAAAGAGGAGGTCCAGCCCCCCCCAAGAAAAATGTAAAGTCAGCAGCTACAAATACTGCAGCTGCTGACTTTTAATATCTGGACACTTACCTGTCCTGGGAGCCCGTGATGTCGGCACCCCAGCCGATCTTCGGATCGGCTGTCAGTTGCAGCCGCCGCCATTCCTGGTAAGGGAACCAGGCAGTGAAGCATTTTGGCTTCACGGCCGGTTCCCTACTGCGCATGCGCGAAGCGGGCTGCTCTTTCTAATTGGTCCGGCGGCGGAGAAAGGAGGAGGGGGCCGAACTTCCAGGAGATTGGGCTGCGGCCCTGTCTCCCGGGAGTGGGAGTCAAAAACAGGTACCCGTTCCCCCCTCTCCCCTGAAAGGTGCCAAATGTGGCACCGGATATAGGGAGGAGACGGATAAGCGGAAGTTCGACTTTTGAGTGGAATTACGCTTTAAGTAGATCTGTCAACATCACAAATAAAACTACAATAAACCGGACACTGAACAGTATATACATTAACCACTTCAGCCCTGGAAGGTTTTACCCCCTTAATGACCAGGCCATTTTTCGCTATACGAAACTTTCTTACTTTAATTGACAATTGCGCGGTCGTGCAATGCTGTATCTAAATAAAATTTAAATAGAGCTTTCTTTTGGTGGTACTTGATCACCTCAAAAAATTGAGCGACAATTTTGAAGAAAAAAAAATGTTTTTTACTTTCTGTTATATAACATACCCAATAAAACAATTGAAAAAAATCAAATTTCTTCATCAATTTAGGCCAATATGTATTCAGCTACATGTTTTTGGTAAAAAAAAATCCCAATAAGCATATATTGATTGGTTTGCGCAAAAGTTATAGCGTCTACAAACGATGGGATATTTTTGTGGAATTTTTATTTATTTATTTTACTAGTAATGGCGGCGATCAGCGATTTTTAGCGGGACTGCGTCATTGTGGCGGACAAATTGGCCCCCACAACTGACACTTTTGACACTTCTCTGGGGACCAGTGACACTAATGCAGTGATCAGTGATAAAAATATGCACTGGTACTGAACTAATGACACTGGCAGGGAAGGGGTTAACATCAGGGGAGATCAAAGGGTTAAGTGTGTCCCTAGGGGGTGCTTGCTAACTGTGTGGGGGTTGCTCTGACTGGGTGAAGACAGAGATCAGTGTACCTGCTTAGCAGGAACACAAGATCTCCATCTTCTCCCCTGTCAGAACGACGATCTGCCTTGTTTACATAGGCAGATCGCCGTTCTGCCTATCCCGGGAATAATCGTGGGTGACCAGCTGACATCGGGTCCGCCGGACCCGCTGATTGGCATTCCTTCTGTCCAATCAGCGAATGATCCCACCTCCGGTTATGCGCGTCACCCAGTGGCTATTGCACGAAATGACGTACAGGTATGTAATTTTGCGCAGTATAGCCGATATGCGGTAGGCGGTCGGCAAGTGGTTAAAGTGAGTTTAAAAGGTGAACATTTGCTATGCTATAGGGAACATCTAAAGCAGGGATATGCAATTAGCGGATCTCCAGCTTTTGCAAAACTACAAGTCCCATCATGCCTCTGCCTCTGGGTGTCATGCTTCTGGCTGTCAGTCTTGCTATGCCTCATGGGAATTGTAGTTCTGCAACAGCTGGAGGTCCGCTAATTGCAAATCCCTGATCTAAAGAATGTTCATCATGCCTAAGTACTACCCTGATAGATTTTCCTTTTGTCCTGTATACCTCTTAAAAGAAATGGGCACACTTCCTTTCTCTAGGCACTCCTATCCCTACAATGTTGTAGCTCTACATCTGCATTGTGAGAGGTACTGCTGCCTGTGACTGATAGGGTCGGTTCACACATGGGCAACACGACTTTAGCGCGACTTTGTACCGCGACTTCAACGCGGCTTCAGCGCGACTTTAGCGCGACTTCAGCGCGACTTCGGCAAATTACGAGGCGACTTGAAGTCGCCTCCATGACAGGCGACTTCGCCTGTGGCCAATCACCTCTCTGGGAGGGAGGGGGGGAGGGAGGGGTTTTCTCTGCAAAGTCGCTTGACTTTACAGAGAGATCCGACTTGCAGGCGACTTACATTGAGTTGAATGGGTACAAGTCGCCTACAAGTCGGATAGAAGTAGTACAGGAGTCTTTTCTGAAGTCGGAGCGACTTCAGTAGTGTCAATTAAGACGCTCCCATTGCCTACCATGTTAACCTAAATGCAAAGCGACTTGGGGCGACTTGGGGCGACTTGAGGGCGCACAAGTCGGATCCCAAGTCGCCCCAGTGTGAACCGACCCATAGTCTCACAAGATTTGTTGGTATCACTAATGTCCTGCTCCCTGTTCTCCTTGCTGGAGGGGAATCTGCACCTCACCTCTCCTGATGCTTCATGAATATTCCCCTACCAGTCATCAGATCACCAGTCATTATGAGGCCAGTTCTAAAATGCAAAAGGAAAGCTCTACCTCTATCAAAAGGCCACTTCCATACAAGGAAACTGTTTAGAACAAATCAAGATGAGTTGATAATGGGGGGGGCAGCTGCAGGGAGCCTACAGGGAATACTGGCGACTAGTCCTTTGTCTTTTGCTCGCTTTTATTGGGCAAAACTTCCATGGCTCAGTTTCTATTTAATGTGTTTTTATAGTATACATTTTCACAGGTGCAAAGATTTGCGATAATCTGGACAAATATATGTTAAATTAACTAAACATGGCATTTCAGATTTTCTTCTGGCTGTAATACTTAAATATTTTAGTGATGCAATATGCACATGCTTGTATAGCAAGTACTTGGCTTGCAGATTAACATTTTCAATGCTAGATATTCCCAGTCTTGTAAAGTAGGAAAGTGATAGAACTCAAATATAGAATGCTAATTTTCCTTACAGTTTTCAAAGTAAAAAACATAGCCCTGTTTCTACTCTATTTAGAGAAAGTAGCCTATAGAACTATAGAGAAAAAGTCTGTTTTTGTTCAGGTTTATTTGATTAAAGTGGAATTACCTAAAAACTGCAAGCATGTAGCTGTGTCTCTTCTGCAGTAACAAACACTTACTTGCCTGCTCACAGTCTTCTATTGAATGCACACTGAGCTGTGCATGCATCTTTGCTATAATGACAGGGAGAAGATGACAGCGGCTGGTGAGGGATTTAACTGCTGCATCACCGGAATGAGGTGAATGAGGGAGTTTAGTTCTGCTTTAAAGTGGTTGTAAACCCTTACCACTTTTACCTACAGGTAAGCCTATATAAAGGACAGCGGAGAACGAGTTATCCATCAGCACTCATGAGGGAAGCCCAAACATTAGCCACGGGCATCTATCCATGTGGACCATACCTTATCAAACTTCCTCAGACATTGTCTACTTTCATATGTGAGTCTGTATAGGGGCAACACCGAGTTTACCGAGCTCTGCCTAGAGGCGTGAATGGGGGGTTCCACCAACCTCCATTTTAGCAGTATTTCTCGTCTGGCATAGTATAGGGAGAAGGTCAAACATAGTTTACAATATCTCTCCCCATCTATGTCTTCCATATGGCTTAGTAGAGGAACCCGAGGATCCATCTGCACCCTTGTGCCACATATCTCACTCAGTGTGGAGGCTACAGCAGCCCAATAGGGTTAGAGTTTTGGACAGGACCAGACCATGTGCCAGAATGTGCCTATCTCTTGTTTGCATCTTTGACAATTTGAGTCTCGTTGAGGGTAGATGTGAGCCAATTTCTGTGGACTGTAATAGGCCCTGTGTAGGAACTTAAGTTGTACAAATCTGTCCTTAGCTGCAATCATGGAGGGAATAAACGTGGAGAGGCACTCCTCCCATTCTTCCTCACCCAGGGATGGAATATCCACCCTCCATTTATCCCAGGATCTAGTTAGTTTGGTGGCATACGCAAGAGTTAGGTATTAATACAGGGAGGAAAGAGGCTTCCCCATCACGCTGGAGATAAGGAGGCGCTCAATAGAGTCTGACTCAAGGGTCAAAGGTTCAGTAAATTGAGCCCCAAAAGCATGTCTTAACTGCCAGTATCTGAACTTGAAAGAGACCAGTATTGAGTAGAGTCATCTTAGTTCCTGAAAGGACATCAGTCTGCCGTTGAGTACTATATGTTTCAATGTGGTGATCCCCTTTTTGGCCCATAGAGAGGGGTCCGGGATACTATTTAAATGTGGTAGCATAGGATTACCCCATAAGGGCATATGTGGGGAGACATGAGCAGGTTGCCTGTAAACTACCCTGGCCTCCTGCCAGACCCTCACCGTGGTCCGCTTGAGGGATGTCAAAGGGGACTAGCCATCAAGCCTCGGAATACCAGGTTGCTCAAGGCTGCATAGGAGCCCAGAATAGCCGCTTCCAATGTAGTCGCTGGGTTCTGTCTGGGCTGGGAGAACCACCATCTTACCGTGACAAGGACGGCTGCCCAATCGTATAGTTGGAAGTTTGGGAGCGCCAGACCTCCTCTCAACATAGGGAGATACAATATCTACTTTGCCACTCTGGGGGGTCTCCCAGCCCACAAAAAGGAAATCAGCAGCCCCTCCAACCTCCTGAAGAAAGTCTTGGGAATATGTGACAGGGTGTTTCTGAAGAAATACAGGTATTTTGGCAAGTAGACCATTTTCAACAGATTTACCCTGCCTACAGGTGTTAGGGGGAGGGAACGCCAGGCAGCACATTTGGCCGTCAGTTGTGTCATAAGAGGTTGTATATTGTTTCCCACATATTCTTTCGTACTGCCACTAATTCTAATGCCTAGGTAAGTGAACTCATCTACCCATTTCAGCGGTGTGCATAGCAATTCGAGGAACCGAGGGGTGCAACGGGAACAGAACTGATTTGTCCCAATTAATGCGTATGCCTGAGTAGCGACCAAATTGATTAAATAGAGACAATGTTGTTTGTAGGGATGATGAGGCATCTTCCAGATATAGTAAGGCATCATCCGCATACAGGGACAGTTTTTCCTCGATTGAGCCCACCACTATCCCCCGACCCCCCCCTCCACTCTAAGCAGTATAGCCAGGGGTTCCAGTGCTAGGGCAAACAGTCCTGGGGAGAGGAGGCACCCCTGCCGCATTCCCCAGCCCAGCGTGAATGCCTCTGAGAGGCAGCCGTTGGTGCGGATCCTAGCTTTCGGGCTGGCATACAGCATCTGCAGCCATTTCATAAACCCTGGGCCAAACCCGAAATTGGAGAGTACTTTCCACAGGTAGCCCCACTCGACGGAGTTGAAAGCCTTCTCTGCGTCCAGTGAGGCCATACTCCTGCCGTCTCCATGCCAGCCCTATCGATATGGGTAAAGAGTCATCTGATATTGATGTCTGTTCCCCTACCTGGCAGGAAACCTGCCTGATCTGGGTGTATCAGTGCGGTTATTACTGTGTTCATTCTATTGGCCAGAATTTTAGCCAACAACTTGGCATCGGCATTCAATAGGGAGATAGGGCGGTGCGAAGAGCATAAGGATGGGTCCTTCCTTGGCTTGGGGATTACCACTATAACTGCTTCTCTCATAGTGTCAGGGAGTTCCTCCATCTTTGCTGATTCAGCAAACAGAGTATGCAGTCTGGTGGCGAGTTCTGCAGCGTACTGTTTGTAGAATTCGACAGGAATGCCATCAGGCCCCAGCGCCTTTTCAGTCTGCAAGGTCTTAAGTGCCTTCAGGATTTCTTCCACCGTGATGTGAGCATTGAGTCTATTAGGGTAAGTTGATGTGAGAACGAGTATGTCAGTTTTCGCTAGGTAGTCTGTCAGATCCTCCTCCCTGTAGTCGGCCCTAGAACTATAAAGGGTTCGGTAAAAATCTACAAAGCATCGGTTGATCCCGTCAGGGGAGTAAATAAGGTCACCAGTAGGGCCCAGGATATGAGGTACACTAATACCCCCTGATTGTTCTCTGGAGAGCCAGGCCAACAGTCTTCCCAACCTCTCTCCCTGTTCAAAGATCCTATGGGATTGAGCCAGTAGTTTCTTCTGAGTGAGAGAGGTGCAAAGACAGAGTACCCCTTTAGTCAGGAGCTGCGATTGGACATAGTGGTGGGGGGTCACGGGATCTAACAAAAAGTGCCTCCTTGGTAGTTGCCTCCCTCTCAGCCTTTGTCAAGTCTGCCCTGCATTCCCTACGAATCCTGGCAATGATGCTCTGGTAGTGTCCCCTTGTGTTGGCCTTAAAGGCATCCCACACAATCATAGCATCCGCCGATCCAGGGTTAACTGCCCAGTACCCAGCCAACTCAATCCTGAATTGAGCGTCCACCGCTGTGTCCGAGACCCAGAATCTGGATAGAATCCACAACCTGTCTGTCGGGGCAATAGAGAGATGGAGGCTCAGAAACAGCGGTGCATGATCCGAAATACCCCTAGGCAATATTTTAATGTCCGTGACTCTAGGCAGTACAGGCCCCCCTGCAAAGACCAAGTCTATATGGGAAAATGTCTTGTGGGACACATGACATCCGGGCCTGGGGGTGTCTCCACCTCCACACGTCCGTCAGCCCGTAGGTATCCGCCCAGCCAGCCAACCCTGAGCAGGACGAACCCGCAGACGTGAGCCTGTCCATACCCAAGTTGGGGACTAGATTAAAGTCCCCTAGAATAACAATGTAGTCAGAAGCAAACTCAGCCATTTTACTTGTTATCTGGTTTAACAGCAATAAGGAAGCCGGTGGTGGCAAATATAGACCAACAATAGTCCAAGTTAATGAGTGTATCCTGGCATTAATTATGACATATCTACCATCTGGGTCTAGGGCTAGGTCCAGAAGCTTGAAGGGGAGCGTCTTAAGCATCAGTATACTGACCCCCCTGGCAAAACTGGAGTGGGTGGAGTGGTAATTGTATCCCACCCAGGGTTTTTAAGGGTGAGAATCCTACTGCCCACCTGGTGTGTTTCCTGGAGCACGCATATGTGCGGGTTGTAAGATTTAAAGTGATTGTATAGTGTTTTTTTTTATTTTTACCTACAGGTAAGCCTATAATAAGGCTTACCTGTAGGTAAAAAAAATATCGTAAAGGTTTAGGAGATATTCCCCTTGCTATGCGCCGCTGACTGCAGCGGCGCATGCGCACAGGGGATTCTCGGCTGAAGGCCCGGCAACTGCCGGACCTTGCCGGTTAAGAAATCTCCCGCGCGCATGCTCCCTCGGCGTGGACCAGGTAAGATACCGACACCTCGTTCTAAGGTAAGTATTTCATAATGAGCTAGTATGCAGTGCATACTAGCTCATTATGCCTTTTGCTTTACAGGGGAAAAAAAAATAAAAAATTTCAGCGGGTATACAACCGCTTTAATAAATTGGAACACCAGGGATCGTTTGGTGGGTGAGTTGATCCCCCTGGTGTTCCACGATAGGATATTAAGAGAAGACATGGGGATTGGGATTATGACCCATTATGGCCCCTGGACCGAGCCGCCAAACCCGGCAAGAGCACAAGAGAAAACTGTGTAATGCTGAAACATTAATTACCTTAACGTCTAAGTGTAACCTTACAAAACTAAAAGCAATCATAAAACATATATACAGATCAGCCCCTATAGGGCCACAACCCCCCCCCCCCCAACCCGTCCCCCTGAAACTGAGGAGGGTCTCCAACCCGTAACCCGAATCAGCACGCCGGCCGCAAAGGGGGAACCTATGCAAGTGGCGAGCTTAGCCCCTCTGGAAAGTATCTGGGGGGTACAGAACAGCGAACAAGTTCTTGGCTCCGTGGCTTCCCCTGGGACAATAAGTGAGCTGGGAGGGAGCACGAGTCAATCAAGGGAAAAGGAGTGGTTTCTAACATCCCCCATGGTGGACATGAAAGAATATACGATCCAAGGCGTGAAATGCAACATGGTGAAATCCACCGCTTCATCGCTTAGTAAGGAAGAGGAAGTCACAGTTCAATTCTCCTGACACAGTCAGGGGCACATTCTTTTGTTGCTGCAATACATGTAACTTAGCACAACAGGTGCAACATTGTCATCCCTCCCCAGATTCTCCCCAGGTTGCCACTGTGTTCCCCATGGTTCCCTTGAAACCTTCAGGAGCAAGAGGCACTGAGCCGATTAAATGGGTTTAGGAGCAGAGTGGGGAAGCAGAGTGGGGACCCCGCCAGGGTGCACATGGGTGAGCCTCAATGGGTTCAGCAGAGGCCTCCAGCCGGGCCGCAGGCTTTAACAGATGGTGGAGTTAGCAAGGCCCCTGGGCTTGGATGCCCCAAAAATTAGAAAGGGCATTAGAGTGGCACATAATTCAAGTAGAACTCACGGATCCACGGGTCAGCGAACAAGTGACAGGGATTCCAGCCAAACAGAAGCTTCTTGAGGCGTGTTAAAGAACTGGTTGATTCACCATCCTGAACTCTCAGGCGTGCTGGAAACAACACGCTGTAGCGGATACTGCGAGCCCTCAGCGCCGCCTTTACCCGATCAAAAGATTACCGGAGCTTCTGTGTCTTCACGGAGTAGTCGGGGAATATTAGTCATTTGTTATTCTGATAGTGAAGGTCTTCAAGGGCCCGGGAGGCATGGAGGATTTCATCCCTATCCCGGAAATTCAATACTCGAAGTATGAAGGTCCTCTGTGGGTTTCCCAGGGGTCCTGGTTAAGGTGGGACACGGTGTGCTCTTTCCACCGCATAGTGGGGAGACAGGCGTGCTTCAAGTAGGAAGGAGCCCAGCATGTATTCCACTAAGCTGGTCGGGTGGTTTCCCTCCACACCCTTGGCCAGGCCCACGATGCGGAGGTTGTTCCTCCTATTCTTGTTCTTTGCGTCTTCAGCCCTGTATTCCAAGGCCTTCACTTTGGTCTGAAGGGTGCGGAGGGAATCACCTCCTCCTTCATGGTACTGACCCGTTGCTCTGTCTCCATCACTTTAGACCGCAGCTTGTCCTGTCGTAGTAGGCCTACATCTAGCTGGACAGCCTTGATTTTTGCTGTTAGCGTGGACTGGCAGGTGGCTATAGCCGCCATTACCCCCGCCAGCCAAGGCGGCCGGGAATCAGGTGACTCCATCTGGGCCGTTTGGGTGGCCTTGTGTGAGCCTCGTTTGGCGTGGGTCTCCACGTGGACAGAGGGGAGAGATGGTGATTGTTGGGAAACATAGCCTTTTTCCCTAGCCAGCGGAGCTGGAGCAGAAAGCAGTCGCTCACAACGCCATCTTGGACATGCCCCTAGGAAGCCACTTCTTATGGGGGAATTTGTGTGTGCTCGTTCCCAACCCAGGCTGTTTGCGCCTATTCGGACGCACAGCTGGGCTCGGCTCCGCCCCCACTTTTGCTCACATGTTTTGACTGCCAGCAGCACGAGCCAGTGGCTCCCACTGCTCTCTGTCAAGCCTGTGAAAGCCGGGAGAGGGGAGAGAAGCTGCTGCAGAAGCGCACAGCGTTGAATTGAGATCAGGCTTTGGTGAGTATTTAGAGGGGGGCTGCAGGGGAGCTGAATGTAAAAGATTTGTTTACCTTAATGCAGGGAATGAATTAAGGTAAAAAACCTTTCACCTTTACAACCACTTTATGTTTGCAAAATGTATTCTGTTTTTTTAATCTGTTTTCTTACTGGTTTGTTTTACAAATAAGCACGTAACACAGGGTATATAGTATATCTACAGAGAGGCACAGCTGAAGCTGTTTTTTGGGGGGGATTTTCAGAATGAAGCTTGATATACAATATCTCACAAAAGTGAGTACACCCCTCACATTTTTGTAATTATATTATATCTTTTTATTTGACAGTACTGAAGAAATGACACTTTGCTACAATGTAAAGTAGTGAGTGTACAGCTTGTATAACAGTGTAAATTTGCTGTCCCCTCAAAATAACTCAACACGCAGCCATTAATGTCTAAACCGCTGGCAACAAACGTGAGTACACCCCTAAGTGAATATGTCCAAATTGGGCCCTGTCAGAAACCATGAATCAGACTGAGACAGAAGTACAGTTAAATCACACTTGTTAAATAATAATAAAAAAAGGTAAACTGAGTAAACGTAGTCAAAACATAGCCAGAGTTCAGGAACCGGAACGGATAGTCAGACAAGCCAAAACATTAGGGAGCCAGAGAAGAGCGTAGTAGAACAGCAAGCAGGATCTGGAGCCAGAAGGAATGTCAGCCAAGCAAGTCTTTAACAGGAACACAGGAGAGCGTCTCTAGAGATGTGACCAAGGTGAAGGCAGAGATCATCTGGACTGGACGGCTTAAGTAGGCAGGCCTGACAAGCAGGATATCATCAACAGGTGAATCACTGTGGAGAGATAGGAGCTGGCAATTAGCCGACAGCTGAGCGGCCAGCTCAGCGAAGGAAGGACTGAGCCCAGCCCTGACAGGCCCAAAGTGTCATGCTTTTGTGTGGCCACCATTGTTTTCCAGCACTGCCTTAACCCTCTTGGGCATAGAGTTTACCAGAGCTTCACAGGTTGCCACTGGAGTCCTCTTCCACTCCTCCATGAAGACATCACGGAGCTGGTGGATGTTAGAGACCTTGCGCTCCTCCACCTTCCGTTTGAGGATGCCCCACAGATGCTCAGTAGGGTTTAGGTCTGGAGACATGCTTGGCCAGTCCATCACCTTTACCCTCAGCTTCTTTAGCAAGGCAGTGGTCATCTTGGAGGGGTGTTTGGGGTCTTATCATTTTGGAATACTGCCCTATGGCCCAGTCTCCCAAGGGAAGGGATTATGCTCTGCTTTAGTATGTCACCGTGCATGTTGGCATTCATGGTTTTCTCAATGAACTGTAGCTTCCCAGTGCCGGCAGCATTAATGCAGCCCCAGACCATGACACTCCCACCACCATGCTTGAATGTAGGCAAGATACACTTGTCTTTGTACTCCTCACCTGGTTGCTGCCACACACGCTTGATACCATCTGAACCAAATCAGTTTATCTTGGTTTCATCAGACCACAGGACATTGTTTCAGTAATCCATGTCCTTAGCCTGCTTGTCTTCAGCAAACTGTTTGCGGGCTTTCTTGTGCATCATCTTTAGAAGAGGCTTTGTTCTGAGTCGACAGTCATACAGACCATTGTGATGAAGTGTGCGGCGTATGATCTGAGCACTGACAGGCTGACCCCCCACCCTTTCAACCTCTGCAGGAATGCTGGCAGCACTCATACGTCTATTTTCCAAAGACAACCTCTGGATATGACACTGAGCATGTGCACTCAACTCCTTTGGTCGACCATGGCGAGGCCTGTTCTGAGTGGAACCTGTCCTGTTAAACCGCTGTATCAGTGGCAGAATTACCAGGGTCGCAACAGTCACAGTAGCGACGGGGCCCTGGCATTCCGTCACTGTGGGGGGGCCCCAGCTGGGTTGCTATTCACAGGGCCCTGAGCGGAGAGTGTTTCTCTCATGTAATAGCAGCACAGAGACACCAGCATTGGCGTTTTATTTCCCCCTTGTCCCTTGCCCCTCCCCTCTCCTGTGTGCTCCGTGGGCAGTCAACTGTGAAGTTAATGAGCTCACATTTCCCGTGGAGCACACAGGAGAGGGGAGGGGGAGAAGGAGGAGCAGATCAGCTGTGTGTCCTGTGTCATCCCGTGCGAGAGAGGATGGATGGAGAGGGAAATAGAACGTCAATGCCGGCTCTGTGCTACTGTTACATGAGAGACACGCTCTCCGCTCAGAGCTGTGCTGTACTGAGAATACAGAGGACTCTGATGGGCACTGATAGGAGGCACTGATAGTTGACGCTGATAGAAGGCACTGATAGAAGGCACAGATAGGGGACATTGATAGAAGGCACTGATAGGGGAAGCTGATAGGGGACACTGATAGAAGGCACTGATAGGGAACACTGATAGAAGGCACTGATAGCGGACACTGATAGAAGGCACTGATAGGGGACGCTGATAGGAGGAACTGATAGGGGGCACTGATAGAGGACACTGATGGGCACTGATAGAGGACACTGATGGGCACTGATAGGGGACACTGATAGAAGGCACTGATAGGGGTCACTGATAGGGGGCACCGATAGGGGACGCTGATAGGAGGCACCGATGGGAAGCACTGATAGGATTTACTGATGAGCACTGAAGGGAGGCACTGAGAAGGCACTAGGGGGCACTGATAGGAGGCACCGATGGGAGGCACTGATGATTTACTGATAAGCACTGAAGGGAGGCACTGATAGGGGGCATTGAGAAGGCACTAGGGGGCCACTGATAGGGGACACTGATAGGGGGCACTAAGAAGGCACTAGGGGGCACTGATGGGAGGCACTGGTGGGCACTGATAGGAGGCACTGATAGGATTTACTGATGAGCACTGAAGGGAGGCACTGAGAAGGCACTAGGGGACACTGATAGGGGGCACTGAGAAGGCACTAGGGGGCACTGATAGGGGGCACTGATAGGAGGCACCGATGGGAGGCACTGATAGGATTTACTGATGAGCACTGAAGGGAGGCACTGATAGGGGCATTGAGAAGGCACTAGGGGGCACTGATAGGGGACACTGAGAAGGCACTAGGGGGGACTGATGGGAGGCACTGGTGGGCACTGATAGGAGGCATTGATAGGATTTACTGCCGAGCACTGAAGGGAGGCACTGATAGGGGGCACTGAGAAGGCACTAGGGAGCACTGATAGGGGACACTGAGAAGGCACTAGGGGGCACTGATAGGGGACACTGATACGGGGCACTGATAGGTGACACTGATAGGGGCACTGAGAAGGCACTAGGGGGCACTGATGGGAGGCACTGGTGGGCACTGATAGGTGACACTGATGAGCACTGATAGGAGGCATTGATGGGCACTTATAGGTGGCACTGATGGGCATTGATGAGCACTGATAGGCAGAACTCATAGGCTGCACTGAGGAACACTGATAGGCAAAACTCAGGCAGTATTGATGGGCAGCATTGAGGAATACTGATAGGTACTCGCTGTCCATGGACACCCTCCCAAAATTGGAAGCCCGGGGTTTGGATGGAAGGGGGGGGCCATCATGGTTTCTTGCACCGGGGCCCTGAAGGTTCTAGTTACGCCTCAGCGCTGTATGGTCTTGGCCACCGTGCTGCAGCTCAGTTTCAGGGTCTTGGCAATCTTCTTATAGCCTAGGCCATCTTTATGTAGAACAACAATTTTTTTTTTCAGATCCTCAGAGAGTTCTTTGCCATGAGGTGCCATGTTGAACTTCCAGTGACCAGTATGAGAGAGTGAGAGCGAAAACACCAAATTTACCACACCTGCTCCCCTCTCACACCTGAGACCTTGTAACACTAATGAGTCACATGGCACCAGGGAGGGAAAATGGCTAATTGGGCCCAATTTGGACATTTTCATTTGGGGTGTACTCACTTTTGTTGCCAGCGGTTTAGACATTAATGGCTGTGTGTTGAGTTATTTTGAGGGGACAGCAAATTTACACTGTTATACAAGATGTACACTCACTACTTTACATTGTAGCAAAGTGTCATTTTTTCAGTGCTGTCAGTGTTGTTGAAAAGATTGAAGAAAATATTTATAAAAATGTGAGGGGTGTACTCACTTTTGTGAGATACTGTATATATACGAACAAGTGGGATTGCTGCACTTAAAAGATTTATTGTAGAAAAAACATTAATTTATCAATTGATAAGTTGATGTTTTTTCCACAATAAATATTTTAAGTGCATCCCACGTGTTCATTTTTCTATATATATGGCCTGTGGAAGAGCCTGATTGCTCAGCACTGCAACGTTGGATTGAGTGCACTTCACCCTCAACACTATCTATCTATCTATCTATCTATCTATCTATCTATCTATCTATCTATCTATCTATCTATCTATCTATCTATCTATCTATCTATCTATCTATCTATCTATCTATCTATCTAACACTGTACGTTCCCTACATTACCTCTCTGTGGAATCTGGTATATTATATTATAAGAATAAGATACTTTACTGCTATATAATTAAGAGATTACTGTTGTGCTGTATTATACTGACTTGTTTTTTTGGTTGTATCCCACAGCTGGACATGGAGAATTGAGATTTGAAAACGTACGTGTGCCTAAGGAAAACATACTCCTCGGTAGAGGCAGAGGATTTGAGATTGCACAGGGCAGGCTGGGTCCTGGGAGAATACATCACTGCATGAGGCTTGTTGGACATGCAGAGAGGAGTCTAACTCTCATGAAGCAGAGGGTGAGTTTCTTAAACTTTTTCTGCAATTTCCTTAAAGGATTTCAAGAGGTACCAATATGTTGTCAGATGCAAGATTGGTTGGATCAGGGGATAGATGGTTACAAAGCCTGTCAAAAATTTTGGGCAAACCAAACGGTTTAAACTGAGCCTCCCTTTTGGTCAGTAAGGTCACTAATCATATCAAGTCTGGATATACTGAATATTTTGACCTTTTAGGTTTTACCTCTGATAAAGCATTTGTTTCACCAAATGCTTAGTATGAATTGCCCAAGTTTGTGACAGAATTTTTTTAAAACCAAATAGATTTTGAGCTTACAGTACATGGATGCAAAAGGTGGTGAGTAAAAAAATTGGAGCAAAGGCTATGTAAGATGCTATATGTTTCTTCTATGATTCTCTTGGGACACTTGGCAAAATGTAAGAAAAATATAATTGTGAGAGAACAAATTTGTTTCCCCTTTCAGATTGTGAATATTATTTTTCTTAGGTTAAATCAAGAGTTGCTTTTGGCAAACCCTTAGCTGAACAGGGAACAATTCTTGCAGATATTGCGAAATCCAGAGCAGAAATTGAACAGGCGAGGCTGCTGGTGCTAAAGGCTGCATATCTTATGGACACTGTTGGTAATAAGGTAATATATATTTATACTGCTTTTATTGGAGTTTTTTTTTTTTTTTTTAAGTCACTTGTCCTTGTCAAATGATAGCGGTTGCTATGTACAAGAAGAAAGAAGTAGCTGAACAGGAAATGCTTGTGTCTCCAAAGTTGCTTTAGAGCCTCATTACGCATCCCTATAGGTGTGTATGAGTTCCATGTCTTATTAGGAAAAGCAGTTTGGTGATGATAATATTAATGATACAATAGCGTTATTTCCTCTTTACGTATTCAAAATTAAGTAGTCTTTGGCTTTAAATCACAATTTAAAGTCACAATTTAAATGTATAGCAAAATCATATTAAATGGTCAGGCCACTAAAAATGGACATTCTAAGTAGAGCCGGGTAGTCAACCACATTGGCTTTGAATTCGTCTTGGATCCTTCAACTGTAAGGTCTTCCTACAATACTTCTCCTGTTCCTGTCCACCTTTCTGTTTTCATTTTTATGTATAATATAATATGTAGTTACAATGAACATCTGAATGTAATGGTTCTATGTTGTTTTTTTCAACTGTTTTTTTTTCTCTGTATTACTTTTTGTCTAGGAAGCAGCTTTGGAAATTGCCTTAATCAAAATGGTAGCACCATCTATGGCCCAAAATGTAGTAGATCGAGCAATTCAGGTAAAGTCTGTCCATCCGTCTTTATGCAGTACACATCTATTGTATTTCCAGACATGATCAATAGCTAGGCCAGCCCTACATGGGTAGGGATCTCAGAACAATGATCTTGGTCAAAAGCTCTGACTATGCTTGCTTGCTCTGTTGCATCGTAGGGACCTGTCATGACTTATATCCACAACCAGGCGTTCTTTTTTGTGGCATATATGTATGAAAGGGTCTAGTTTTATGTGGAGAATAAAAAGCAAAGATTTCTGAAAGACCATGGACTTTTTCCAGTATGGTGGAAAATATTTGTGAGAGATAAAGGGCACTTGGATTTCACAGAGCTTATTATTGAACTCAAGCTATCTCTTATGTGGCCTGCGATACTGAAAGCGGTTGTAAAGGGTAACTTTTTTTTTTAAATAATAAACATGGTATACTTACCTTAGCCCCAAACCTCTTCTTCTGGGGTCTCCCACTGGCACTTTCGGCTCCTCCTCTTCACCGTGCACCATCATAGGAAGCTGCATCCTTTGGGGGCGCACCTGCAGGCTTGATCCCGAGCCAGGCTGTGTGCATTCATTGACACTCAAGGTGCTGCTTGGCAACGCCCACTTCACCTCCTCCTCCCCTCCTGACTGACGTCAGCGGGGGATCCTCGGCCCCGCCCGCTGCAGCTGCAGGGTCGATAGAGGCGGCAGATCACTTGAGCGCCGATCTACGCTCTGAAACAGGTATATAGCAGCATTATTTTTATAAGGCATAAACACAGGGCACATTACATAATGCATAGAGAGGATGGTGTAATTTTAACTTAGTGAGTTAACAACCCCTTTAACCCCTTGATTGATTTCCTGATCACCCATCACCCAGCCAGTGCTGTTAGTACAGTGTCAGTGTACAGTATTATCTCTGATCACTGTATTAGTGTCACTAGCGATATCAATGTCAGTCAGTAAGCGTCTCTCCCAGCCAGTGTCAGTTAGCGCCAGATTGCCCACCACACTATCACAGTCACACTATAAGTCGCTGATCACCACCAATACTGGTATAGTGTCTGTACGGATCAGTATCTTGATTATATTAAGAACTATACTAGTGTCCCCACTATCAAAGTGTTCCCAAACATACATTAGCAGGGTCAGACCCCAATCCTTACCAGCACTTGTGACATGTAGCAGAATACATTTAGGCCTAAATGTATGAAGAAATTTGATTTTTATTGGATATGTTTTAATACAGAAATTAGAAAATATTGTTTTAGGGTGTTTTTTTTTAAATTTTCGGTGTTTTTTCATTTATATTATAAAAAAGAAAAAACAAATGGTCATCAAATGCCACCATAACAAAGCTCTATTTGTGTTTGAAAAAAAATTATATAAATTTAATTTGCGTACAGTGTTGCATGACCGCGTAATTGGCAGTTAATAGTAGCGCAGTGCTGAGTAGCAAAAAATGCCTTGGTCATGAAGGGGGTAAAATGTTCCAGAGGTCAAGTGGTTAAAGCTGGCTCTATACTTCATCAGTTTAATAAATACGTACAATATTTTAATGCCCTTGGCAGCAAACATCAGTTATTCTACATGGCAGCAGTAGAAGGGGCAGAAGTTCAGTGTTTGAAGGCAGTTGTAATTAGCTAAATGAAAGATGGCTAATACTGGAAGGGTTTGTCCTGTAAGTCTTGAGTAGGATTATAAATATATAAAATAATATTGATTTGATGAGCTATTTGTTATTTTATGTCTTATTTTATTCCTAAGGCTTTTGGTGCTGCAGGCCTCAGCAATGACTTCCCCCTTGCTCAGTTTCATGCCTGGGCAAGGGCATTACGGCTGGCAGATGGACCCGACGAAGTTCACCGACTGACAGTAGCTAAAATAGAAATGAGGCATTAAAACATAATTGTTTTCTATGTCCTATGAAGATCAGTTTGTTTATGTTCACTCCAATCTGTGATTGGTGAAATTATCACAATGATCTGATCAGTGATTGGATAATCACTACATGAGGAAAATGTCCTACTTTCAAACATTACAACGGGTAGGTGTACATGAATGTTTGAGATTTGTTTAAAATAGATTTGCAATAAGATTACCATACATTTCTGAAATAATTGCTTGACATTGACTTGTATGGAAGAAAATAAAGCGCTAACTAACCTCAGTCTGAATGTAAAGGACCGTTATGGCTAAAAATATTGTGTTCTGATTGTTTTATGCAATGATAGTGTTAAGTATATTCCAGTCAGTTTTACATGCATTTATATACTGCACCAGCCCAGCCCATCACCTTTTGTCTGTAAGCTGTTGATTCTAGAACACACCACTTGCTGCCTCTAACACACAGAAAAAAAATACCTCCACACAGCCACCAATCGGATTCAGACCTACTTTGGAATTTGACATGTGATTAGCAATGCAGGAAGCAGAAATAGTGGATAATACACATATCAGCAAATAGACTCCTACTTATCTTGCTGTCTCTGCTTAGGCCTCATGTACACTGCTGCTGCTAAACGGACGTTTAGGAGCAGTTGGCCATTTTTTTCAACTGATCCTGAAAGTGGTTGTAAACCCATTACAACCACTTTAACCTACAGGTAAGCCTAGATTAAGGCTTACCTGTAGGTGCAAGAAATATCTCCTAAACCTAAAAGGTTTAGGAGAGATTTGCAGAAATAGCGGCACCTGTGTCTACGGCGCATGCCATTAGTGGCGGCACCAGTGCGCATGCGCGAGAGGGACGTCATCGTGGCTCTGTCCAGTCACAGCGCCGGAGCCGCGATACTTGGAAGTCACTCCGGGATAGATGGCGGAGTCAGAGGAGGCGAACGAGGGCCAATGCGGGGGCTTCGATCTAAGGTAAGTAATTCATAATGAGCTAGTATGCTATGCATACTAGCTCATTATGCCTTTGTCTTGCAGGGTGTATTTTTTTTTTTTCAGAGGCTTTACTTCCTCTTTAACTCTCCTCTATGTTATCTTATCAGTACATGTACACAGGGTCGTTTATAGTCATTTCTAGGCAGTTGAGTTTAGAGGCCTTTTTTGGAAAGCAAAAAAATGAGTTCAGAGGCTGAGTTTAGAGGCATTTCAAGCTCCAAACGCTTCTAAACCCGGTAACTCATGTTTAGCCGCATTTCGTTTACAGACGGTTTTCATTTTTGGCTATTTTGAAAGAAAAGAATAAAACACGGCAAAACGCCACTAAACGCGGCATGTAAACGTGGCAAAATGGACGTTTAAAATGTGGATTACTATCTGTCGAGTTAAATCGTTCAGGAGAGGTTGTAAAAACGTCCCGTGTACATGAAGCCTTATTCTGCAGGGTATTAAACAGAACTCTGAATAACATAAAGTGAGTGAACATTTTGAGTTAGCATTGTTATTCTGTTTACTGGATAGTACTAGCAGCTGATTTGAATTGTTCTATGAACCATGTGAATAAAAGGTAATCATTGTAAGCTCCGTGTTATAGTTTGTCTCTACCCCTGTCACTGTTATTTCTGCTGGACAGCTTGGTCTACAAATAGATGTGGAGAAATATATTATTACAGGCATGTGAACACAATAATTAACATGTTGACTATCATCACGTGTACTGATCACATACAGTAATCAGAATGCAATATTTTTTAAACAACTGTTCCTTTAGGAAGGAATTATCACTTTTTTTTACATTATTGGAATACTTTCTTCCACCCCCCTAGGTGTGCGCTGCAATGTCAGGCAGGGCATTCGCTCTTGGAGTACGACCACCCAACCCTGCAGCTAGCAAGGAGCCAGCTGCTTTGCTTTGTAGTGCCGGCCTCCACCTCCAAGCACTTGCCTAAAGCAAACTTAGGCAGGAGGAATGCATTCTTCTTGCCAGTTCTTGCATTTAGCAAGTGCTGGTTGCTGAGACAGGCACTGTCTAGCAAAGCAGCCATTTTTCTGCTAGGTGCGGTATTTGGTGGTGATATCGCAGCTACTGTTACAGGGCACAGGGGGTGGTAGAAAGTATTTCGTTACTTTGTCCCATCTGCAAGACAATAAAGTAAAAAAATATATACATATATATTTTCTTTAACTGATCCCAAAAAAACTGTGTGTGCCATACCAAAGAAGCTCTATTTACTTACATTATGTAATGTTTTATATGTACCGGCCAGCTAAGCTTCTGCAATATTTGTAATGTTGAAAGCAATATTGCATAAAATACATTTGTACCTTTTTGATTCCTCTTTGTACTTTTCAGTACTTTCTCTTTGGTCGTATTTTCAGAAAAGTATTAGACTTTGTACTTTTGGCATCTACTTGGAAAAATTAAACCGAAAAATGGAAATCATGAATGAGGTTTATGCAATTGTTTTAGCTAGTTACAATGTAATGAAAATTTAAATGATATATTTTGTATTCAAGTTTTTTAAACTGAAATGTTTTTTGTTTGTAATGTGAATCTGGGTTCTGGTTATATTTTATATAATTTGATGAATAAAATCAAGCAAACAGCTGTACGTCTTATCCACAACTGTTCTATGTACAATGAATCGTGTTATTTGTTGCTTTCACAACTGTATGATAATATTGTAAACCTGACACTGTTAGCCAATAAAAATCTTTCGGTGGGAAAAAAAAGAAAAGAACAGCAAAAAAAAAAAATCAAGCAAACAGAAATGAGAAGTGTTATTTTGTGAATGCATGATGGAATAAAAACAGGGAACACACCTATACACACGTCTGTGTATACATATAGTATCTGTATTTATTTTCTGATTAATCAGACAATTTGAATATATCTAATTTCTGTATAAGTAATTACGTTTTTGGAGATTAAATAGGTATATATTTGAAAGTGGTTTTAAAGCCTGTTTTTTTTTTTTTTTAATCATAATTCATTCCCTGCAATAAGGTAAAAAATGGCCAAGTGTTTGTATTCCCTATCACCCCCTTTATGCTTACCTGAGTTCTATCTCAATCCAGCGCTGTGCCCATCTGAAGCAGCTCTCGTCTCTCCCTGCTCACAGAGGCAGCAGCGGGAGCCATTAGCTCCTGCTGCAGTCAATCAAATCCTGTGATTGGGGGGTGTGGCTGAGCCACCTTGGGATTGAGCCTGCAGGTGTGCCCCCATAGCAAGTGGCTTGCTATGGGAGCACACAAAGAAGAGGAGGAGCTAAGAGTGCTGACGGGGGACCCAAGAAGAGGACATTTGGGGCTGTTTTGTGCAAAACAGGTAGTAATAGCTCTGGAGCTCAGCTGGTTACATTCGTTCAAGTACTGTAAAACAATGGAAACTTCAGAAAAATGTCTCATTTTTTTCTGTGTAAATGTATATGTACCTGAAGTTAGCCATTGTATATAGGATTGCATAGGATATATGCAGGCACTGTTTTGTATTTATTAGTACTGCACTCTGACTGTGCCTTAATAGTTTTCTCACTCTTTACCCAATACTAATATATTATTAAAAGCCTGTGTTTGTGGGCTTTGGGTTTGTGTCAACATCAGTTTGACATCAATCTGAGATCATTCAGAATCCATTATTGGGTGTATTTAACCTGCAGTTGATCTTGTTCTTAACTGCATTTGACCTTCTTCAAGTAGAGTTAGCATTTCCATAAGCTTGTATGGAAATGCAGACCCTGTTTGAAACTAAAACTATCAACACAAGTGTGGTTGTCACGTACCTTACAGCGGAGTCTGAAATGACGAGGGCGGCCTCTTGCACGGTCCCGGTCCTAGCGTCCCTGGAGGTTGAGACAGGGTTGCTAGGGCAGCGGAAGGGTGCAGGTGCCTGCTGGCAGGATCAGAAGCCCAGAAGTCTTCGGTAGGAAGCTGAGGTGCTGATCCCTGGATGGATGCAGGAGAGGTCCAGCAGAGGAACTTGCAGGGTCACGGCAGGCAGGAGTTGGCAACGTGCTGGCAACGAGGTACACAATCAGCAGGCAGAGACGTGGTCAGGGACTGGTGGAGGTTGGCAACAAACTGGCAGCGGGGTACCGTATCAGGAGACAGAGCTGTAGTCAGGAGTCCAAGCCGGGTTCAATACAGGAAGCAAGGCAGGCAGAGATGTAGGGTTGATCCGAGAGGGTAGTCAAGGCAAGCAGAGGTTCAAGATCAGGGTCAAGTAAACAAGGCAACAGCAAGGGTTCAGGAACGAGCTGAGACAATCCAGCATTGATGCTAGTCTGCTGATCGTTTAAATAGGGCGCCTTGCGCCGTGATTCGTTGGAGCGCTGACGTGCCCTCGTTCGTACGATCGCATCGCGTGCGTACCTAGTCCGGGGCTCGCTCGTTCTTCCCGTACGTCCGGCTGGCACCCGGGAACGAGCGTTTGTGATGGTTCTCTGACAGTGGTTGTGGTGTCAATTTAAAGCCCACTTGAAGTCTATATATTTTTACTGAGGCATTTTACTAGCAATATCCATTTTTTTTAGTCTTACCTCTGTTTTCATGTTATAGCAGTATCACTGTGTGTCTAAGCCCCGGTTCACACTGAGGCAGCGCGACTTGCAGGCGCGACCTGGACACGACAGGGGCGGCGACTTGCAAAACGACTTCTATATAGAAGTCTATGCAAGTCGCCTCAAGTCGCCCCCAAAGTAGTACAGGAACCTTTTTCTAAGTCGGAGCGACTTGCATCGCTCCGATTAGGACGGTTCCATTGTACAAAAACGGACGCTACTTGTCAGGCGGCTAGGTCGCCTGACAAGTCGTCCTAGTGTGAACCGACCCTAAATGTGACTGCCTAGTCTACTTGGCATAAGACAGAGTTTGACAACACTACTCGGGGCACACCATAATTTAGCAGACCTGAATGGCTTCTTGTGATGAGAGGGATGGTTGTTACTCATCTATGCCAGCAAATAACACTTTAGTTGGGAATTGCATTTCTGCTACTAGAAATTGGTATTTGAAGGCATTTAGAAGTAAAAACAGTTAAAAGCATAGCATGCAATGGTTTATTAGGACTATAAAGAGTGAAAAGGGGCGAGACTTAAAGTCGATTTTAAAGGAGAAGGCTCTGAAGGGTGGTTGGGTGGTGCCCATCACATCAGACTTGGAAAATCGCTGAGAAGCTTAATTACAGACATGCTAACATAGGCGTGAGTGCCTAATGGTAATAAGTTCACTAATCCTTTAAAATGAATCTGAACTATACTAACATTTGCAGATACAGAAGAGACCTCGAGATACATGCACATATCTTCAGTTACCGGTATTTTCAGAATGCCCTGGCATCCTATTAAATACCGTTCTTTATGGTCTTATTATCGATATTCTGTCAAATATATTGGTGAGAAAAGTTCTGAAGTAGAAAATCCGTTCAGTTCTTGTGTAAAAACTTAAAAATGGATTTAATAAGAAAATTGCAAAATATTACAAGAACAGTTTCAAAATGTAGAATGTAAAAATAACATCAATAATGTAGTTATAGTCTTAAGATGAAGATTGAATCAGATGTGTCTGTGTGTGTGTGTGAAGCTTCCAAGTGGAGTCTCTGTAGCAATCTGCTAAATGTACTTTTGTTCCTAGCTTTTACTCCTAAAATCTGACCTCGACTTTATCTTTAAAAGGGCTGGTTTCTTTTCAAATATTTTATTGGTAATTAACAAGCAACTGTACCATACATTACTAAAAGGGCTGGTTTAAAGTTCTTCTGAGTCTAAGGCCCCATTCACACCTGAGCGCTTTGTAGCTTGAAGCCTGAAGCTACAAAACGCTGGAGGGGAAAAAAAAGTCAGGTATTCTCTAATGAAGATGGTTCACATCTCCACTCCAAAACCCCTGAAGCCAGAAGCTCCAAAATGCCTGAAGCTCAAACAAGTTCTGGAACCTTTTTTTTAGGCAGATTTGGGCATTTTTCTGCTTTTTACATTGGTGACCTTTCGACCTGTGCAAAAACACGCCAAAATCATGGTAAAAAACGCGTGACTTTCTGCCTGAAAATGCTACGCTCAGGTGTGAATGGGGCCTTATTGTCCTACAGACTCTTCTAATGAGACTTAGCTTCCCCTCCCCTGACTGAGGCCTGGCTGTTGAAATACAAGATGAAACAGCCACACTGACATACCATAGGAATCCCTGGAGATTTATATGAACCATATCTACAACATATACCTATACAATATAACTTTATCTATCATATATATCAAATAATGTATATATACACACCAAACTCTATGTATCTTCAAGAAAAGTGTAACCTTATCTATTAAGGATGGAAGGATGGTAAGAAACCAGTTCAAGCTTAATTACTACCACGTTAGCTCTCCAAAGAGAAGCACAGACTATAACAAAATGTATATTTTCACATAAGTATAAAAGTCTAAATATTTCACTTTTCCCTATCTAGAAGACATAAATATATACAACTCAATCATGCTATAAAGACCCAATCCATTAATTCATTTGTTAATATTTGTTAATTGATAAATATTAGATATTGGATGAAAGAAAACTTTTAACACATCCCCCAAAGCATAAGAGGCTCTATTATGCAAGTACTGACTTGGCCCACTCCTTTCTTCCGCCGTTGATTTAACCATTGGCTAATGCGATGGGCTGCCGGAGAGAGGAGGTTCTAGAACCAGAGGACGTGGAGAAGGTGGTAGGGGATGGAGTTGCCACGTGGATCGCAGAGCTGTCAATGCTGGGGCCTCCTTGATAGTTAGGAAGATTCCTATTACATTGACGGGTCAATAGGTAGGTGTAAACATAGTGAGCTGAACTTCTACAGAAACAGATGAGATTGTGTATCATTTCAACTGCCTAGATCTCTGGATTTACTGATTAATTGACAAGCAGTATTCATTGGGGGTAATCTTTGCTTATGTGTTTTTTTTATCTTGTGTTTAGCCAAACTGCCAATGTGGTATACAGCATTACAGATCGGGCATGTAAATCATTAAAGTATAACTAAAGGCAAAACCTTTTTTTTTTTTTTGTTTTAGACAGAGTGGAGAGGGATTACAACACTTGTCAGTTTTTATTGCTGTCTGTGTCCCATGTTAAGGAGATTCACCCTATCTATTTGTCCTGTTTACCGTTATTGTTGAAAGTGAAAGTGAAAAAAAAAAAATCCAAAATTTTGGGTTGTCCCCAGAAATGTAATAGAGGGGAAATCTTTCAATGGGGACACTAGTTCTGGTGACCTGGGGGTCCCCAAGGAATTCCCTTAACTTGCAGGGATTTCCTCTCACTTTTTTACGCAATGATTTACCATAGCCAATCACCGCAATAGGACACAGATGGTGAAAAAAAAAACTGATGGGTTATAACCTTCCCTTGCTCTATCCAAAATGAAAAAGTTCTACTTTCTACCAAAATTCATGCACTTTTTAGCTTAAAGTGGAAGTGCGCCCTAACACTTGCCCAGCAATCAATAATGTGAGCTAAGTTCAGCCTTATGCCTCAAAATGAAAAAATCCCAGTTTTTCTACCTTTATTTTGCAGTATGCTTTGCCATCACATGACTTGATTCAACTTCCTTTTGAGTCTAAGATCAGCCAGTGGGTGTGGTTACTGAAAGCTAGTGACATCACTTCCAGGGAGGGACACTGTTTCTGTGTAGCCAGTGGGCGTATACAGGATGGGAGGAGCTGATTATAGGTTCCTGCCCAGTGTTCTCTCATTGTACATCCTAATTCATGAGAAAATGAAGAAATATAAAAAAGCCCCATTCACACAGGGGGGTGGGAGTTGCAGTGCACATATACAGTATAGCTGTGCTGGGCTTCGAATGAAGACTAGCAAAGGAGAAGGGAGCTGGAAACAGCGGGGGATCTGTCAGTGTAGCTGGAAGTGCTCTGGGGTCTCAGCTCACAGTCTACAATGATCATAGTACAGGCAACCACACTAAAGCTCCGTTTTCACTAGTATGACTTGTCATGCGACTTTGGACACATAAAGTGTCATGACAAGTCACAGCCCATTGATTTCAATGGCACCCGTTCCCATCTATGCGACTTTGAAAATCTGTGACTTTGAAAAGGTACCTGCAATGCTTTGATGCAACTTTGATTCAGAAAGTGTAAGGTTGGATCAAAACTGCACTCAAAGTCGCACTCTAAATCGTGCAACTTTGGAGGAGCACACCACGGATTGTCCACCACGGATTGACCACGAACGTCCACATTTTTTATTGAAGAATGATCACATCACAAAAGACATGGTGCAACATTTCAAAGTCACGCAGGACCCCTTTGTCAGGCATGTAATGCCTCCATGTGGCCCCACCCTCAGTTATATAAGAACTGTCACAGAGAAGACGCGTCAGTCGGCAGGAGCCTCCCATGGAGGCGGAACGGTCGCGGCTTTTTTGTTTGTCCGTCGGGCGGTGTAAGCTTACATTAGGGGAAATTTTTATTTTTTTATTTTTTAATAAAGGACTTGTCCCAAGCTGTCTCTTGTCTTTTTTACCATTTTTGACACTTTTCTTGTGAAATGGTAGGGGTACGATGTACCTCATTACAATTCACACGGGGGGGAGGCCGGGATCTGGGGGTCCCCTTGTTAAAGGGGGCTTCCAGATTCCGATAAGCCCCCTGCCTGCATACCCCCACAACCACCGGGCAAGGGTTGTGGGGATGAGGCCCTTGTCCCCGTCAACATGGGGACAAGGTGCTTTGGGGTCAGACCCCAAAGCACCCTCCCCATGTTGAGGGCATGTGGCCTGGTACGGTTCAGGAGGGGGGCGCTCTCTCATCCCCCCTCTTTTCCTGTGGCCTGCCAGGTTGCGTGCTCGGATAAAGGTCTGGTATGGATTTTGGGGGGTCCCCTACGCCATTTTTGAAAAAATTTTGGCGCAGGGTTCCCCTTAAAATCAGGTCTGGTATGGATTTTGGGGGACCCCTACGCCATTTTTTTCAAATTTGGCGCAGGGTTCCTCTTAATTTTCATATCAGACCTGATAGGCCTGGTATGGATTTTAGGGGGACCCCCACACAATTTTTTTAAAATTTTGGTTTGGGATTCCCCTTAATATTCATACCATACCAGACCAGGCTCTTTTTTTCAATGAGTTTTATCTATATTGCCGAGACCCGACAATTCATTACAGCCGCAATCAGTTTTAAATGACAGTTTTTCCTTTAGAAATGTCATTTTGATGCGGTACTTTTCTAAACACGGGAAAAATGTGCCACTTTGCAGGCATACTATAGACACCCCCCAGGAGCGATATTTAAAGGAAAATCAGGTGAGTATAGGCTTTGTGCTCACCCCTAGACATAATGAGCAGTTAACCCATGCAGTGTGGGCATAGCCCCACTGTATGGGGGAAAAAAATTAATTTGTCCGGAGTTGGACTTTAAGAGTAAGTAGGCTTGGTTCACACAGGGGCAACCTGACTTATAGCGTGACTTTGCAAGGCGATTTGGACGTGACTTCAGCACGACTTTAAGCAACTTACAATGCGACTAAAGTTGCCTCCAGGACAGGCGAATTTGGCTGTGGCCAATCACAGAATAATCAGCTCTCTGGGATGGGAGGGGTTTGCCTGGGTAAACTCATTTCTTTTCCTGTAAAGTCGCTTCACTATAGATGAAGATCCAACTTGGAGGCAACTTCCATTGAAATCTGTGGGTACAAGTTGCCTAGAAGTCGCCTTGAAGTAGTACAGGAACCTTTTCTGAAGTCGGAGCAACTTCAGTAGTGTACATTAAGACGGCTCTCATTCACTTCAATGGAATTTCTTATGTCCCGCGACTCGGGGCAACTTGAGGTCTGACAAGTCCGATCCCAAGTTGCTGTAGTGTGAGCGGGCACTAAGAGCCCTTTCACACTGGGGCGGCGTCGGTGGTAAAACGCCGCTATTATTAGCGGCGTTTTACCGTCGGTATGTGGCTGCTAGCGGGGCGGTTTTACCCCCCACTAGCGGCCGAGAAAGGGTTAAATACCACCGCAAAGTGCAGAGGCGCTTTGCAGGCGGTATAGCCGCGCCGTCCCATTGGTTTCAATGGGCAGGAGCGGTAAGGGAGTGGCATACACTTCGCTCCTTCACCGCTCCGAAGATGCTGCTGGCAGGACTTTTTTCCCGTCCTGCCAGCGCATCGCTCCAGTGTGAAAGCCCTCGGGGCTTTCACACTGGAATGAAAGCAGCGGCTGTTTCGGGTCGGTTTGCAGGCGCTATTATTAGCGCAATAGCACCTGCAAACCGCCCCAGTGTGAAAGGGCTCTTAGGGTTTGCATGGAATTCTACTCTTAAAAGTCTTCAAAGGAATTTATTTTCAAAACAAGAGTTTCTTGTCACTTTATACTGCAACAGAGGCCAGACGGGGTTGTACAGGTGCTGCAGCAAATATACACCATGTCAGACTCAGCTTTGCTCCAACTATCCTGCAACCTAAGCAGTGCATGTTACGGTGTGGGTTTTTCAGGGTTAACCAGGGCCAGCATAAGGCTGCTTAGGCAGCCGCCTAAGGGTGCCAGGATGGGGGATGAGGGGGAGGCAGCTTGCTCCCAGCACAGAGCTCAGGGTCAAACCAACAATGAGACTCCCGGTTCCCGATCACCTGATTGCTATGATAGCCTCTGATTGGCTATCACAGTGATCAGTCACTGTGCAGCCCACCCATGGATTTTTTTTTCTATTAACGGAGAGAAAGATACACAAAGGGGTTAAAGTACCTCTTTTCCATTCCCTAATGCTGTGCCCTCTCTTCTACCAGGTGCAGTTTGTAAGTTTTAGTTTGCCTCACCTGCCAGCTGCCTGTAGCCAGTGCGGGAAATGCATAACCCTGCTCCCTCGTTACACACTGCCGTTTAGCCCCCGTTCACATTGACTGGGGCTTAGAAATGGTGCGACTTCATCTGAAATCACACGATTTTAAGGCCGCATGTCAGTGCGACTTGGAAGACATCTGTGTGGCTTCATGCACAGATGTCTATGCAAGTCGCACCCAAAATCGCTAAAAGTAGTGCAGGAAAAAAGTACTACTTTTTCAAATTGGTGCGGCACCGCAAAGTCGGCGGCACACCAATTTGAACAGAGCGATTGCAGGCAATAGGCTGTGACTTGTCATGCAATTTTACCTGTCCAATCGCATGACACGTCGCTCCAATGTGAACGGAGGCTTAGTGGCACAGCTCAAATTTTGAGTGCTATTTGACGTCCATCACATTATGGGCGCAACGTGAAAGAGGTACCAGCGTGGGAGAGGAGATAGGACATCTTTCATCTCACCTGTCCTCTAAAATCCAAAACCATCACAGATTGCTTTTTAGATGGGCGGCAAGGGCTGCTGTGAATGAGCCCTTAGTTATAGAATTTGGCCTTGGAAAACCTAAAGCTAGAACAATGTAAATGTGATGAGAACTGGGTGTGTAGAACTTCTTTATATTGTCTAGGAATACATGGATAATAGAATAATTCCCCAGAAATAATGGGGGACATATCTGGAAGCTCTGCAGACTATGGGTATAGCACCCCTATTATTATAGCCCATTGTGAAGGAAGACCTCTCACCTATCGCTCAGTATAACACTCACACACTAATGTCTTCTCATTAATAGAGCTTTAAACAAGATCCCCGCCAAGCTTGTTAAAAGCTCAGAGGTTAGCAGAGGCTGACAGCCCGCAGATCAGCTCACTCTCTCTCTGTGATGACGCAGGGAGGGGGACCCTAATCCTCTCTATCTGGTTGGTGAATCGGGAGGCCTGTCTTCATTTGGATTGGTCAGCACGTCGTTCTTCCCAGCAGAGTGACAGGTGGGCGGGGCTTCCAGCCTTAGAAAACCAGTGACAGAGTATAGAAGTTCCTCCCTGTGTACAGAAGTTGTTGGGTGGATTGCTGTGTGTGTGGACGGACTGATCGGGATTCTGCGTTGTCACCATGCTCCGGGCTGCCCTAGGTAACCTCTGCTCCAGGGTCTCCTCTGTCCCTCTGGGCACACAGATCACAAGGTTCTCTGCAGCTGCCATTCCTGCACCCAACCCTAAACCAGACGTGCACTATAACCAGGTAATCTATATCTATGTATGACACAAGTCATTTCACTCTATGCTTGTCCTGCAGCCGGCCCGCGGGCCATGGCATTGTTAAAATGATCCTGGTCCTAAATCTCTGCGAGACCCCGATCTGTGATAGTGGGGGGTGTCTGATTGTGGGCTCATCTGGGGTGCAGCATGTAGCTGGGGGAAGGGGGGGGGGTCATCTGGGGGCGTAGCTGGAGGAAGGGGGGGGGTCATCTGGGGGTGCAGCATGTAGCTGGAGGAAGGGGGGGTTATCTGGGGGACAGCATGTAGCTGGAGGAAGGGGGGGTCATCTGGGGGTGCAGCATGTAGCTGGAGGAAGGGGGGGTTATCTGGGGGTGCAGCATGTAGCTGGAGGAAGGGGGGGTTATCTGGGGGTGCAGCATGTAGCTGGAGGAAGGGGGGGTTATCTGGGGGACAGCATGTAGCTGGAGGAAGGGGGGGTCATCTGGGGGTGCAGCATGTAGCTGGAGGAAGGGGGGGTCATGTGGGGGTGCAGCATGTAGCTGGAGGAAGGGGGGGTCATGTGGGGGTGCAGCATGTAGCTGGAGGAAGGGGGGGTCATGTGGGGGTGCAGCATGTAGCTGGAGGAAGGGGGGGTCATGTGGGGGTGCAGCATGTAGCTGGAGGAAGGGGGGGTCATGTGGGGGTGCAGCATGTAGCTGGAGGAAGGGGGGGGGTCATCTGGGGGTGCAGCATGTAGCTGGAGGAAGGGGGGTCGTCTGGGGGTGCAGCATGTAGCTGGAGGAAGGGGGGGTCGTCTGGGGGTGCAGCATGTAGCTGGAGGAAGGGGGGGTCGTCTGGGGGTGCAGCATGTAGCTGGAGGAAGGGGGGGTCGTCTGGGGGTGCAGCATGTAGCTGGAGGAAGGGGGGGTCGTCTGGGGGTGCAGCATGTAGCTGGAGGAAGGGGGGGTCGTCTGGGGGTGCAGCATGTAGCTGGAGGAAGGGGGGGTCGTCTGGGGGTGCAGCATGTAGCTAGAGGAAGGGGGGGTCGTCTGGGGGTGCAGCATGTAGCTGGAGGGAGGGGGGGTCGTCTGGGGGTGCAGCATGTAGCTGGAGGGAGGGGGGGTCGTCTGGGGGTGCAGCATGTAGCTGGAGGAAGGGGGGGTCGTCTGGGGGTGCAGCATGTAGCTGGAGGAAGGGGGGTCGTCTGGGGGTGCAGCATGTAGCTGGAGGAAGGGGGGGTCGTCTGGGGGTGCAGCATGTAGCTGGAGGAAGGGGGGGTCGTCTGGGGGTGCAGCATGTAGCTGGAGGAAGGGGGGGTCGTCTGAGGGTGCAGCATGTAGCTGGAGGAAGGGGGGGTCATCTGGGGGTGCAGCATGTAGCTGGAGGAAGGGGGGGTCATCTGGGGGTGCAGCATGTAGCTGGAGGAAGGGGGGGGGGGTGATCTGGTAATAATACTATTTAATCTTCATGCAAACTGTTGAATGGCGTGCTGTGGAACCCTGCCAGTTGTAAACCTAACATGGATACAAAGTTACTTCAAGAATGCAAACAGAAGTGAAGTTTGTCACAGCCCACCACCGTGCATAGTCCTTCCCTCTTCTTTTTTTTTTCGCCACTAAACTTCCTGATTTGTATCTCTAGCTATGTAAATCCAGCCCATGTTAGGAATTTGCTGAATCATAATGTTTATTAGGATGAAGACAAACATTATATATCAGTGGCTAAAAGTGCCAACAATGCTGTACACAGACATGAATGGCTCGCATGCGGCATTCATATCATTGCTGTTGAGCTCCAGTGAAATATAACAGAATAGACAATCGGTGGAATGATCAGATGGGGGGGGGGGGGGGTGTAACTAAGTTTACTAAACGGGTACAAAGTTAGAGTCCATAATGCACGACCAGGTCAGGGTGGAAAAGTGCATTTATATGGTGCAGGGTAATACAAAATGGATCAGAAAGTTGCTCACACACATGGACTCTTCACAGCAATGTCTGTGGCTCGCCTAGCGTGACTACATAGCAGAGTGTTTAGCTGAGAATCGCTACTTAAGTAAAATGGTTCAGAACCCAAACCACTACTTGCGATTATCCTGATACATCTTCCACAATGAAGTCCATGGTAGCTCTGGTAACACAGGTGAAGAGCTGGAGGAGTCTAAGGACAAAGGGCCACCCCACTGGTCCTGGAGCCCTCTGATATCAATTGGGGAAGGGCTCCCCGCAATGGCTGTTTTTTCAGGAGAAGCTGCAAGCTGTTAGTAAAGGGGCACACCGCTACTATACTAATACTATAAACTTTGTTACTTGTTATCTGATATATTGGGGGGGGGGGGGGGGGGATTTACCAAGACTGAAGCAGCTGTGCATAGTAACCTTGTTCAACTGATTGTATTAAGACTTTTTAACCACTTCAGCCCCAGAAGAATTTACCCCCTTAAAGACCAGGCCATTTTTTGCGATACGGCACTGTTGCTTTACATGAAAATTGCACAGGCGTGCAGTGCTGTACCCAAATAAAATACATTTTTTTAATTTTCCCACAAATAGAGCTTTCTTTTGGTGGTATTTGATCACCTCTGCGGTTTTTATTCTTTGTGCTATAAGCAAAAAAAGAATGCAAATTTTGAAAACATTTTTTACTTTCTGCTCTAATGCATATTCAAAAAAAGTAAAAAAACAAATTTGTTCATCAATTTCGGCCAATATGTAGTCTACATATATTACTGTATTAATATATTACAGATTACTGTATAAATGACACTGGCAGGGAAGGGGGTGACAGGGCTATCAAAGGGTTAAATGTGTTCCCGCTGTTTTTCTTACTTTGGGGGAAGTGCTGACAGGAACACCGAGATCTGCTGTTCCTAGTGATCTCAATGTTGTCCCGTCAAAACTGGGATCTGCCTTGTTTATATAGGTAGATCTCCGTTCAACTTTTCTGTACCACGATTGCGGGTGGCCCGGTGGACTTCAGGTCCGCCAGGCTCGTGCATTGGCTCCTCTGTGCAGCGAGCGCGCACCCACACTATTGCATGAAACGACGTACAGGTACGTCAATAGAGCCTCCCTGCCGCAGTATATATGCGGTGGGCAGTCTTTTTAAGTGGTTAAGCTGCTGCTGTTCACACTTTTGTGGTGCTGATGCCGCATGTGATTTGCACAAGAATCTCACCGCATTCCTGTGCACATCACATGCCATGTCTTTGTGGTGCGACTTGAGCCATACATTTTGTATGTCGGGTAATGTAAATATCTCTTAAACGTGCACCATTTAGGAGGCAATTACTGCACATGCAGCCGGTGACATCACTGGCGCATGCGCTCTGAAGGAACGACCACCCGTGCAGTTTCTTCAGAGCTCCATACCATGACCACCTGCTTCCGCGCACATGCCTGAGAGTGACGTCATTGTGGTTCTGGCCAGTCAGAGCCGGAGTCCATAAACCCAGAAGCAAGATGGGTGAAGAAGAAAGCTGTCCCCAGATCTGTCATTTCGGCGTGGGAGGACTTCGTGGATGTGGTAGGTTGGCGTAGGCCCCAGGACCCTGGTACACCAGGTTCCCCAAATCGTTAAGACCCCAGTAAGGCCGCCTCCAGGCACACAGCTGCGTTGGCCCTTGAACGGACAAACCACTAGCGGACCGAGACGAATATGGCCGCCCAATAGTATACCTGGAAACTAGGCAACGCCCCAACAGGTTCAGCGGTAAAGTCCCCCAGGAAGTGCACCTAGCTCTCAGTGGCACCAGCACGGGATGTATATTGAGGTCAAAAATTTATTCGGGTCACGCTGTATTTGGACACCTAGATATTTAAAGCTATCGACACATTGCAAAGGAGCATGTGCCAAGGGGTCTAAGGGAAAGGGTACAGATTTGGTCCAGTTAATTCGGACACCTGTGAAGCGTCCAAATTCATCAAGGAGGAATCTGCGTCATGCAAATATAGCAGGGTGTCATCCACGTACAGTGACACCTTTTCCTCCAGGGGGCAAACCTACATCCCCTCCATCTGCTGGGAGGCCATGAGCAAGATGGCCAGTGGTTCCAAGGCTAGGGCAAAAAGGGAAGGGGATAGGGGGCACCCCTGACTCATACCACACTGCAGCGGAAAGCTCTGAGATACTGCCATTGGTACATATACAAGCTGTGGGGGATTGGTAGAGTAATTTTAATTTTAGCCACTGCAAGAATTGGGTGCCAAAACCGTATCTGCCCGGTATCTCCCAGAGGTAGCCCCATTCCACCGAGTCAAATGCCTTTTTGGCATCCAAAGAGGCAATGACTCTGGTTCCACCATTATCATGGGCAGTGGACATTTTGATAAAGAGGCGTCTTAAATTAACCAGTGCCCTTACCTGGCATGAACTCCATCTGGTCCACATGGATGAGCTCATCCAGGACCTGTGATAAACGATTGGCAAAAATTTTGGCCAATAACTTTGCATCAACATTAATTAGTGAAATTGAACGATACGATGCACAGTCCTCGGGGTCCTTACTCGGCTTGAGCACCAACACAATTCCTGCTTCTGACATAGAATCTGGTAGGGAGCCTACTTTGGAGAACTGGGCAAACAATTTGGTGAGCCTAGGGGAAAGGAGTTCCTGGTAGGTAGAATAAAATTCAACTGGGATTCCATCTGCCCCTGGAGTTTTACCAGGTTGCAGTTTGGCCATGGGAGTCTGAACCCCCCCCCAATGTTATCTCTTGATCCAACTGAGCACTAGTTTCCTGAGAAAGGGTAGGGAGGTCCACTCCAAGATAGTTCCCGAGGTCTGCTGCCTTGTAATCTACCTTAGTGGAATATAAGGCACTATAGTATTGCATGGATCTATTAACTTTATCAGGACTTGTAAAGGGGAGGAGGGGGCTCCCTCTCATCCCGGATTCTCCCAATATGGGTACTTGAAAATTGCCCTTGGGACAACCATGCCAATATTTGCCCATTTTTGTCCCTATATTTAAACACCCATTGGGTGTACTGCGCATTGATTTCTTAGTCATATCTATTCTATGTAGTTCCACTGCCCTGAGAGCATATCGCCTTGACCCATAGTTGAAGGAAGTTGGAGCAGTAACATAACTAGCCTCCTTTTTCTCTTAGTTCTCTCTAGTTCTTCCAGTGATCGCACAGACTGCTTCTGGCTGTTAGCAATGCGGGAGATGTATTCCCCTCTCAGTCACCATTTTAAAAGCACCCCAAACCACCAGAGATTCAGCTGTATCTGCATTTTCCAACCAATAGTTACATAATGCCTCCGGCATGTCCTGAACTTTCGGGTCTGTTAACCAGTGCCCAAACAGTCTCCATAATTTCCATCCAGCGGGAGGCCCCAGTAGCATAGTTGAGGGGGAATGATCTGAAATGCCCCTGGAAAGGATCTATACCCTGGACACCCGCTGCAGGAATGCACTGGTGATGAACACCAGATCTATGCGGGAGAGGGTCCGAAATGTAGACGAATGGCATGTGTACACTATCTGAGGGATTATAGTGATGCCAGGCGTCTGTTAACTCAAAGGTGGTAGCCCACTGTAAGATCTGGTGACCTTCTAACCGTCAGATGGAGCCTGTCTAGTGTTGGACATGGAGCCAAAGCAAGAGGACATTCTTCATCCCATATTGTATGGCATGTTGCATAATATACAGGAGGGAAATATTAGCAGGTGGCGGTAGGTACAGTCCCACCAAAACCTATTCTGTGCTGGCGATATTGGCATGCATAATTATGTATTTTCCACCTGGATCTATCCTGACACGTTGGAGTTGGCAAGGGAGGGATCTGTGGACCAGTATGCTCACTCCCTTAGAATAGCTAGAGTAGGTAGCATGATAGTGACTGCTCACCCAGGCCTTTTTAAGACCAAGGATTCGGGAGCCCACAAGATGAGTCTCCTGAAAAACACAAATTTGTGGAGTATATAAATATGTGAATACAAGGGAGCGCAGATCCCCCAAACTGGAATCCATGCAGATTTCCCCCAACCCAGTCCCTTCAAGGTAACTAAATCTTGGAGGCGTTTGCCAATCGGAAAGGGACAATAAGTCACCCCTCCAGCTCCAGACTCAGAGGGGGACCACTACCCTGGTTGAAAGGAATCACGCAGCAACATTCCCAGCAGGAGATGTTCGAGTTCTAGCATTAGGAAAAAATAAAAACCTATAAAACCAGTCAAACTTGGTACATAAGTGCAGTTCACCTGGGCTAACCAGGGGCAAAAAAAACACTTAAGTCTGTTGCATAAAGGCCTGGAATATTTTGGGAGAGCAGCCGTGGTGAGGCATCTCCCTGAGGAAAACATGGGGTTATTCACTTACCGCAGCAGGAATATAACATCAGCGTAACACAGCATATACCAATGGAAAACAAATAAGAACATGGATCCAACTGTGCCTCAGGGAACAGTGCCAACCCCCCAGGGCTAACAGGGGACTCTGAGCCGGCATGTAAAACGGACCGCTTTTCCATCGACCACCCATAGTTTCGATGGAAAGAGGCTGCTGTATGCAGTGTGTGGACTTTATTGTTCACTCTTGTGCTGCATGCAGATATGTTGGATAGTCGTATTCCTTTGACTTTATTGCCCTCAATGTTCTAGAAGCCTTCAGAGTGCAGGGGGAAACGATCAAACCAGCCGCTCCTCCATAGTGTGCAAAGTGTTGGAATTTCTGCCCATTAAATGTGTTGGTGGCTTAAAAATAAAATAAAAATCATTCAGTACACTACTGCAATATATGCATATTGCCCTAGATTTTATCCATTTTAAAAAGTTCAGGATTTAAATAAACCTTTTTTATACTCGCCTAGATGGATGCAGCATCGATCCCTCACCAGCTCTTCTCTGAGAACTGAGTGATCAAATGCCACTGATCTCAGTTCTTCCCCCATACCATGACTGAAGGTGAGAACTTGGTGGTGTGGGGAGGATTTAACTAACAAGTAGTCCCTGTGACTGGGGGATTGATGGGTGTTGGGAGAATTGGAAGAAGGTGTTGTAATTAGGGGGCCTGCCCTCATCTTCCAGTAATATTTTATAGGCAGCAGAGGCACATTCTGCTTTCCTGACTCTTGACACTGAAGTTAGCCATACATGGGTTAAAAATTTGGCTGGTTCACCAGCCAGATTTTGATCCATGTATGGAAGTCCATCTACCTATGCGACTTCTGTACCTGTCAGTTTTTTGCCATTCAGTCGGCATTGCCAGCTAAAGTGGAAAACAGTGATTTGTGTAATCTGACAGAGGAAGTCTCCCCACTGTTGAATACGATGGTACCATCAAATGCTTGGGTGGGGAAATTGTCTCATCAGGTGTGGGTTTTTTCTTTCTCCATTTAGCCATATTTCTTGCTACTACCATAACCTACCACCGAAGAACAACCCAAAATTCTCATGCTCCTGACAATCGCAGCGCTACTACATATGTATGTGATTTGTTGTTTGTACCCATAATACAGCCCAGAAACAATAGTGCGCTTTTTGTTTTTGTCCTACCTAAAACGCACCTACACTGATACCAATTTAAAAATTAGCCCAAAATAAACTGACCCTGACCTGTGACCCTTATTTGACCCAAACACTAACCCTGGCACTGACCTAGATTAAACCTTGCTCTAGTGTGTGTCTCTGTCTCTCTCCACAGAGAAACACAGGAGAGGCTTGAACTGGGTGTTCTGGATCCCAATTGTTAGTACAGGACCTGGGTCTCTGTGCGGCGAGCTCCCAGCACAAAGACAAATGCATATATGTGCCCCCATGGTCTCAAAGTACCGCCCTGCGGGCCATTTACGGCCCACGGAGTGGTTTCAATTGGCCTGCAGGACTGGTCCACCAGGATACTGATACATTTCCTGGTAAGCCGCACTGCTTACGATTGTTTATTTATTTTTCTCCCTGGTGAGAAAATTGGGGCTAGCTGATGTCAGTGATGCCCGCCGCTGTTGCTTCTGGAAGTTGTACTCTGTGGCTGCATGCTCAAGCTCTCTGCACCTGGTGGGTGGAGTCTGAAGAGCAGCGAGCGCAGCCAGCCTGGTCAAAGGAAAACTACAATTCCCAGGAGTCTGACTCGCTGGCTCGGTGTGCAAGGAAGGTGACCTGCCCTGCTGAGCCTGAGCTGGCAGTTGCCATCGGCCCATTGGTGAGAGACCCTGACACCCCCAGCTGACCCCCACATGATCGTCCCATCTATATTCCCCCCCCCCCCCTACACCAAACTTACCCTGCCCCAGTGCCCATCCAGTAACCTCAAAATAGCCCTCAACACTGGGAGCTGCCCATGGCCTGTGGGGTCTTGCTGGCCATGGCCCACAGGCCAGCAGGACCCACATGTCCACAGCCAGCTCCCAGCAGGACCCACAAGCTGGCCGCTGACCTATGGGACCTGCTGGCTTCTGCAGAGCAAACACTGCCAAGCATTTGGCAGTAAGCAGTGACTGGTTGCAAGCAGTAACTACCACTGTATATACTAGTTTTTATTGTTTTTAAAGTTTGCATGCGGCCCCCATGGGATTTAAAAACTTGTCCTGTGTCCCTCAGGTAGTTTGAGAGCCCTGATTTAAAGTGTAGTTTGCATTGCATAGCACTAGCATCAACCTGTCTAACTAGCCTTGTCTAATCCCCTGCACTTACTGTAGACTGAGAATGGACATCTAAGCGCTTTTTAGGCCCCATTCACACCTCAGTGTTTTGTGGATTGAAGCTCAAAGCTCCAATACAAAAAAAATCTGTTCTCTATGGCGATGGTTCACTCCACTACAAGTCACCTGTAGCGCAAAGTTCTGGAGCATTTTTTTTTTTTTTTAGTCTTTTGTTCCATAGAAATGCATGGAAACACTTGATTTGTGCTCTCGAGTGTTTTGCTGTGTGTTTCTGATTTCTTTTCTGCTCAAATGCAAGAATTTAAAATAAATTGATCAATAAAAATACATTAATAAAAAAATAAATAAAAATCCCGCTAATATTAAGCCCCTAATCCTAACAAAATAAATCTTAAATCAAACCCCCTTACAAATAAAAAAAAATAAAATAGTGGATGAAAAACATGGCATCAAACGACTAAATAACTAAACTAAAAAACGCTGTACTAAAAATGCCCATTCAAAAGCCTGAAAACGCTCCAACATGACACACGTGGGAATGCAGCCTAAAACAGAGCTCAACTACTTTGTAGCGTGCTGTTGGTTAAGACAGTTTGTATAATGTTATTTTATTAACATTTTACAAGGTAAAATAGCATTTTGTGAACGTTTCAGCATTTTTGTTTTTCATTTGTGATATAGATATCTTATAACACTAATCAGTGTGCTACTTCTACTTCATTTGTCCAGCTACAGGCACATTGGTGACCTCACATTTCTCTACAGAAGTTAATCAGTGTTGTCACCACTTTTTAACATTTGGCAGGGATCCCTAGATCTGCCTAAAACGCTATTAGAAATTCTTTTGCAGGTAAACCATCGGTCATGTACATGCATTATAACACACTTTTTATCAGTTTGCCTGAAGTTCAGTGAATCGCCTGTAAGAGATGACCATCGATCTCTGCGTATAATATTGTAAAATTGACTGGTAGGATTAGGTTTTGTTCTTTTTCCTTACCAGCCTGTTTGCTGTGTGGTGTGGTGTTTGTTTGTTTGTTTTTTGTTTTTTTTGGTTTTTTTTGTTTTTTTTTTTTTGTTTCTAAAATGGCCTCATTATGTTGGGATGATGTTAGAGGTTACAAATTGGTGAATTTCTTTTATCTAAATCTTGTTTCAGCTTTTCATAAACAATGAATGGCATGATGCATCCAGCAAGAAGACCTTCCCCACCATCAACCCATCCACCGGAGAGGTCATCTGCCACGTTGCAGAGGGTGATAAAGTAAGTAGAATCTGTGCATTCCTGACTTTTTTTTTTTGTTTTTTTGTTTTTTTGTGTTTCTGTGTAAAACCTTTTTTTTTAGTTCAATTCTTCCCAAGGTGTGGTTAACTTCTAGTCAAACTTTAAGAATTCTTGACGGAGACATTTCAGAGTAGAGAGGCGAGGAGTTATTAGTGACCTTGGACTTGTTGCTACTGACATACATTTGCTACACCTTTTTTTGTGTTTATTGTATCTAGAACTGAACTCGGATTGGGAAATTAAGTTAATGGGTTGTAAAGAAGTATAATAAAATCAGCAAACAAGATTTTATGAGAAACTTTGAGGCTAGTAATTGCTTCAAATGAGCTGAACAGTCGCTAAACAAAAAAAGGAAGGGGATTGTGGTTACTCTTTACTTGGTTCCTACAGCAGCTGGGAAAAGCCTCATATGTTAATGTTATGCTTATGGGCTTGATTATAAAACTTTGACCCAGTTTTCAATATGTGGTCCAAACACGCCTGTACAGGTGGTTCATGTCAGACAGAATAACAAGTAAAGTGCTATACGTGTACAGAAACTCCCAGCAGCCATACAGTGAGGGGGAAAAAAGTATTTGATCCCCTGTTAATTTTGTATGTTTGCCCACTGACAACTGATCAGTCTAGAATTTTTAATGGTAGATTTATTTTAACAGTGAGAGACAGAATAACAAATCCAGAAACTCATTTCAAAAAAGTTCTAAATTGATTTGCATTTTAATAAGTGAAATAAGTATTTGACCCCTTCGCAAAACATGACTTGGTACTTGGTGGCAAAACCCTTGTTGGCAATCAGAGGTCAGACTGTACTTGTAGTTGGCCTGTAGGTCCTCTTTGCAGATCCTCTCCAAGTCATTAAAGCGGTTGTATACCTGCATAAAATAAATTCTAAAAAAACCTTAAAGGCATAAGGAGCTAGTATGCATTGCATACTAGCTCATTTTGAAATACTTACCTTAGATCGAAGCGTCGGCGTGTCTACCGGGTTTACGGCTCCAGTGCTGTGAGAGGCCGGAGCCATGATGTCGTCACTCCTGCGCATGCACGCAGGAGTCTATTTTCTGGCAAGGAGCTCTGATTTTCCGGCAGCATCTGGCGGACCTTTAGAGCACATGCACCGCTGATGTCAGCGGCTGCATGCAAGGTGAATATCTCCTAAACCGTACAGGTTTAGGAGATATTCATTCTACCTACAGGTAAACCATATTCTAGGCTTACCTGTAGGTAAAAATGGTATACAACTGCTTTTTAAAGAGGAAATAAATCCTGATGGGTTATACTTTTTTCTTTTACCCTGCAAAGTAAAAAAAGCATAATGTGCTAGTATGCATCACATACTAGCACATTATGTGGCACTTGCCTGCAAACTAAGCCTGTGTGTCCCCGCTGCAGGCCGCATCAATCTTCGCCTATCTTCCTTCTGGGGCCACAGACTCCAGATCTATGACTGGCTGGAGCCCAGTGAAGTCACTGCTGCGCATGTGTGGGGCAGCTGCCGGTCACGGCTCACTCGCCTGAAGAAATGTCACGGGGGGGGCGCTTCTTTACAGCGCATGCACTGATGACCTCATTGGTGCAATATATAGTAAATATCCTTCTAAACGGCACATGCTTGGGAGATATTTACAGTACCTATAGGCAGAGGCGTTGCTAGGGGGTGGCTACTGGGGCTATAGCCCCGAATCTAGGGCCCATAGCCCCGAGTCTCTAGGGCAGGGGACAGCAAGCCCCTGCAGAGTGATCCTGGAAAACCACCTCCCACACGCAAAAGCCAGTCTAATATTCAGCGGCTGTATATGAGAAGCTGTGCGGCTGGTTCCCGCCCACCTCCTTCACGCTGACATTGGCACTATCGATCTGTGCAGGGAGGGAGTCGGATGCCCTGGGGTCAGACAGAGTAGTAGTAAGTGGCAGCGGCAGTCTTTTATCATCTGGGTCATGGCCAGGCTTCTGTATGTTGAGTGTTCATCTGTTTCTGAGCACTGCTTATAACTAAGTAGCCACGCGACTAGCTGAAGGAGAGACCATGTTGGCTGTGGATGGGGTTTTTTTTTTTTTTACAGGTTGGTTGTGTAAGCAGTGGTGTCACTACAGGGGCGGAGAGCTGCTGTGCCTAAAAATCTCAGGAGTCTGGTATTTTCCTGCCCCTGCCTAATGCAGCACAAAGTGCACACAGGGAGGGGTCCACTCCCCCACTGCTTGCAGAGAGCATACGGCCAGCGGACTGAGTGCACAAGTGACAGATAACAGTATTATCTCTCCCCCCTCGGCTGAGAGGCATGAGAGAAGAGCACCTGGAGCTGCATGTAGGAGTTCTGGATGCCTTTGCCCTACAGATGGTCACTTTAACTCCTAGATATTTTGCAGGTTCCAGGTCACAAAGCTCTGCATCCCTAACAAGTTTCCTGATGAAATGCTCCCCTGGGATAAGGTCAGCAAAGAGACACAGACAGTGCCTGAGCAGAAAGGAATGCTCAGGTCCAGAACAGAGGGGGAGGGGGGATCGGGGTGGTGGCAGCCTGGCATTGAACTACAGTGAACAGTAAATTTGGGACAGAAGTGACAGCAGTAAAGAGAAGAGAGCTTGGAGGAGCAGGCTCTGCTATATTCTCCCTCCTCCATCTCCCAATTATTTTCTTGGAGACCATGGTCCCAGCTGCCTTGAGATCATTGACAAGATTCTCCCATGTAGTTCTGGGCTGATTCCTCACAGTTCTCATTATCATTGAAACTCCCCGAGGTGATATATTGCATGGAGCCCCAGACCAAGGGAGATTGACAGTTATTTTGTGTTTCTTCCATTTGCAAATAATCGCACCAACTGTTGTCACCCTCCCACCAAGCTGCTTGGAGATGATCTTGTAGCCCATTCCAGCCTTGTGTAGGCCTACAATCTTGTCCCTGACATCTTTGGATAGCTCTTTGGTTTTGGCCATGATGGAGAGATTGGAATCTGAAGGATCAATTGCTTCTGTGGACAGGTGTCTTTTTTTACAAGTAACAAGCTGAGATTAGGAGCACTCCCTTTTTAAGAGTGCTCCTAATCTCAGCTTGTTGCCTGTATAGAAGACACCTGGGAGCCAGAAATCTTGCGGATAAGGGATCAAATACTTATTTTACTCATTAAAACCCTTTCATGCCTAAGCCTATTTCTGACATTTTTGGTGTTTAGAAGTTAAAATCCATATTTTTGTCCTAGAAAATTACTTGGAACCCCCAAATATATATACACAAACTGTTGTAATTCCTACACCGTTCACCTGATTTACATGTAAATACCCTCAAATTAAAGCTAAAAAGTCTGCTGTTAAAGCACATTTTGTTCGTTTTCAAATCCATTGTGGTGGTGTATAGAGGCAAAAAGATTGGTGCAGCTGTGTTTTTTAAACAAAACTTTTTGGGAAAAGGGACACTTTCATGAATTTAAAAAAAAAAAAAACAGTAAAGTTAGCCCAAATTTTTTTTTTTTTTCTTTTCTTTGTATAATGTGAAAGATGATGTTACACCGAGTAAATAGATACCAAACATGTCACACTTTTTATTGTAGGTGGAATGGCGATAAACTACGGTACCTACAAAAAATCTCCATAGACTTTTTTTTTTTTTTTTTTTTTTTTTTTTTTTTTTTTTTACGGTTACCAGCTTAGTTAGAGGCGGTCTAGTGCTAGAGTTATTGCTCTCCCTCTGGCGACTGCGGTGATGCCTCACATGTGTGATTTGAACACTGTTTACATATGCGGGAGCGACTTCCATATGCGTTTTCTTTGCTGCGCGAGCTCGTGGGGACGGGGGCTATTTAAAACATTTTTTTTTCTTATTTATTTAATTTTATATTTAAATTTTTTGTGTTTAAAAGGGGAAAAAATTGATCACTTTTATTGCTGTCACAAGGAATGTAAACATCCCTTATGACAGTAATAGGTGGTGACAGGTACTCTTTATGGAGGGATCGGGACCTCCAATCCCTCCTTTGCACTTCAAAGTATTCAGATTGCCGAAAACAGCGATTCCGATAGTGTATTTTTTTTTATTTTTTTTAATCCGGTGCCATTGGCAGCCCAGTAAACCGGGAGTGACGTGACGTCGCTTCCGTGTTTACATTCAGGAGACTGGAACGAAAGTGTTTTACGGCTTCGTTCCAGTCTGTGGCTAGACGCTGGAAGTGGCGGATCGGGTCCCCTGGTGGGACGGGAGGCCCGGTCAGAGAGGGGGGGGGGGGGGGCTTTTAGCCGCATCGGTTGTTATCCCTAGAAAGCCGATCGCCCGCTCTAAAAAAACAGTACTGGGATGATGCCTGCAGCTGCGGGCATCATCCCGGTATAACCCCCGAAAGCCAAGGCCGCATATCTGCGTACGCTCGGCGGAAAGGGGGTTAAAATGTAACTTTATAACTTTTTTTTAATTTTTTTTTTTTGTTTTTTTTTTTTTTTGTTTTTTTGTTTTTTGTTCTCACTGTTTTTAAAATAAACCTACCGTTAAAATTTATAGACCGATAATTTCTTTGTCAGTGGGCAAACATACAAAATCAGCAGGGGGATCAAATACTTTTTTTTCCCTCACTGTAGTAGCTGTGATATATAGATAGAGGTCTTGTGAGCTACCAATGAAGAGTGTCCAAAGAATGTTTTAAATGTAAGAGCACCAATCCACAGCCGCTAAGCATATTCACACTCCCGTAATCTGTGTATAAAATATTAAAAATGAACAAATGCAGCGCTATGTGATATATCAATCACGTGAGAAATGTATATGTATTCAAAACTTATTTTCAGCAAGTCCACGGTGGAAGAATAAAATTTTTTTTTTTTTTACTGGACTTGCTGAAATTATGAATTTTTTTTTTTTTTTTTATTTCTTTCACTGTGCATTTGCTTGACGACAAATATTTAACTTATATATTTTTTTACCATTTATGTTCTTTGGGAATTCAAGTTGCTGCAACATTCACTTGCGCATTGCCCACGGCAATTACTGTATATACTCGAGTATAAGTCGAGATTTTCAGCCTTCTTCTTCTTTTTTTTTTTTTTTTTTTTTTTTAGGCTGAAAGTGCCCCCTCGACTTATACTCGAGACACCGCCGTCTGCCTACATGATCAGCGTGTCATGCAGGCAGACGTCCATGGTATGAGAATGTCCGTGATAGGCTGAGTGTTCTGCCTATCACAGACGAGGAGGAGGCGCGGCTTTTGAACAGTGGAATGGCCGCCGAACTTTATTATCACACGCTGATCGGAGGATGGTGATTGCCACACGGAGGTTGCACAGGGCACAGACACACATGCGCGGGACACAGGGGCACATGCGCGGGACACAGGGGCACATGCGCGGGACACAGGGGCACATGCGCGGGACACAGGGGCACATGCGCGGGACACAGGGGCACATGCGCGGGACACAGGGGCACATGCGCGGGACACAGGGGCACATGCGCGGGACACAGGGGCACATGCGCGGGACACAGGGGCACATGCGCGGGACACAGGGGCACATGCGCGGGACACAGGGGCACATGCGCGGGACACAGGGGCACATGCGCGGGACACAGGGGCACATGCGCGGGACACAGGGGCACATGCGCGGGACACAGGGGCACATGCGCGGGACACAGGGGCACATGCGCGGACACAGGGGCACATGCGCGGACACAGGGGCACATGCGCGGACACAGGGACGGGACACAGGGGCACATGCGCGGACACAGGGACGGGACACAGGGGCACATGCGCGGACACAGGGACGGGGCACAGGGACAGGACACAGGGACACATGCACATGACAGGGACGGGACACAGGGGCACATGAACAGGGCACATGAACAGGACACAGGGGCACATGCACATGACAGGGACGGGACACAGGGGCACATGAACAGGACACAGGGGCACATGCACATGACAGGGACGGGACACAGGGGCACATGAACAGGACACAGGGGCACATGCACATGACAGGGACGGGACACAGGGGCACATGAACAGGACACAGGGGCACATGCACATGACAGGGACGGGACACAGGGGCACATGAACAGGACACAGGGGCACATGCACATGACAGGGACGGGACACAGGGGCACATGAACAGGACACAGGGGCACATGCACATGACAGGGACGGGGCACATGAGCGGGACACAGGGGCACATGAACGGGACACAGGGACACATGCACATGACAGGGACGGGACACGGGCACATGAACGGGACACAGGGACACATGCACATGAAAGGGTCGGGACACAGGGACGGGAAATATGCACATGAAAGGGACGGGACACAGGGACGGGACACAGGGACACATGCACATGAAAGGGACGGGACACAGGGACACATGCACATGAAAGGGACGGGACACAGAGACACATGCACATGAAAGGGACGGGACACAGGGACACGACTCAGGGACACATGCACATGAAAGGGACGGGACACAGGGACACGACTCAGGGACACATGCACATGAAAGGGACGGGACACAGGGACACATGAACAGGATACAGGGGCACAGGGACGGGGCACAGGGATGGGGCACAGGGACGGGGCACATGCACACAGGATACAGGTAGGCTGCACAGGACACAGGATACAGGTAGGCTGCACAGGACACAGGATACAGGTAGGCTGCACAGGACACAGGATACAGGTAGGCTGCACAGGACACAGGATACAGGTAGGCTGCACAGGACACAGGATACAGGTAGGCTGCACAGGACACAGGATACAGGTAGGCTGCACAGGACACAGGATACAGGTAGGCTGCACAGGACACAGGATACAGGTAGGCTGCACAGGACACAGGATACAGGTAGGCTGCACAGGACACAGGATACAGGTAGGCTGCACAGGACACAGGATACAGGTAGGCTGCACAGGACACAGGATACAGGTAGGCTGCACAGGACACAGGATACAGGTAGGCTGCACAGGACACAGGATACAGGTAGGCTGCACAGGACACGGGGAGGCATGCAGCTGCAGATGGGCATTGTTGACTCTTTTTTTTTTTTTTTTCACTTACAGTAGCTGCTGCATTTCACACCCTCGTCTTATACTCAGGCAGTAAGTTTTTCCCAGTTTATATTTTTTTTTCACCTGAGTGAGTGATATCACTTAGCGCTGCATTTGTTTATTTTTAATTTTGTAGTAGCTGTGAGTTAACTAAATTTCAACTGAGCGCAAAGTGGTTTGAATGGACCTCCATATGTCTTCATAAAAATTAGAATTTAATAAAATGAAGAGAACCCTGATAAATTTTGTTCCTCCACATCTGTTTTCAGAAAATGTCATTTTAAAGTGGTTGTAAACCTCAGACCTGAAATATGAAAAAAAACATATCCCTCTCTACAGTGCGTACTTTTCTTAATTAAGAACACCAAGTGTCATTTGCTGCTTTTTGTTCCTCTGCAATCAGCATGAATCACTCCTGACCATTTTTTCTGACACAGCGAAATTGTATCTCTTCCCTCCCAATCAGCTCTCAGAGCTCTCCACACTGAGCTCTGCAGAGTGCAACTTTTAGCTCTTCATCCCCCTTCCTTTTTTTTTTTTTTTTTTTTCTTAACTCTACAAACAAGCTTATAAATTCGGCACTTTGAACAACGGGTACAACTTGTGTTGCTGTGTTGGGGTGTGTGTGTGTGTAAAAGGTTAAACTTGCCAGGGTTTACTGCTTTCCTACATGAAGTAGCAAATATCTTGGCTTGTATTTAGTTCAGAATAGATCTAGCATTAAACCATAACCATACTTCCCAACTATTTGAGACGGTAATGAGGGACACTTGATGGCAAAAGAATGTAGGCATAGGAGACACCCCCTGCCACACCCCCTTTAAAAGAGAATAATAAAAAAATTTTTTTGGGGGGGGGGGGGGGTTCTTTTTACCACTACTATTCCTTTTTATACTGGCTTTTGAAATGTTACATATGCAGCAATTTTAGAAAATTTGGATGACAGGTAACTGGGTAACACTTTTTTTTTTTTTTTGTTTATAAAACTATATAGATCGAACCGAAAAAAGGGACACCAAATCAGGGACAATTGGGAGCTACGCCATAATGTCTACGTCCATTTTTAGATTCTCTGATCAATTGTCAGGTGTGCCCCTTTACTGTGGGAGTCTGGGTTAGTTTATGGTAAGCAGGATGAGTGCATGTGTAGGAACAGTAACAATGTGAGTTTTTTTGTTTTTGTTTTTTTTAAATTTGTAAACTTCAATTGGACTGCAACAAATACCTGACATGGAGTCTATCCCTTACCACTTACCTGAAAAAATGTAATGTTCATATGCAACATTTACTTGCTCAATATTTATTTGTTTATTATTTTATTTTTTATTTTTTTTTAGTCCTGAACTTGAATAAAATATATGCAAAAAAGCGTGGCAAATCTGCCTAGAAGTTAGAACATGACTGAAGCATGAATAAAATGTACCTGTAACTTTAAAGTAGCCTAGTGTCCAACCTGCGCCCTTTCTTATATGTGGCCCTTGGACCTCAGCAATCTCTCTAGTGGGAACCTTGATTAGGGTAACTGCATTGATCTCTGATAGCCTCATGTAACGTGTTCCCAGTTTTGTATTGTCTTCTGTAGCAGATCCCCAGCCAAAAATGTATTATGTCCCCACTCTGAATTTCATTTCTGCAATTGTGTCTAAGTTGTAGTATGCAGGACTTGCACTTCATATCTATTTCTCTACCTAGTGATGCAGTGACCCTGAACAGGTATGCAGAATTTTGAGTCTGAATGGTCCTTTTACCAAGTAGTGAAGCCAAAATCTGAATGGTCCTAGAGCTTGCACCTTTTTTAAGGGTTTTCACTGTTACAGAAAATCTGTAAGGTGAGCTTGCACTGGACCCCCCTCCCCAAACCCCCTGGTACCAATGTCCTGCGATGTAACCCCCCCCCCCCCCATTCTGTCGGGCACCGGGATGCTACTTCACTGGTCTGGGGATTTTAAATCTCCACAGCTTTCTCCCCTCGCAACACTGACAGGACAGGCTAGATGGATTCTGATTGGTCAGCGCCGTCCATGTGATGGTGCTGACCAATTAGAATATCTCTTGTCTGTACATGCTGAGAGGTACGGATAGGAGATTAAGCCACAATGATTTCAAATCCCCAGGTCGGTGAAGTGTCATCCTGTTGCCCGACAGTGGGGAATCATGGTACACTGGCATCCTGGGGTTTAGACTCTTCCGGGTTTATTTATTTATTTTTTTATTCCCGGGAAATGTCCAGAGAAATCCACTTCCCAATTTTTCGTCTCTGCCGGCTGCCATTTTTAAGACGAAGTGGAGTGGAGCTGGGTGGCTACAATAGAAACAGAGCTGCTGCCCCCCCCCCCCCGCTCCGCCCATCCCCGCACCGCTCCTTCCCGCTGCCAGTCTGTTATGGAAAAGGGCGGGGGTGGGCGGTGGTTCTATTGTAATCACGCGGCCTGCAGAGACATTATTTTGTTTCTCCGCTGGGGACACCTGATGTGAGGGGGGGCTCCGCTGGGGACACCTGATGTGAGGGGGGGCCTCTGCTGGGGGCACCTGATGTAGGACCGACTCTGCTGATGGCAGGTGATACGCTCAGGGGTCCCACTGATTCTGGATTATAGTGAGTTGAATGATTTCATTCTATATGATTTAATGGTAATAATGCGCCTCAATCATTCCAGCACCAAGGATGATTGAAGTGCTAACACCAGGTGTTTGGAGTATCTTTATCTGCTGATTTGTTAACTTGCATATATACACATTTCTATTGTGTTGTAGCATCTGGGCCTGCTGTCCCTCCATCCCTCTTTCCTTCCTTCTCTCTCCTTCTTCCCTCCTTCTTTCCTTCTCCCTCCCTCCCTCCCTCTTTTCCCCTTTCTTTCTCCATCTCTTTCATCTCAGACTCTAACCACTCCCCCATGTAAACCATGCCCATATAAGCCACGCCCATTTTGTGATGCGCTACGTGTGCCGCATTTTTCTTGTTATGCCACGCCTACAAATGCATGCCCCGCCCACTAATTATAATAAGACTCGCCCTACAGCCAAAGAAAGTGTCCCTATACATTTTTTTTTTTTTACAATGTTGGCAACCATGCACTGGTACAGCAGGGTGGGGGGGGGGGGGTTCCAGTGTAAGGTCACCTTACAGATTTTCCGTAAAGGTAAATTTACACTTTTTTCTTTAGAAACAAGATGGTAGTAGATGGTATATTTCCACGTCCCCTTTCACACGCGTCTGATCCGTCTTAGGGGGATCTCTCCGGTGATCCCTGCTGAGCAGTCAGATGACAGGTCCTGCCCACTCCGCTATGCAAAGCAGACAAGGACGGAGCCTGTTCTACTCTATGGGGCAGTCTGATGGAAACAGACTGAATGTCCGTTTCCATCTGTTAGCTGTCGGATCGGATGACAAATGTATCACCATACGTCTTTTTTCAGCAGATTTTAATCGGCTGCCAGGCAGGTGTCCGCTGACATCTATCTCCCCAGAGAGGACAATGGGTGGCCCGATCGGGTCCACCTAGAGAACAGACAGGCGGACCCGATCGTGTGAAAGAACACCAAGTTCTTTTGTTAGGCTTATTTGCAGTTTCAGCTGTACTTTTGAGTATCTATTTTTAAAAACTGCTAAACTCCTTCCTGCACCATCTCCCACCCAGGTTTCTAGAAAACTGGCTTGTCTAGGGGCAGGATCTAGCACTGTGTGGCTTGTAGGGACAGCAGCAATTCAAGCTAGTGTACAGTATTTTGCAATCTTTCAAAACTTGTTGTGCAAGGTTATTTGAGGAAGCTAATAGAACTGTGTATTGCACAAGTATATTGGCAATCCCTTAACTTGTCTAAGTTGGCATGCTCAGTTGTTTTGATATTTTCTCATTCTGTATTACATAATAGGATGAGTAAATTACTGTATTGGTGTATAACACGCACCATTTCACCCTTAAAATCGGGTGCAAATAGCGCGTGCATGTTATACGCCGATACTTCCATTTTAGTTGCCTCGGAGGGGGACAGGGAGGGGGGGTATACAGTGAGAATCTCCTTTTTTACTTGGCGGCCTCTAATAGGAAGTCCCGTCTCCTGGGCCGCCGTTGGACCACTGTTCTGTCTATTATAGAAGATTCTCTCTGTGTGTAATCTGTCGGTGCATGCACGTTCTACCTCCCCCCCCTCTGTCCCTTCTAGGCTGCAGATGGGCATCAATCGGGCTGCATTGAAGGCAGTGGTGAGGCTGCTTGCATTAAAGGCACTTATTTTGCTTCAAAGTTCCTTTATTTAAAATTTTTTATTTATTTTTTCCCCTGAAACTTCCCTCTTAACATGAATGTGCGTGTTAATACGCTGATTAAATATGGTAATTGATATTTTGCAGTAGTAGAAAATTTGTATTGTAGGTGAGTCACGGCTCATTGTAGAGGCACAGGGTGGGCACCTTTTTGTATAAAGAGGCGTGTAATCTGGGATTCGACTAATGATTTTCATGATCGATTAGTTGCCTCCTTTTTTTTTTTTTTTTTTTTTCCCATTAATTGAATAGTCAGATAAAAATCTCAGTTTGGTATATAATTTTAGATCTGTAAAGGTTTTTAAAATAAATAAATAAATTCTTGATTATCTAATATGCAGCATTCATGGTAAATATACCTAACCATATAGCTGGTTATATATCAAAATATCTAATAACAGAGAGTACTTTTAGAGGCTAAATCTGGTACATATAACTTTTTTTTTTTCCTTTTTAATTATTCAAAGGACAAAAGAAAATGTATTGCAGATTTTCAGACAAATTTTTCCCTAAATTATTTATTTTTTTTTAATTTTTTTTTTTTTGAACGTTCACTTGGTTATTCTAATCGTTGGTAGGGTCAAATCGACATTCGTTTTTGACCCCAGTGATGGGAAAATTCAAAATGGCAGAATTAAAAATTTTTTTTTTTTTTTTTCAATCGAACAAATTTTGACAGTATATAGTTTCTCTCAAAAGTGAGTACACCCCTCAAAATTTTGTAAATATTTTATTATCTTTTCATGTGACAACACTGAAGAAATGACACTTTGCTACAATGTAAAGTAGTGAGTGTAAACAGTGTAAATTTGCAAATGTAAAGTGTATGTGTGTGTGTGTGTGTGTGTGTGTGTGTGTGTGTGTGTATGTGTATATATATATATATATATATATATATATATATATATATATATATATATATATATATATATATATATATATATATATATATATATATATATATATATATATATATATATATATATATATATATATATATATATATATTATACATACATACATACATACATACATACATACATACATACATACACTCTCTCATTGTTCTACATACCTGCTCTTTTTGCACAGAGCAGCCCTGATCGCTTAGGATCCCCCGCTGGCACTTCTGGCCCTTTCTTTTCTCAGTGTGCCACCATAGGATGCCGCTTCTTATTGTGGCACACCCATGGGCACATAGACATTCGCTATTGCCCAAACTTGTAGACTATTTTTTACTATATGCTACAGTTTTGGAAAATGTAAATACTTTTTAGTTTTGTTGTGTTGGATGTTATATTTTATGCATGTTACATTGCTTTTAACAGAGTATCTGCTACTCGGCAAAAATGCAGTACAATACACGAAAACCATGTTCAGCTTCTGTGCCCCACAGACATTAGTCCTTTTTAAAAAGTCTATTCTCATGTGATCTATTTCGCAGTATACTGGACAATACTGGTCTATTCATTTTCTACAAAACTAGATTAGCGGTTAGATAAAAATCTGAAGTTTGTTTCTAAATGTAATCATGTGGCTACTGACTGGCTTTCTAGGACAAATGTGCTTTGGCCAAACAGGAGTTGAATATTCTGGCTGGATTCCAGAACACTGATGCCTATTTTGTAGGAGTTCTCCTATATAAGTATTTCTAAAAATATTATTATAAAATATTAATATATATATTAGAATGCATAAAGGACTTTTCCAAGTTAAAGTGAGTTAAAACACTCCTGATGGGATTTCCTTGTGGAAAAATGGCTTCTGCTGTTCAACAATGGCAGAGTGGTAGATCTTGGTTCCATGTAAAAAAAAAAAAAACCTTGACAAAGCTGGTGGACTTCTGGAGTATGGGGTGAGTAGGCATGCACGATCTTTCTGTGCAATCTCATTTATGGAGCTCAGCCTGTGGAACCCCTGGTCCTAGAGTGTGTGTGTGTGTGTGTGTGTGTGTGTGTGTGTTGAGGAGCATGCCTTTTGCCAATTTCTATTTTCACTAGTTTGCATGAAATCAGGACGCCCTGGCAGCACTGTCATGTAAATTAAAATCTGAATAAGATCAGGCACCTTTATGCCTACAGTGTACCAAATGGCTTATCTGAGTACTTGCGCAGCATAGACGACCTTAAAGCTGTGGTGGGAAAAAAATATTGGGTAGCATGAGTGGCTTCATATATGGAAGGTAAGTTCTCTGAAGGCACACATTCCATTTATAATTTACTTATAAAAGGAAAAATGGTTACAGGAATGCTATGGATCTATAAAAGCATGCTATTCTACCATAATCCCCCCCTTTATCGATCAAGAAAAATTTACATGGTGGCAACACCCTGCGCCTATTCATTCCGTAACACATCGTACATATGCGTCTGACACTAAATGGTTATGCACCTCTTTGAAATGTGTATACAGTTCTCTGTCCATTATGGGAGCTGCAATGTCTGTTTTATTCATCTTCTGAAGATTCCAATACATCGTTTTATCTGCAACATCATAGACGGTTGGCCGCACTTCAGTTTCTGCGTCTAAGTGTCTACGATTGCGGATCGGGCTTGCAGAGGGGCTGTGAGTTAATTCACTTACCTGAAGTGGTTTCTTTACCAATGCACCTATTCACACATCCATGCATACCCTCAAAAGCCTGTAACAATTTCCACTAATACCTTCTAATACTAAATCTTGTGTTTAAGAAAAAAAATATACAATATTGTTAACAGGGTTCTTTTGTGTGACCCATTTTATATGGTCAGATTTCCTAATATCCCTGTTTTTCTTGACAGCGGTGTAATCTTTTTGTAGACCACTCTCTCATGAGCATGGCCTTCCTAACCCCCTGGTCTTGAACTGTATTATAACTGTACTCTTTTTCCTTTTTATTTTGTAAAGCACTGAGCAAACGTTTGGTGTACAAATCCTGTATAAAACTGACTGCTTTGGTACACATCCCACCCCTGGTTTAAAAAAAAAAAGGGGGGGGGGGGGGGAATAAAGCTGTGCGTTAGTTTCACATAGGAGATATTTTTCTTGTTGAATTAGGCGAAATAACTTTTTTACAACTTGTTCTGCGCTGGTGAGACATTCTCTAGTTTCTTAACTGGCTTCCACTGGAGCATGGATTAGTGTAAGTGGATGTATTAAAATGTTAACCTTTTCTAATGCTATTACCCTGGATTTAGAGCTGATGGAAAGCAGTACAGGATAACCTGGTATGGCAGTGGATGCTGAGACTTTATCAATGTACCTGCAGATGTGTCTGATTAATTGTAATCTGCTTTCTTCCAGTCCATATGGTGTAGGTGAATAGATCACAAAAGCGTCTTTTTTTGCTGCTTTTTGTTTTCCATCTATTTAAAGCACTTCTAAGCTTGGCTTGGTTTCAAGTATACTTTTTCTAGGAACCTCTAGGTCAGCGATTTTTCAACCTGGGGGTCAATTGCCGATTTGCCAGGGGGTCGCGAATGCTGGGCGAGACGGACCCGAAGATACTGTGTTACGCCGGAGTCTGTCCGTCTCGGCCAGCGAGATGTCAATTCTGGGAGAGGAGAGACCACACAGAAGTGACGTTCTGTTAGCGCCATCTTGGTACTATTGTCCGCAGGGAGGCTACACTTAGAAGTCAGCAAGCGGACATCTTTTTACACCCACCGAAGTCCGCTTGCTGAGGACGAGTCTACCAAGATGGCGGCGACTAAACTTCTTTTCCGGCTTGCTGATTCTGACGGAACACCAGTGATTTGGTAAGTCAGAGATACTAATTAACCACTTCACTACCCGGCCATAGTAAAATGACATCCACAGATGGGATCTCCCATCCTGGGTGGACGTCGTATGACGGCCTCGGCTTCCCGGCTGTCTAGGGGGCACGCACCCGCCGCGTTGCTTGGGACCCGGTGTGTGTGCCCGGCGGCCGCGATGTCCGCCGGGCACCCGCGATTGCCGTTAGCCGGGCCGGACCGTAGATCTGTGTGTGTAAACACACAGATCCACGCCCTGTCAGGTGAGAGGAGACCGATCTGTGTTCCCAGTACAGAGGAACACTGATCGGACTCCTCCCCTTGTGCGTCCCCTCCCCCTACAGTTATAATCACTCCCCTAGGAAATATTTAACCCCTCGTCTCCCCCTAGTGGTTAACCCCTTCCCTGCCTGTCACATTTATACAGTAATCAATACAATTTTATAGCATTGATCGCTGTATAAATGTGAATGGTCGTCAAAAGTGTCCGATGTGTCCGCAATTTTTTTTCGTGACTGCGACATTATGGCGATCGCCGCTACTACTAGTAAAATATTTTTTTTTTTAAAAATGCCATAAATCTATCCTGTATTTTGTAGACGCTATAACTTTTGCGCAAATCAATCAATATACGCTTATTGCGATTTTTTTTTTTTTTTTTTTTTTTTTTTTTTTTTTTTTTTTTTTTTTTTTTTACAAAAATTGTCGCTCTTCTTCTTCTTTTGTTTATAGCGCGAAAAGTAAAAGCCGCAGAGGTGATCAAATACCACCAAAAGAAAGCTCTGTGTGGGGAAACCGGTTAATAAAAGCATTTTTGTACATCAAACGCCGCCACTGTGCCATATCAATGCTCCCACTGTGCCCCGCTGCCCGCCGTCTGCCCAGCACTTACCCTGTCTCTTGGTGGGGCATTTTATTCATTTGTAACTATACATGTTAAATATTTTGCGCTGTATATTACAGATTGTTTTTGTGATCGATCACGCTTTAAGATGTTAAATTTGTAGGAATGAAAATACATCCTGCATATCAGATATTTATATTTTGATTCATAACCGTCGCAAAATTACAGCAATGAAATGACCATCGAAAATAATTTTACTGTTGGGGTCCCCACAACTTGGGAAATTTTATCAAGGGGTCACTGCACTAGAAGGGTTGAGAACCACTGCTCTAGACTTTATAGACAGTAGCTAGAAAGTAATAGCTGGCTGCTGTATAGATGTGTGCCAGAATGACAGAAGAGTAGTAGAAAGTAGTGCTGTTGGGTGTTATAAAATCCTTTTTGTGCCAGGATCTAGCTTTAACATATTGCACTACAGGCAGTCCCCTAGTTACAAACATCCAGCTTACAAACGACTCCTACTTACAAATGGAGGAAGATAACAGGAAGTAAGAGGAAATCTACCCCTAGGAAGGGAAATTCTCTCCTGTAAGTTATTATGGGGAAAAGGGTGTATATGTGTGTATGTATGTGTTCTATATCTTTTATCTATATCTATATCGCAAATCGCTCCTCCGCCCTCTGCTGCCCCCACGCTTCGGCATATATGCTTAAGTATGTAACTGTGGTGGTGAAATCACCTTAGACAGAGCTGGAGTCATGGCTTTATGTATCGTGGGAGCAAACGCTGTTGCTGTCAAGATAAATAAATCCGCTCTTCAGCTGAAAGGCGTACCTGAAAACAAAAAATGGTTAACAATAAAACGGTAAAGTATAAAAAAAATTGCATACCTATAGAGCAAACATAGTAACAATAAAACATTGCAGAATAGAATACAGTAAAAAAAGAGCAGAACAATAAAACAACTATTTTTTTTTTTTTTTTTTATTTTATATATTTTTTTTTTTTTGTAACTGGTACCAGGTTTGGGTCTCTCAAAATGCGATGGCATCTTGGGAGACCCTGTGAAAGTGTGTCGTAGTCTGTGCAGTGCTGTACCCTACGCTAATACTCAACTAGTGTATGGTAGCGTTCAAAACATTCACCAATGCAAAGACCAGGATTGTCAGGACAGGAGGGACAATAATACAGAGTGTCACACCTATATCCGTGCTTGCTGCAGACACGACATCTTTTTTGGGGGGGCTCGTTGGGTAGGGGTACTCGGGAGGACATAAAGAAAATGCCTCTCATGCAGCCAGCTTACTGCATTTGGAGCACCGCCTGGATACAGAAGGGCTCTGACGATCTCTTCCTGGAATTTAAGGAAGGATCCAGTCTGTCCTGAAGCTCTGTATAGCACATAAGCATTCAGCAAAGCCAATTGAAATAAACAGACACTTTTTTTGTACCAGCGTCTGGCCTTACAGGCAAATAGGTACGGTGCCAACAACTGGTCGTTGAGGTCCACCCCTCCCATGTTAAGGTTATATTCATGGACACAGAGGGGTTTCTCCACAACACCAGTCGCCGTAGTAATTTGGACCGTTGTGTCTGCATGAAGGGAGGTAAGAACGAAAACATTCTTTTATTATCCCTCCACTTCATATCGAGCAAATTATTACACTGCAAGCAGGCTCTCTCCCCCAGCCTAAGACGGGAATCTACAAGCCGCTGGGGAAAGCCCCGGCGATTAGATCGCACGTGCCACATGCTCCAATCTGATGATCAAAAAGGTGACTAAAAAGTGTCACGCTCGTGTAATAATTGCCCACGTACAAGTGGTACCCCTTTCCGAATAAGGGTGACACCAAGTTCCACACAATCTTGCCAGCGCTTCCTATGTAGTCAGGGCAGTTTGTCGGCTCTACGTGACTATTTTTGCCCTCGTAAACCATAAAACTACATGTATAGCCTGTGGCCCTGTCACAGAGCTTATACATCTTGACCCCGTATCTGGCACGCTTGCTGGGAAGGTACTGTTTGAATGACAAGCGGCCAGAAAACTTAATCAGGGACTCGTCAACACAGACAACTTGATGGGGGGGTAAACAAGTCTGCAAAACGTTGGTTGAAGTGGTTTATGAGGTGCTGAATTTTGTAGAGCCGATCGTTTTCGGGGTCTCCACGAGGACGACAGAGTTCATTGTTAAAGTGCATGAACCGCAAAATCTGCTCGTATCGTGCCCTGGTCATGGAGGCAGAGAACACGGGCATATGGTGAATTGGTCAGTGGACCAATATGACTGCAACTCACTCTTTTTAGTTATGCCCATGTTGAGGGAAAGGCCCAGAAAGAGCTTAAATTCGGAGACCATAATTGGTCTCCAATCTCTGGCAAGGGACGACTGGGGAATAGTGGCGATGTGTTGACCAGCGTACAAATTGCTTTGGTCCACAATAGATCTATAGAGATCTTCGGTGAAAAACAGCGAATAAAAATCCAGTGGCGTAAAATCAACTGTTTCCACATGAATGCCGGGTTGGCCAGTGAATGGGGGAAGTACGGGTGCTACAGAAGTGGTGGGTTCCCAATTCTGTATGGCAAATGCAGCAGGAAGGGCACTATGGGCACGACGGGCCTGTGTTCGTCTTCTTGGTGGCAGCGGGACACTACTTGTGCTTGCCACCTCGCCAGCTTGAACTGCACTTATGGGACTCGCCACGTCACCAAGTGTTACTGCAGTGCTGGATGTACTTGCCAGTTCACCAGAAGGAATAGTGGTGGAAGTACTGCTCTGCTCCATACGAGGGACCTGCGGTTCTTGCACATCAAGGACAGAAGTAGTTCGGGGTCTGGTACGCCTGACCTTGGCAGGGACCACAACTCCGTCGTCAGAGCTATCTGTCATGGAGCTGCTGTCCTCTACAGGATCATATTCTGAGCCTGAATCTGACAGATGAGTGACTTCCTCTTCATCTGTCATGCTCAGAAACGTGTAGGCCTCTTCACTAGTGTAACTTCGATTTGCCATTTTGGGCTCTAAATTTAGTGGTACACTAGTGAGACTCGCATACAAAAAAGCTCCTGACTGTTAGCGACTGTATCAAAATGCTAACAACAAAAACTGTTAGCGATCGCAGGGATCAAGCCTGACTCTGCGAACGCTGCAGTTATGTGTGTTTTAGTGTTTAGTAAGTGACAGTGATCGATCGATACTGCACTTGGGTGGGCAGGGCTGGGCCAAGGGGCAAAACGCAGGTGCTAGCAGGTATCTGGGCTGATCCCGCTAACACTGTTTATGGGAACCCTAAACTGCTGGGGATGCTAGTATAGATCTGATCGGATCAGATATTGATCCGTTCAGATACTATAGCACTAAGGGAGGTGTAGGCTGCGTGTGTGGGTGTTGGCGGTACTGGCGCTAACCTGACGCCTGGGGCGATGCAGACCTTATCTGACCCTAAAACTTAACTTGTATCACCGCCAGGCGATTAGGGGGTTAAACCTTTATAAGGTAATAAACAGCAGGTGCCCTGAAACTATATAAAAAAAAAAAAAACTAACTAACCAGCGTCACCCGTAACAGTTATACGGTGATCACTGGTGAAAGGGTTAACTAGGTGGCAATTGGGGGGTTAAAACCTTTTATTAGGTAGTATATGGGGGTCCCTGTCGCTATAAAACACTGACAGCGAACCTATATACTTGCCTCCCTAACTAGCGTCACCTGTGTCACTAATACAGCGATCAGAAAAACAATCGCTTAGTGACACTGGCAACGGGGGGTGATCAAGGGGGGGTGAAATGTGCGTCTAGTGTGTTCTACTGTTAGTGTAGTGTTTGGTGCACTTGATGTCTTCTCTCCTCGGTGCCGGAACGGAAAAGACCGTCTCAAGGAGAGATGACTTCACTTCCTCTGCCGCTGTTTACATTACAGCAGCAGAGAAAGATTGTCATTGGCTGGGAGCGATCGTGAGGGGGTGGCCACGAATGGTTGGCCTCCCCCTCACCTCTGATTGCTCCCGGACAGAAGCCGTCCGCCTCGGGCACCGGCAAGTGGTTAAAATTGAAGTTGGTGCACATACTCCTCCTTTTTTGTAGAAACTGCAAGCATTCCATCATTTTAAGTGTTTCTGGCGATCTTTTGGTAAGACTGCAGTCCCACCCAGACAGGTTGAAGAAACCAGCTACATTTGGTAGCATATACATCTCCTACTCTATTACCTAGTGGTAGTTTTTTACAATATGGTATTTGGAGGTTATGGATGTCCTTCAATTGTTGCCTGGAAATTGCAATTCAAGTACCCCGTTATGATGGAAAGTTGGCTGCCGTTTATGGTTGTTTTAATTCCTAATACATGGTGGGGAAAATAATCATTTGATCCCCTGCAGATTTTGTAAGTTTGCCCACTTGCAAAGAACTGAAGGGTATAAATTTTTATCATAGGCGGATTTTAAATGATGGAGACAGAATATCAACCAAAAATCGCAAAAAAACACATGATACAAATGTTATAAACTGAGTTGCAGTTCAGTGAGTAAAATAAGTATTTGATCCCCAAGCAAAACATGACTTGCTGTGCTTGGTGGCAAAACCCTTGTTGGCAAGCAGTGGTAAGACGTTTCTTGTAGTTGGTGACCAGGCTTGCACACATCTTAGGAGGGATTTTGGTCCACTCTTTACAGATCTTTAAATCCTTTAAGGTTTCTTGGCTGTTGCCTTAGACCCATTTCACACTGGAGGCGTTTTTCAGGCGCTACAGCGCCAAAATTAGCACCTGCATAGTGCCTGAAAAAAGCCTCAGCTGCCCTTTTCGGCCGCTAGCGGGGGGTTAAAACCGCCCGGTAGCAGCCGAATATCGCCGCTAAAACTACGCCGCTTTACCGATGACCCCCAAGGCGGCTCCGTGTGAAAGGAGTCTTGGGGTCATAGTCAGCATTTTTCTTCCGCCAAACACTGGGAGTCGCGTTAATGCCAAAGAGCTCAATTTTGGTCTCCTGACAACAGCACTTTCTATTAATCTTTCTTTGAATCATTTTAGATGTTTATTGGCAAACTTTAGACGGGCCTGTACATGTGTCTTCTTGAGGGGGACCCTGCGGGCGCTGCAGGATTTCAATCCATGGCAGTGTATTGTTACCAATGGTTTTTTAGTGACTGGTCCCAACTGCCTTGATAACATTTACAAGCTCCTCCCATGTAGTTCTGGGCTGATCCCTTAATTTTTCTCATGCATTTTCTTCCCCCACGAGGCAAAATATCTTGCATGGAGCTCCAGACCAAGGGAGATTGATTGATTGCCATTTTGTATTTCTTTCATTTGCGAATAATCGATCCAACAGTTGTCTCCTTGCTGATGGTCTTGTAGCATTTTCCAGCCTTGTTCAGGTCTACAATCCTTGTCCCTGACCTCCTTTTTGACAGCTCTTTGGTCTTGCCCGTGATGGATGGTTTGAGGCTGGGTTCACACCTAATACCGATGCGGCTTACAGCAGGGGTCCGGTGTGTCCCTGTTCTCAGTTTCTGGGATGAATCTGGCCTGAATTTTTGCCTGAATTTGGACCTGAAACTGAGCCTAAGGCTGGCCATACACTATACAATTTTCCTGTTCAACTTTCCTTTAGATTTACCAAAACCATATAATATGAGGTCAAACCTAAACCCTTTTAATTTGTATCTCATCAGGCAGGCACTTGCACTACATAGTTGAAGGTAAATCTAAAGGAAATTGAATAAGAAAATTGTATAGTGTATGGCCAGCCAAAGACTCACAGAACCCCTGTGCAATTCGCTCTGCAGCCGCCACGTAGATGTGAGAGCCGGGCACACTCTCCTGTCATGCTATTTGGATGCGGGTTTCCGCGCATCCAATTTTCATTAGTGTGAACCCAGCCTGAATGGAAGAGATTCTGTGGACAGGTGTCTTTTTTATACACATAATTAGGAGCACCCTTCTTAAATTGGCAGGACTAATCTGTGTACCATATAGGCACCATAGTCTGTGTGAGCCAGAATTATTGTTGGTAGGTAGGGGATCAAATACTATTACACACTGAACTGCAACTCAATTTATAAAATTTGTATTGTGTTTTTTTGGATTTTTGGTTGATATTCTGTCTGTCATTTAAAATACACTTTTATGATAATAGTTAATTCCTTGTAACTGGGCAAACTTACAAAATCTGTAGGGTAAAAAATATTTTCCCCGCTGAATAGCTTTTTCTGTCCTCCTCCTCATCCTGCAATGTTAATCTCTATTTAGTCACTGATCTGGAACCAGCATGCATCCAGTAAAGTCAAAAGTTGATACAGTAAAACCTTGGTTTTGAGAGAGTTTTGCAAGACAAGCAAAATGTTTTAATACATTTTGCCTTGATATACAAGCGATGTCTTGATATAGGAGTAGCGTCATGTCACAACTGGAGTATTAAAAAAGGAGAGGAGCCTCTCTAAGTGTAGCAAAATCCTTATTTAATGAAGGTACAACATTTAGCAACTTATTGCTACACTTGGAGGTGCCTCTCTTCTCTTTATACCCTGTAAAAAAAAAAAAAAATGCTTTGAATTACAAGCATGTTTCTGGAACAAATTATGCTCGCAAACCAAGGTTTTACTGTACCAGGTTGTCTGCTTGTTCCGGTTAATGGCTGACAAAGCAGTGGAGCCAATACATGTGCATAGCCTTTTGGTGACGTAAACCTGTTGCTGTTGCCATTGTTTTAAGCAAAGCCAAATTCCAGCCAAAACTTTTTTTTTTTTTTTTTTTTTTAATTTTTTTTTTTCTTCTTTACGGTTTTGGAGTATTTGGCAGGGCAAGAACCAGCAGGCTTACCAGTAAGTGTATTTGCACTTTTACAGCCAAAGTGGAACACCTATCAACCGATATAGAAACAGAAAATGACTCCTGCGCACAAGTGGTCGACCCAATATAAAAGGGGGATACACTGGCCTTGCTGCCCTCAAGGATGGGGACTCCTAGCAGACAAAGACATGAAAAGAGAAAAGGGCGCACCAGCCATGTGCATTATCTTTTGTAAAACGTTTATTAAGTAAAATGATAAAGGAAATTACTCACAAGCAGTAAAGAATCATGTGCCATAAACCTTGGACATCAACTTGCAACAAGTGGAGCGAGCAGTGTTTTTTATTCCTCGGAAACATCTTTGGAAGGCTTTGTTCATCTTCTACACCACTTGTTGCAAGTTGATGTCCAAGGTTTATGGCACATGATTCTTTACTGCTTGTGAGTAATTTCCTTTATCATTTTACTTAATAAACGTTTTACAAAAGATAATGCACATGGCTGGTGCGCCCTTTTCTCTTTTCATGTCTTTGGAACACCTATCGCCTGGGCCAGTTGATGACCTCCAATGGCTTCCAATACTACTATGCTGACACCAGATCTTGCTCTACTCCCCAGCTCACCCTCTCGATCTCCTCCTTCCTCATGTAGCTCAAATTTACTGAGCAACCTATCCGTATAAGATTATTTTCATAGCATTCAGGTATTTAGTGTTCTTGTAAAAGTCTACCCCCTCCATGTTTTAAATTGTACCCTATTAAGAGTAGGTGGCTTCATGTAGAAATATAAAATGGATAGTGTATTGGTTTGCAAAAGATCATATTGTCCAGTCAGCAAACTGAAAAAGAGTTGCTTTATGCTTGCTTCATGTTTTGAATATTTATCTCTTTTATGTAGAAGAGCATTTGTCCCAAATTTCTAAACAAACCAAATATTGTGCCAATTAATAATGCATCCCTTCTGGCAGTGCTTGGTACAGCTACCTTTATGAATAGTGTGGCTACAAAAGGTGTTTACTCAGAAACCTGAACAGTATTATTATTCAGTATGTAAAGTGCTGTCTTATCAGAACTGCTATTTCATGCAAATGCCTTGTGTTCTTGGCTATGTTTACAGTATTGTCCTAAGGTTAACCTTTTTAACTGGTATTTTTATAGGCAGATGTTGACAAGGCCGTGAAAGCAGCACGAAATGCGTTCAAGTTGGGATCACCATGGAGAAGAATGGATGCTTCACAAAGGGGACTCTTGATAAACAGGCTTGCTGACCTTATTGAACGGGACAGGGCTATTCTGGCTGTAAGTAGATGGTGGGGAAAAAATGGTCACACGTTTTACCCTAAAACAATCGTTTTAAAAATGTAAGGTTTAATGAAATTGGAAACTTGCATCATTTTCATTGGTTCACACAATCCATTGGTGTAAAGCAGTGTGCATGTGGGATTATTTTTTTTTTTTGTACATTTTAATAGGGTTATTTCACCAAAATTTGATGCAACATATTTTTCACTGCACTAACAAATTTGTATAATGCACATCACAGAACTTTTATCAATGATTAGATCATGTTAAAGTTTAATAAATGTTCCTGAGAAAAGTTGGCAGCTTCATTTTACAGGCAGCTTCTCATCTGCCTTTACCTCTGGTGGAAAGTGATAATGGGAGGCGGCTAGACTGGAGTTAATATAAGGCATTACAATTTCATTTAAAGTAAACTGTTACCAGTGTTGTGCTTTATACTGTATATAAAATGATCATATTCATGAGAACTTTAATATAAAATAATTATATCCCCCCCTTCATGTCTGACTCCTAGTTAAAATGCCCATATATCCTACTTCTGGATATATCTATATCTGCGATTTATCTGTTCTTTTTGTACTATAAAGGGCTAAATGTTTGTTTTTTGTTGTGTTTTTTTTTTTTTTAACCCAATGATGACAGGTGATACAAAAAAATGTTCTCATTACTGGAAAACAAGCCGATTTGACTCCATTAATGAATAGAAAAGCTAACAAAATTTTTTAAAATGAACATTTTTCTTTGAAGGAAAACATTGTTTTTGTATGGCCAGCATAAGTGACAGCAGGCACAGGGAGCTTTTATCAAGCCACCCGCCTTTGACAAGGGAGTCTGTCATACATAATCTATTAGTTCTGTCTGGTAATCAACAAAACAGTCTTTAATTTTCATTGTTATTTATTTACCACTGCATATAGATATTTAAGAATAAATTGCTTTTCTTTCTCGAACATCACGGGACACAGATCCTCAGTAATTACTGATGGGTTATATAGGTATCACTAGGTGATTGGACACTGGCACACCCTAACCAGGAAGTTCAACCCCCTATATAATGCCTCCCCTTGCAGGGATACCTCAGTTTTTACGCCAGTGTCTTAGGTGATTGACGTGTAAAGATGTCCTGTGCTGAGCTCCAAAGGGATTATCCTATATCCTATACTGGGGCAAGCCAGGTGAACCGGATGCATTTCAAAGTGTCTTTTCTAGACCGAATTGGATTGTACCCGGGCCTCGTGTCCGAAGAAACGAGGTTTTACCTGTAACGCTTCCTCTTTTTAGAGAGCTGGACCCCGCATATCAGAAAATGGTTTTCTATCCTTATTTCTGGACGGGTGCTTTACAGGCCCAGAACTGTGGATCCCCCTATTCGTAGGGGGCCCCAGTCTCTGAAGATTTTTTTCATACGGAGCCCATCGTGAGAGGTCAAGATTGGGTCTGTATAACAGAACCCTGCGGCTGGATAAGGTAAGGGAGATTCCACATAATTTTTTCATTTTAGTAGGTTTTCTCCTTTTAAGGTAAATGCATGCTATGCTTATTGTCGCCACCGGGGGCTGCCAAGAGCATTCTCATGCTGATGTCGGTCTCAGTGTTTCCACGCTGCACAAGCTCCTCCAGCTGGCTCAGGTAGGATGGAATGGGGGGCTCTCTTTAGGGATATCTCCCCCCCAGACTAGGGGGAGGCCGCAGGTGGTCTGTGAGGCGGTTATACACCGCACTTCTGCCGCCGCCATTTCCCACGTGTAGGCCCCATCACTACCGGCCTCTCTCCTTCCTCCCCCAGCCTTTCCTCCATGCTGATTCCGGAGGGTCGGCTCGTGCTGGAAGCGCGCGGTTTTCGTAAAAAAAAAAAGGGGGGGGGGCGTCAGCACAGCGTCCAGTGTGCTCAGACGCCCACAGGTGCCAGCTGCAGGCTATTAAAGGCACAGATTACAGGTTCACTAAGCCTTTGGAGGGACACAGAGCTGACAGTCGCATGTAAGGTGGGACACAGGCATTCTCCTAGGCAGTATTTACTAAGGTAGCACCACACTGGGCATTTGGTAGCAAGGCTTTGGCCAGACTACATCGCTCAGCAGTCAGTGTTCATTTTGTGATACCTCCACCTTGTTGCTTTGCACTATGGGTAGAAGAGGTTCAAATACCCTAAGAACCAGAGACTCTAGGGGATCTCGTTCAGGTTCTGAGGACCCCCTTTCTGCAGCATCCCCCCCCCCCCCCCCCCCCTGAGGGGCCAGGGACGGCTAGCCAGAGAGAGCCGTAGGGGTCAGGGGCTACACCTGCTTTTGGCACTTCAGCCCCTGTATACATTACACAGGAGGTTTTTTCCTCAACCATTAATGGTTTAGAGTAAAGATTAATGGCCGTGATTACATCTTCACTCAGTGGAAGAAAACGCACTAGGCCTTCCTCTGTTCCCCGAGACCCTCAGGCAGAGGAGCTCTGGGATAAAGGAGAGGAATCCCTTTCAGAGGATCAGGATGGGACGGATGATTCCTCTTAGGAGGAATCAGGTGGAGAGGGGCCCCTCTTCGGCTTCCCAGGAGGAGAAAGTCTTAGTGCAGATCCTTACTGGATTGGTCCGCTCCACATTTAAGTTGCCCATATCTGAATCAGTTAAAGAACCCTCTTCTTCTTTAGGGTCACTGAAACCTCCTCAAGCAGCACATGCTTTTCCTGTTCATAATTTACTTGAAAAGCTCCTTTATGCTGAGTGGGATCACCCAGATAAGCGTTTTTTTCCGCCGAAAAAGTTTTCAACACTTTATCCTATGGAAGAAAAGTTTATTAGAATGTGGGGAATACCGGCCATTGATGCCGCCATTTCCTCCGTAAATAATAGTCTGACTTGTCCTGTAGACAATGCTCAGGGATCCTGTGGATAAAAAGATGGAATCCCTATTGAAGGATGTTTTCTCCTTGGCAGGTTCAGTGGCTCAACCTGCAGTAGCAGCGATTGGAGTCTGTCAATACTTAAGAGACCATGTTAAGCAGGTCATCAAAGTTTTTTACCTGAACAGCAGGCCCAGGGGTTGGCTAACGTTCCAGCGGCCTTATGTTATGTTGTTGACGCCGTCAGAGATTCTATCATGCAAACCTCTCGTCTTTCACTGGGGTTGGTGCATATATGTAGAATCCTATGGTTGAAAAATTGGTCAGTCGAAGCACCATGTAAGAAGCTGCTGGCTGGGTTTCCATTTCGTGGTGCAAGGTTGTTTGGAGAAGACTTGGATAACTATATCAAGAGAATCTCTTGTGGGGAAAAGCACTCTCTTACCTGTTGCCCTCTTTCAAACGGACTCTTTCCCCAGCACCAGTCTCGACGGCCTCCTCCGTCTGGGTCAAGAAACAAGAGTCAACCCCAGGGACATAAGTCCTGGGGGAAGAAGCCTACTAGGCAAAACACTAAGACCTCTTTATGAAGGGGCGCCCCCACTCGCTCGAGTGGGGGGAAGACTGCGACAGTTCTCAAGGCTCTGGCAGGAGGACTTCCAGGACAGATGGGTAATCTCCACGGTAACCTTAGGGTACAAGCTGGAGTTTCAAGAATTTCCCTCTCCTTGTTTCCTCAGATCAAGTGTCCCCAGAGATCCAGAGAAAAAGCAGTCGCTCCTTCCTGCCGTCAGAGCGACTTTTGTCGCAGGAGGTCATTATGGTGGTTCCCGCGAAGGATCAAGGATTGGGCTTCTATTCCAACCTTTTTACGGTCCAAAAACCAAATGGGGATGTCAGACCCATTCTGGATTTAAGGGATCTGAACCGATTCCTAAGGATTCAGTCCTTCTGCATGGAATCAATTCGGACAGTAGTCTCCAACCTGCAGGGAGGAGAATTTCTGGCATCGATAGACATCAGAGATGCATATCTGCATGTGCCCATTTTTCCTGCTCATCAGAAGTTTCTGCGCTTCGAGATAGGAGGGTGCCATTTCCAGTTTGTGGCTCTGCCTTTTTGGGATAGCCACTGCACCTCGAGTGTTCACAAAGGTCTTGGCTCCTCCTCTGGCCAGATTAAGGGCTCAGGGTATAGCTGTCATAGCATACCTAGACGACCTGCTCTTGATAGACCGGTCGGTAGCCTCCTTGAACGGGAACTTGAGGACCAGTCAGGTATCTGGAACACCTGGGTTGGATCCTCAACCTAGAAAAATCTTTCCTAAAACCAGAAAGAAGACTGGAGTATTTGGGTCTGATCATAGATACAAGCTAGGAGAAAATATTTCTACCTCAGGCAAAGATCACTGCTTTAAGGGAGCCGGTTCTGGCAGTCAGGACCAAGAAGGGTCCTTCTGTCCGCCTTTGTATGAGGCTGCTAGGAAAGATGGCGTCTTCATTTGAAGCAGTTCCCTATGCTCAGTTTCATTCAAGACTGCTGCAACACAGTATTCTGTCGGCCTGGAGCAAGAAGGTTCAGGCATTAGACTTTTCGATGCACCTGTCTCATGCGGTGCGTCAGAGCCTCAATTGGTGGCTCATACCCGAAAACCTGCAGAAGGGGAAATACTTTCTACCGGTTACCTGGACGGTGGTAACAGATGCCAGTCTGTCAGGTTGGGATAAACATAGAAAAAAACATAGAAAAAAATATAAGGGGTTGCGCTAATACCTGTGTTCCTCAATACAATATCTGCAGTGAAAATAATTGAATCATGACTGTAAATAAACCAGAAAATATTGTGCAAACATTACATGTAAAAAAATCCCATCAAGTGAAACCATCAAAAATGATATCTTATTGAGTCCAAAACACCAACAAAACCCAACAAAAGTCCAAGTGATGATTAGAATTAATCCGTGACAGCAGGGAAGGGTCCACCACCAGAAAATAGAAGGGGTAGCTCCTTACCAGATGGCCATGACCCCCCACTACAGAGGATCACAGCAAGCAGAAATCTTTACAGGCCAGAGTTAGGAACTGCCCACGATATCCACCAGAGGTCCTCTCAACATCAGTCACAGCAACGAACTCATGGCAAGGATCCCATAAAACACAGAGGGAGCTCACATATTGTAAAAAGGTTAGAAGACTCCTTTTCTCCTAACTCCTGTCTGTGTTCACACTCCCACTCCCGGATTAATTCTAATCATCACTTGGACTTTTGTTGGGTTTTGTTGGTGTTTTGGACTCACTAAGATATCATTTTTGATGGTTTCACTTGATGGGATTTTTTTACATGTAATGTTTGCACAATATTTTCTGGTTTATTTACAGTCATGATTCAATTATTTTCACTGTAGATATTGTATTGAGGAACACAGGTATTAGCGCAACCCCTTATATTTTTTTTCTAGGACTATTTAAGTCGCCAGCAGTTACTCCCAGGGGAATGGTCTCTGCATCCCGACATCTTTTGGGCCATATGCCAAAGATGGGGGGGGTTCCAGATGTAGATCTCTTTGCATCCCGATTCAACAAAAAGATAGACGGACTTGTGGCAAGGACAAAAGATCCTCTTGCATGCGGGACGGATGCGTTGGTGATTCCGTGGCATTGGTTCTCACTGATTTATGCATTCCCGCCTATTCTGCTACTGCCACGACTCCTTCACCGGATCAGGCAGGAAAGGAAGTCAGTACTTTTGGTGGCCCCCGCTTGGCCCAGAAGGATGTGGTATGCAGAAATAGTAAGGATGACGGTGGGTTCCCCGTTGACACTACCGGTACGTCCAGACCTGTTGTCTCAAGGTCCAGTGTTCCATCTTGCCTTACAAACGCTAAATTTGACGGTTTGGCTATTGAGACCCACGTTCTGAAGAGTCGTGGGCTTTCAGGTCCTGTGATATCTACCTTGATCAATGCAAGGAAGCCAGCTTCCAGAATGATTTATCATAGAGTCTGGAAAGCGTATGTATCCTGGTGTGAATCCAGGGGTTGGCATCCCAGAAAATGATGGGCAGAATTCTTGATTTTCTACAATTGGGATTAGAGATGAAGCTGGCCTTGAGTACCATCAAGGGCCAGGTGTCGGCCTTATCAGTATTATTTCAACGGCCACTTTCTTCGCATTCTTTGGTCCGAAACTTTATGCAGGGGGTGACGCGTCTAAATCCTCTGATTAAGGCGCCCTAAACCCCTGGGACTTGAACTTGGTTCTGTCTTTGTTACAGAAACAGCCTTTTGAACCAATATGTCAGATTCCTTTGGTCTTGTTGACAAGGAAGTTAATTTTTCTGGTAGCCATTTCTTCTGCTAGAAGAGTATCAGAATTAGCAGCCCTTTCCTGTAAAGAGCCTTATTTGATTGTACACAAGGACAGAGTGGTACTGTGCCCTCATCCTAGTTTTTTACTGAAGGTGGTTTCAGATTTTCATCTAAACCAAGACATTGTTCTGCCTTCCTTTTTTCCAGATCCCTGTTCTCCGGAAGAAAGATCACTACATTCTTTGAATGTAGTAAGAGCAGTCGGGGCCTATCTGGAGGCAACTGCTCAGATTTGCAAAACTGATGTTTTGTTCGTGCTGCCAGAGGGTCCCAGTAGAGGACAAGCAGCGTCAAAAGCTACCATTTCTAAATGGATTCGACAACTGATTATTCAAGCTTACGGTTTGAAACAGAAGATTCCTCCATTTCAGATCAGGGCACATTCCACAAGGGCTATTGTTGCTTCTTGGGCAGTGCATCACCAGGCCTCTATGGCTCAAATCTGCAAGGCCGCAACCTGGTCTTCAGTCCATACATTCACCAGATTCTATCAGGTGGCTGTGAGAAGGCATGAGGATATCGCCTTTGGGCATGGTGTGCTGCAGGCAGCGGTACAGGGTCCGCAGGTCTGATTGCACCCTACTTGGTTGTGGTCCCCCCCCCCCCCCTCAGATAGCATTGCTCTGGGACATCCCATCACTTATTACTGAGGCTCTGTGTCCCGTGATGTTTGAGAAAGAAAATTGGATTTTTTAATAACAGCTTATCTGTAAAAATCCATTTCTTTCGATGGACATCATGGGACACAGAGGTCCCGCCCCTCTTCTAATACACTATATTGCTTGGGTACAAAACTGAGGTATCCCTGTAAGGGGAGGGATTATATAGGGGGTTTAACTTCCTGGTTAGGGTGTGCCAGTGTCCAATCACCTAGTGATACCTATATAACCCATCAGTTATTACTGATTCACTTTGGCCTAAATTTGTAAATCCAAACATCCATGATCCGTGAAGCTGGGATCTGATAAATGGGCCCCAATAAACCATTCCTTTTCTTGAAAGAAAGGAGTGAAAAGTCCCTGATGGCATTCGGTACCAAAATTTCTGTGCGGTGTTTTAAAAAAATAAATAAATAAAAAAAGTTGTTGTATAATATATGGCCAACCTGTGGCAAGCTAAAATCCAACACCGGACAAATTTATAATATAATCTAATATAATATAATATATTATATTAATTTGTCCTGTGTTGGATTTCAGCTTGCCATAGGTTGGCCATACATTATACATCTCCTTTCTTCTTTCAAAACCATATATGAGGTCACGCCTAAACATTTTTTATTTGTATGCTCTCAGGCAGGCCCTTGCACTGCATAGTTGAAGGTAAAGCTAAAGGAAACTGTATAAAAAAAAAAAAAAAAAAAAAGTATAATGTATGGTCAGTCATAGACATACAAGTACGCCTTCGTAAATCTATTACAAATGTATCACAGGCAATAATGCAAACCGCCCACGGTTTCCTCAGTTTGTCTTCTCAGTATCCTTTTTCCAGCTGTTTGCATATCATCACATGACAATAGAATGTTTTTGTTAAAGGCCATCTTCTAGAGCTGATATTTGTTCTGTTTGAAACCAACTGCCTCTGGAATTAGAAATCGGTGGAAGTTCCTGTAACGTATAGGCTTTTAGGGGAGGGGGGGGGGGGGGGGGGAGGAAACTCAGCCAGTCAAGAGCAGCAGAGTTTTTTGGTGGGAAAAAAAATGCTTTGATGCTTCTAAAAGCGTGTTAACAGTAGGTGTGATTAGCATTGGGCTTTAATTTCAATGGCCAGAGTAATTTAACACCCAAATACTTGACATGACTAAATGTGTCAGTAAAATGGTGTGCATATTCTAGCCACAAGTTCACTTTGACATCTTTCCTCATGACAGGGGCATTTTAGCATAAACAAAAAAAAAAAAAAAAAAGACGCTTGTAAAAGTTACAAGCGTGTTTTTTTTTTTTTTGTTTATGCTAAAATGCCCCTGTCATGAGGAAAGATGTCACAAAGTGAACTTGTGGCTAGAATATGCACACCATTTTACTTAAGGACTGCTTGTTCTCTTGCTGCTTAACATTTGCAGCCATAGGTACTGTGGAGAAATTCATCTTTTAAAATGTAATGGAGAGAGGGTCCTTTAGCCCATACGGGGAGAGCGACAATGCTGCTCCAGAATTACAGTATGGTCAAGTAAGCATTGTCACCATAGAACAGGAAATGTCTTATGAACAGGATCACCAGGTGGAAATTGGGGGCTGAAAACTAATGCATTGACTAAAGTGAACTGTTGAGCTGCAATATAGGACATATTTTTTTTGTTTTTTAGTTTAGGCATGATTTTAACTTTCCTTTTGCAGCAAAATTTTATTTGTCGAACCTTCCAGAAAATCTTTTTGTTTTCCTTTTATTTGATAGAATTTGGAAACCCTAGATAATGGAAAGCCTTATGCAATCTCCTACGCAGTGGACTTGGATCTTGTACTCAAATGTCTGAGGTAAGCTGCTTTTTAATGAGTATAATTTATACTTTACTACACTGAGAACATTCTTTTATCCTACCATGAATAAGATTAATGCCCTGTACACATGGCCGGACATTGATCGGACATTCCGACAAAATCCATGGATTTTTTCTGACTGATGTTGGCTCAAAGTTGTCTTCCATACGCACGGTCACACAAAGTTGTCGGAAAATCCGATCGTTCTGAACGCGGTGACGTAAAACACATACGTCGGGACTATAAACGGGGCAGTAGCCAATAGCTTTAGTTTCTTAATTTATTTTGAGCATGCTTGGCACTTTGTGCGTCAGATTTGTGTACACACGATTGGAATTTCCGACAACGGATTTTGTTGTCAGAAAATTTTATAGCAAGCTCTCAAACTTTGTGTGTCGGAAATTCCGATGGAAAATGTGTGATGGAGCCCACACACGGTCGGAATTTCCGACAACAAGGTCCTATCACAGATTTTCTATCGGAAAATCCTATCGTGTGTGTACAGGGCATAAGAGTTATAAAAGATGCTTACCTTATTTTAAATATAGTATGGCTGGAACTCTTACACACTTTATTCTGTGCTTCAGATACTATGCTGGATGGGCTGATAAAGGGCATGGCAAAACTATTCCCATCGATGGAGATTATTTCACATATACCAGACATGAGCCCATTGGGGTCTGTGGACAGATAATCCCGGTATGTCTTCACAAAACTTGGTCATGTTTGACTGTTAATGAGAAATCAAATGCAGCAGGTTTCTTGCTGAATATTGCATGCACTATTTTATATAGCATTTATTTTCTCTAAGTGATTTCAATGACTTGATTATCTGTGATTTGTATGGGGGTTTTTTTGTTTTTTGTTTTTTTTTTTTTTGTTTTTTAAGTCCACCTTTTGCAAAAAAAGCAGTAAATGCAGCAACACTGATTTCATGATCGGTGTGTATTTACAAGTCTGCAGAGAATTGCATCTGCATTTAGCACATTTCAGGTGCTGTGACAGGCTTTTGCAATGTGTTCCCCTACTCTTGGGTCCATATAGACCTGCTGTTTAGGAGGAAGTGCTGGTGAAGTATGGCTTGAGAAGGGGTTTCTGCATGCTCTGACCTAGTCCTTCTGCTGCAGTGGCAAATGGGACTTCCACTGAGTGATCCTAGTCTTTGACCTTTTTAAATTACAAGATGTTGCAGGCAGAAGCAACTCGTGATTCAGATAAGCAGGAGTCAGTTTTGGGGCTGTTTTATGCAGCCATGCTTTAAGTGGTTCTAAAGTCAGAGGGGTTTTTCCTAATGCATTGCATGCATTAAAGTGATTGTAAACTTCAGACATGAAATATGTACAAAGGATATCCCTCTCTAGTGTGTGACTGCTCTTAATTGAGAGCCATTGAGTGTCATTTCTCTCTGCTGCTTCATTCCTCTATCAGCATAAATCCCTTCTGACAAATTTTCTTGACACCAAGAGAAAAAAGGTGACGGGGAGGGAGCTACAGCTGATTGGCAGACTTGACTGTGTGCAGTGTGAAGGGTCCCTTCCCTCCAATCAGCTGTCAGCTCTCCTGAGATCTGAATAATGTATCGAATAAGCCGAGTTTTTCAGCACATTTTTTGTGCTGAAAGTGCCCCCCTGGCTTATACTCGAGTCAAGCACTTTTCTGGTGCAAAGAATGACATTTCCTCGAACAGATTTTGGGGCCCTGTATCTTGGAGCCACTTGGTGCTAGGAACCCAAAATTTGGTGTGCAAACTCAGTGGAACTAGCACTACAACATATCTAAATGGGATTCCTAGCGTCAAGTGGCCTCGAGATATGGGGCCCCAAATTCGGTTCGGAAAATGTCATTCACTGCTGCAGAAAAGTGCTTGACATTTTCGGAACCAAATTTGGGGCCTCGTATCTCGGGGCCACTTGGTGCTAAGAACCCCATCTTTGGATATGTTGTTGTGCTAGTTCCACTGGGTTTTGCACACCAAATTTGGGCTTCCTAGCACCAGGTGGCCCCAGGATACTGGGCCCCAAAATCGATCAACTGTGTCCATCTGCAGCAATGTCATTTCGGGACCCTTTGCGTCCAGAGACCCCAAATTTTGGCTGCAGCTAGGGGACTTCTAGGAACCCTTAACAACCGAGTTTGAAGTTCGGGGGACCTATGGCTGCAAATGGGCACAGTGAGGCTGCAAATGGGCATTGTTGACCCTCTTTTCCACTTACAGTAGCTGCACATTTCTCGACTCGAGTCAATAAGTTTTCCCAGTTTTTTGTGGTAAAATTGGGTGCCTCGGCTTATATTCGGGTCGACTTTTACTCGAGTGTGTGTGTGTATATACGGTAATTTTCAGCTCTGTCCTTTTTTTTTTTTTTTTTTTCCTGACAGCTCAGATGAGCTTTATAAAGTCTGGACTTTAATTGATTGTAGAGAAGACTGCAGAATAACCGGTACAAATTTATGTAGGTGGCTTTGCTTCATCTGTGTATCACCTGAGGCTAGTCACTTCACATATAGATTTAGAGGTGTGTGTGTGTGTGTGTAATATAAATAAATATACATACATACATACATACCTACATACATACATACATACATACATACATACATACATACCTACATACATACATACATACATACATACATACATACATACATACATACATACATACATGAAAACAGCATCTTTCTCCGCTATCTCTCTTCCGGCTCAAACAGCGGCGGGAGCCATTGGTTCCTGCTGCTGTCAATCACAGCCAGTGAGGAGGTGGCGGGGCCAAGCGACACGGTTTGTGTCCGTACACAGAGCCAGCTTGAGAGTTTCCCCATAGCATGCAGAATCGCTGACTGTACCCAAGAATAGGAGGATTGGGACTGCTGTGTACTAAACCATGTATGACCTGTTTGTAAAAACTTTCCCCTTTACAATCACTAATTTCATGTTGCACCCTAAATATAGGTGTGGCCTAAAACATGGTCAAAAAAAGAACTTGGCCTTTTTAAATGTGACATATCCAGTCATTTGTGTGATTAGCAGTACTGGTCTTTGATTTAATCGTTTTTTTTCTTTAGAGGTTAACTTCACATTGTCTTTTTCCAGTGGAACTTCCCATTGCTGATGCTTGCCTGGAAGTTTGGTCCTGCCCTGGCAACTGGAAATGTGATCGTCATGAAGGTGGCAGAACAGACTCCTCTCACTGCTCTTCATGTTGCCAGCCTAGTGAAAGAGGTAGATCTTTGGATTCCAGTGTATTGCTTGAGTTTTTTGCCTTTACAGTCCATATCCTCTGTTCACCTTTTTTACCAGGAGGCATTTAGAATATTTGAAAGAGGCTAAAAATGACCTCCTGTCGTTGTAATGGTGCGAAGAGCTCATTCCTGATCTTTTCCTGCAAGTTGTCTGTAAAGCTGCGCATATCTCGGAGACCTTACTATATGGCACCCCCTGTGCTCTTTCTCCCGGTCTTTCTACAGAGTGAAGGGACAGGTCCCAGTCAGATTTCTGTTCATTGGCTAGAGACACTAGTTTCTACCATCTGGAAGCAGCAGCCTACAAGCTTTGCACAAATCAAGAAAACTTTATGGCCACCGTTGACTTTTAAAAAATGCAGAACTGTGTTCGTAGAAAAGATCTTCTTGAAAAAAATAATAGAATGGCCTCATGTACTTGTATTTATAGAGACATTGAATAAAGTCTGATTTGTGAATTGAAACTCCGCACTGCTCTATAGTGATATAGTTGCTGGTTAACCAAACCACCCCAAAATCTGGAATTAACAGAATTTCTCTTCATTCAGGCTGGATTCCCACCCGGGGTTGTTAACATCATTGCAGGAATGGGTCCCACAGCGGGTGCTGCCATCTCTTCTCACATGGATGTAGATAAAGTTGCCTTTACTGGCTCTACAGAGGTAATCCTGCACATTCCTGAGCCTCAAAGACCAAATGCCTATATGCTTTGCAAAGTTTGATAACCTTTATCAAGTTTGTTGGTGCCATTTGGTGATGGCAAATGAGGGAAACTGCTTATACTCCCAGCATTTAGCGAGAGAATTAGGCTGGTAATTTGGGTATCTGCTTTGTGTGTAGTGAGGGTTGCAAAAAAGTGTGCACAAATGCAACAGTCATGTTAAGCCTATTGTTAACTTAATTGACAACTGTTGTACAGTGATTAAAAGTATATCCTTTTAGATGCAAGTCCTCCAAGCCTGCTACTTACCTGTCCATGATCAACTGGGATATTTGCTTTTGGGACTGCTGGGTGCTAAACGGTCTATTCACAGCATGTCTCCTGGCTGGTCTGTGCATGTGCAGTATATTTCAAATGGCCATCAATGGAAATGCCTATAGATATTTTATAGTCTGCCTTTTTTATAGACACACTGCTGAACTGAGTACAGTTTTAATAACAAATATTTCATTTAGTCCAGAACAGTGAGAAGACTTGTTCCTTGTCTATGGAAAAACTGTAAAAAAAAAAAAAAAGCGTTAGATAACTTCTCCCCTCATTTATTCCTTTCATGCCTAAGCCTATTGAAAATTACTTAGAAAAAAAAAAATTTCTTTTATTTTTATATTGTGTGTTTTTTAGAAAAAAAAATTTGATCACTTTTATTGCTGTCACAAGGATTGTAAACATCCCTTGTGACAGTAATAGGTGGTGACAGGTGGGGGATGTCCCCAACCGCTCCTCCTGGATCACAATCGCGCGGCTTTTAGCCGTATCAGTTATCTCTGGAAAGCCGATTGCCCGCTCTAAAAAACAAAACGGTACCGGGTTGATGCCTGCAGCTGCGGGCATCATGCCGGTATAACCCCCGAAAGCCGAGGCTGCATATGCATACGCTCGGCCCGAAGGGGTTATACTTGAATGAGTAAATACTTTATAGTCTGACCCTATTGGGGAGGTTTCACCTCCCTCATGTCCTTGTGACATTAGATCAAGAGATGAGGAGATGGTTGTCAATGGGATAAGAAGAGTCAGATACTAATGGTAGCAAAAACAAATTTTTGTTTTTGGGGGTTTTTCCCCTCTGCCTTCAGAACTAAAGGGCTAACCCATCCCTGCCCCCTCCAAGAATTAAAAAAAAAAAAAAAAATGTATGCAGTGGTACTTTTTTTTTTTTTTTTATATATACGGTATGTAATTTCAAAGCATATGCTTTGATATTATAGTGTACATTGTGTTTTAGGGCTGAGATGGAGATATATAAATTTATAAATGCGTACGTACTTGTGTCCTCTTTTTTGCCTTAGGTGGGTCGTTTGATTCAGCAAGCATCTGGTAAGAGTAACTTGAAGAAAGTCACCCTTGAACTTGGTGGAAAGAGCCCCAACATCATATTTTCTGATGCAGACTGTAAGTGACTAGCTAATATACGGTCGGTACAATTGTAATTTTGTCTTCCATCTTAAAAATACATATGATTGAAATAATGGTTTTTTGATAGCAACAGTAAATAGGCAGCAGAGCAATGCAGTCAGGTGTGTATCTGGCAATACAGGTAGGGATTCATAAGCCTTTAGACTTGGTCAAACTCCAGGTATTGTAACGGTCTTAGACCTCACTTAAGCCTTGTACACAGTACGATTGTTGGCAGGGGATTGTCTGTTGACAAACTGTCCTAAATTCTTACCGTTAGTACGCTCCTTTTGACAATTGTTGTCCAACTTTTGGGCTAGTAAATTTTTAGCTGACAACGTCTTGACGTCAGATTTTCGTATGATCGGTACACAAATCCGTCACAAGTCGAACGTACAAACATGCATGCTCGGACTTGATGCTCGCCAAACACGAAATTAGCAGAAGGGGCCCAAAGGTTGGCGCTTAAAGCGGGGCTCCACCCAAATTTTGAACAATATCTGTATGTATTCTCTTCCTTGCCTAGATGCTGACATGCCGTTTAAAAAAATTTAAATCGCAGTAATTACCTTTTTATTTTTCTATTCTTCTTTGCACTTCCTGGTTCTCCTCCCATGGGAGTAAGCGTGTTTCTAGCCTCTCCCAGACTCCTGGGAGCTAGTCTCAGGCTTCCCAGGATGCCACTGAGCATGTGCGGGAACGAGCGGTGAATGCTGGGAGCACAGCATTCACCACATCCAGGAAATAAATGCTTGTGTGCTTCAAATGCCCACAATGAAGATGGAAACCGCCTGCAGTGAATAATATAAGTTATTCTTTCTGACGAAATCTGACACAGGTGGACATATTACACACAATATGTGAGTATGTAATGCTGAGAAGAAAAGTTTGTGAATGAACTCAAAAAAAAAAAAACGATAGATAGGTGGACCCCCGCTTTAAGAGCTGAAATTCCCCGTAGTGCGTCACTACGTTCATGTTTGATACACAACAATTGTGTACTGTTAGTATGCAAGACAAGACCCTGGCACACGCCTCTTCCTCTTCCTCCTCCTTCTTTTTTTTTTTTTTTTTTTTTTTTTTTTTTTTTTCCCATTGTGCTTTTCGCTCACTCAAAGCCCTTCAGGAACTTGACAGACCGGAACCTCTAAACTATGCTCATGCACGCACCATACCAGACTTGACAAACTTTAAATGCCTTTGCTATCCTGCATCCCCACAGACCCACCTTATTTCCCAGATATAAGCAATGCTCCTTACCTCTCCCCCTGCGACGGTGGCCTGGATTAGGGCTTTAAAGCTAGATCTCACTGACAAAGACTGGTCCCGTATGAGTTTTGACCTCCTTTTTAAAGGATCGCTAACGCTGCATTCACACTTTAGCTTTTTGAATTGCGGGCAGATTTGGCTCCATTTGAAAGCGCTGATGTGTGAATAACAGATCATGGGACTCCCATTTGAGATGCCATTCTTTTGAATGATGCCTAAAATCGCGGTGCAGGTCCGTGGCAACCCGCATCGCGTGAAGCCCTTTAGGAGTTTAAGATGCTGGGAGGCGGGAAGTAGGTTTATGATCATGTGACCTCCATGACTGGTTGTCAAAGCAGTAACATGATCGGAAGACTCCCGTTCGCAAGCAGTGATCGGGAGCTTTCGTTTAGCCTCCGGTGATGCGAGTGCCTAGCTGCTGAGAAGCTGCATATTTGCGTGCTGTTGGCGCAGAGGTTAATTGGCATTTTATTCCTTTTTTTTTTTTTGTTGCCTTTTCCCCAGAAAACGGGCATTTGGTAAATGAATGCGCAAATTTCTTGCAACATAAATTGCAATTACCATTTTATTCTCCCTGGCCTCTGCTTAAAAATACATACATACATACATACATACATACATACATACATACATACATACATACATATGGAAGTGCTAAGTAATTTTCTAGTAAAAAGAGCTGATTTTTACATGTACATGAGAAATGTCAGAGTTGGTTTGGGGGGTGGCGTAAAGTGGTTAATTTGTGTATAATATATAAACTGTCTAAGTTTATGGCGCTGTAGAAGCACCCAGTTTACATTGTATTCATTCTTGTGTTGTGTACAGTGGACTGGGCAGTGGAGCAGGCCCACTTTGCTCTGTTCTTCAATCAAGGACAATGCTGTTGTGCAGGCTCTCGTACCTATGTTCAGGAGGATATTTACAAGGAGTTTGTGGAGAGAAGTGTTCACCGGGCTAAAAACAGGATTGTCGGAAACCCCTTTGACTTCAATACTGAACAAGGACCTCAGGTACGTCCTAAATAGTCACATGATTGGGTTTTCAATGTTTTTGTTTTGATTTTTAGTTTTAGTTTTTTGTTATTATTGAAACTGGAAACAAAATAAATGTACAAATGAATATCAAGACCAACAAGCAAATTGAAAAAATATCCACTGAGTCAATTTAAAACATCTGCTGAATTGTCATCAAGTGAATAGCCAACAAAATGTAACATGTATTGCTCTTAAGACCACTCAGCTTTCCCCATAAATTGGAGACTGAGATCTCTCCAATTATGCTAGAGTTGGATTTGGGAATGATGGAATAAAGTAATGGTTGATGTGGGAATGGGAAGTAGGAAAAGTATAGCCTTTCTTGGAGGGGTTCAATTCTCACCAAATGTCCACTAGATCAAGGCAGAAAAAAAATTCTAGCCCATTTAATTCCAATCTTGGGTAGAAAGTGACCTAAAGGACGTTTTGTAATTTATCAAGGGTGGAATCTCCAACACAAACCAGAAGTAAAAAGCTAAAACTGAGATTTCCAGAAGTGGAGGGCGGGAGCATTAGTTAAGAATTTTAGGTATCGCGTATGCAGACTATTTGCTTTTCTCGCTGACCCAACCTTTTTCACCTTGCCCAATCTCCCTAAAGTGCTAGACGACTTTCGGGCAGTCCCAAACTATAAAACGACTCGAAGTCCTACACCCTGAATATCACTCTACCTCTGGATAATGTAGCACAATGCAAATGCAACTTCCCCTTTCAATGGCCGCTGTGCTCCCTTAAATAACTAGGGATATATCTTCCAATGGTGCTTGCTGACCTCTACCCTCTCAATTTTGCCAAATTGGCGGCTGCCATACACTCTGGTTTACACTCTTGGGACAGAGCACAATTCTCATGGTTTGACTGTGCAGCCATAATTAAAATGAACATATTTCCTCACCTTCTATATTCTAAACCACCCATATTTTACTACACCATCTTTATTTATTTATTTTGTTACACTCCGACAGACTGAGAACCTTAGTCACATAGCTCGCAGACCAGGAACCTACCTTTGGAGCCAGCCACTTTACTGCTATACTGCTCGGATATGCCCCCCTCCAAATATATGCTATTCCTTACTGTTCACCTGTTGAATGCAGCCACAATGCTCATTCCCAGTTCCTGGCGTTCCACTTAAGACTCCAGGACTCACGAGAGAGAGAGAGAGATCCCCTCCTGACTTGCAGGCCCTGCAGGATTTCAGTCCTTCACAGCATTGTGTGTTACCAATTGTTTTCTTGTTGACTATGATCCCAGCTGCCTTGAGATCATTAACAAGATTCTCCCGTTGTAGTTCTGGGCTGATTCCTCGCCTTTCTCATTAACATTGAAACTCCACAAGGTGAAATCTGGCATAGAGCCCCAGACTGCGGGAGATTGACAGTCATTTTGTGTTTCTTCCATTTGCGAATAATCGCACCAACTGTTACCCTCTCAATAAGCTGCTTGGTGATGGTCTTGTAGCCCATTCCAGCCTTGTGTAGGTCTACAATCTTGTCCCTGACATCCTTGGACAGCTTTGGTCTTGGCGATGGTGGTGAGATTGGAATATGATTTTGCTTCTGTGGCACTTTTTTTTTTTTTTTTTTTTTTTTTTTTCCCTTTCATACAGGTAACAAGCTGAGATTAGCAGCACTCCCTTTAAGAGTGCTGCTAATCTCAGCTCGTTACCTGTATAGAAGACATCTGGGAGCCAGAAATCTTGCTGATAAGGGATCAAATACTTATTTCACTCATTAAAATACAAATTAATTTTATAACTTTTTTTGAAATGTGTTTTTCTGGTTATTTTGTTTTTTTGTTCTGTCTCTCACTGTTAAAATAAGCCTACCATTAAAATTAGACTGATCATTTCCTTGTCAGTGGGCAAACTTACAAAATCAGCAGGGGATCAAATGCCTTTTTCCCCCTCACTGTATTCTTTGTATGTTATGCATTGTGTAGAAGTATCTTGAGAAAAAACACCTTTTAATGACTCCTCAACCAGATTCTCCCACTGCAAAACATTAAAGGGAGTCTTGTGGGCTGCTTTTCAGTCAACTTATTTTTTACAAGAGCATAACACAATCCTTTTTATAAAGTGCAGGAAATGGGTTTTTTCTTTTCAAAGAATATTCCTTCTTTCTTTCTTTATTTCAGGTGGATGAGGAACAGTTTAAGAAGATCCTGGGTTACATAAAATCTGGTAAACAAGAAGGTGCCAAGTTGTTGTGCGGTGGTAATCCTGCTGCTGACCGTGGATACTTCATACAGCCCACAGTGTTTGGCGATGTGACTGACAACATGACCATTGCTAGAGAGGAGGTATGAAGGAGCTCTGTAGGAGAGGTTGGCAGCACTTTCAGGAATAAAAACCCTTCTTTATTTCAACTACATAAAAGCAGCAACCTGTAACACACAATGTGCACTTGTCAGCAAACTCATTTCACACATGTGCTTAATCATTGCAATAAAGTGTTTTTTCCTAGAAGTGCCACCAACCTCATTCTGTATGTTCCTCTGGCCACGGACCAGGCTGGCCCCTGGGTCTGTACATCTGCTAGGGATTTTCACAGGTTACCTGGAGCGGTGTCACTCCACACTGCTTTTGCATATGAAGGAGCTCTGAGCCACTGTGGAAGGGACTCTAAAATTCGTCAGCCTGGACTTTTGATTTTTTTTTTTTTTTTTTAATTTTACCTTTTTAATTTTACTATGTTTGCTAATTTTTCCAATGGCCATTACTCCGTACTCATACCCTTAGAGACAGTTGACCACCTGCTCCTCCTCAGCAAACTGCACTAACTTGGCCTCTGTGATTCTGCTTTATCCTGGTTCTCCACCTACCTATCTCAGCGCACTTTCGGTGTCACAATTCCATGTCCTCTGCTCCTCTTCCTAAGGCTCCGTCTTTGGGCCCCTCCCATTCTTGCTCTATACCTCTTCCCTGGACCAGTTGATAACCTCCCCATGGCTTTCAATACCACCTCTACGCCGATGACACCCAGATCTATCTCTCCACTCAACTTACCCCCTCGATCTCCTCACGGATCTCACTTACTGAATGACATATCGGTATGGATGTCACACCACTTTCTCAAACTCAGTCTTTCTAAAACTGAGCTTGTTGTATTTCCTCCTCCCCAGCCCCCCCCTCCAACGACTTTACCATTAAGATCAACAGCACAACCATTGGTCCCTCCACACAGGGTGCTGGGTGTAATCCTTGACTCTGAGCTCTCCTTCAGCTCCTACATCCAATCACTGGCTAAATCCTGCCGCCTTAACCTCCACATCATCTTCAGAATTTGACCCTTTCTGACTGACACCACAAAGCAACTTCGCTGCTTGACTATTTCCTGCCTTGACTACTGCAACTCTCTCCTGAATGTCCTACCCTTATGTAGGCTATCCTCTTATGTCTATTATGAATGCTGCTGCTAGACTAATACACCTCACTAACTGATCCATGACTGCTGCCAATCCCTTCACTGGCTTCCCTACCCCACATTATAAAATTCAAAATGCTAACCACAACATACAAAGCCATCCACATCATCCCCAACTACATCACCAATCTCATTTGCAGATATCGCCTTAATCATCCCCTCCGCTCCTCCCAGAACCTCCTGCTCTATAGCTCCCTTGTTTCCTCCTCTCATGCTTGACTTCAGGACTTCTTCAGAGCCTCTCCCATCCTCAAACTCCCTGTCCACCTTTGAGGAGATCCCTGAAAACTCACTTATTCAGGGAAGCCTATCCGACACCCACCTAACAACTGTTCCTGAGCCACCCCCATCAAATCATTCCCTGCATCGATTACCTTTTGTACCATCACCCCCTTCCTTAAGAATGTAATCTCTACAAGCAGGGCCCTCCTGTCCCTTCTGTATTGAACTGTACTGTAATTGTGCTGTCCCCCCTCTACATTGTAAAGCGCTGTGTAAACTGTTGGCGCTATATAAATCGTGAATAATAATAATGCTATGTGGCATGTTTTACCTGAAATATTATATATATTTTTTTGTTTGTTTAGATTTTTGGCCCAGTAATGCAGATCCTAAAATTCAAGAACATTGAGGATGTTATTGAGCGGGCCAACAGTTCGGAGTATGGTCTAGCTGCAGCGGTGTTCACAAAGGACATTGACAAAGCAAACTATGTATCTCAGTCTTTGCGGGCTGGAACTGTGTGGTAAGGCTGCCCACTGACTTACTGCTGTGACTTTTGCAACTCAGGTTGGGGTTACTAATGGTCCTGCAAAGCTTAACCCCTTCATGCTGACGTAACACGTGTGTGTGTGTGTGTGTGTGTGTGTGTGTGTGTGTGTGTGTGTGTGTGTGTGTGTGTGTGTTTTTTTTTTTTTTTTTTACTATTTTGGACCAGTTCTCCTTTGATTAAAAAAAAAAAAGAGAATAAAATCAGGAGATATCCGTTACAATTTACCATCAGAAGAGTCCAATTTGTCCTGAAAAAAAACCAAGGTATAATCCACCTAGGTACACTAAGTAGTTGTGACGATCTGTACAGTTTTTTACTAACTCATGTCAAACTTGCATAATTGTGCTTAGGCATTTAGATATTTGACCCAAAGGCATGAAGGGGTTAAAGTGATTGTAAAAGTTCAAGTCTTAATAACCACGATGTCATACTTACCCTCTCTTTGCAATGGTTTTGCACAGAGCAGCCCCAGTTCTTCTCTTCTTGGGTCCCCCACCAGTGCTCCAGGTCCAACAGACCTTTTAGGGTAATAGTCAGACTCACGGGCTGATCAGTGTTCATTTTTAATTTTCTGATAGATGTTGGTAAGATGACTTTTTATATGGTCAAATGCACACCAGAGCTTTGAGGACTTTTTATGGACCTATAAAATTTGGCTATATGAGGTTATGTACAGTATAACCTTCAAATAACTGCCTGTTCATTACTCTTGTTGAGGCTTAGATTTTTATATATGGGATTAACTGATGGCAAGTTTAACACACAGAAAAGAGCGCTGGCTGGCATTGAGCCTCATAGCACAATATTCTGTGCTGTCCTATTGAAGGCTATGGATATTACATTTTGGCCAACATTCTGGACTTGCTATGAATTGGGAAAAATCTGTATTGCTACCGGTGGATCCCCTAGAAAGTCCCCTGCCTGAGGAGGGTGCTCAGATTTAAATAGTGAATAAAATGTAATACCTGGGAATATTTCTAGCGATCCCAAGCAATATATTCTGGATAATGTCCCACTCCTAGTTAAATTTAGGTGAAAAATTAAAATATGGAAACTGCTTCCACTAACCTTAACAGGCCGATGTAATCTAATTAAAATGCTATGGATGCCACAGCTTCTGTACGCACTGCATAACTCCCCAGTGTGGGTGTATAAAAAGTGGTCCCAAAAGATAGACACTGTTTTTAGAGAATTGATTTGGAGAGGTGGCAATTACAAAGATAGCAAGCAGGAGTAGCATTTCCACACCCTTTGAGTTACTTTCTGGCATCACAACTCCAGCAAATGGGAGGGTGTAATATGCTGGAGGAAGGAAATTTGGGGAGGGAGATGCTGCTACAAAACACTGCGCATAGATCAATGGTGGAAGCCATGGAGTCAGGCTCCTTCCCTTCTGGGTTCCCCACTCTAAGTTTGGTGAGAGTATGGGACACAGCGAAGGCACTATTTGGGTATAGGGGATTCAGAGTATACCCCCTTGTGGGGAAAATAGTAATCTGGGGGAATTTTCAGAAGATGGGGACTATCGAGGAATGGGAAAGGTGTGGAATAAATTTCATTAGCCAGCTATATAAAGATGGTATTTTGCAATCTTTCCAGGAACTGAGAAAACAATATGCAATACCGAGCAAATCTTTCTTTAGGTATCTACAGATCAGGCATGCCCTGGGAGAACAGTTTAGAGGGAGGATGTTGGAATGGTGCAAGATCCCTATGATCCAGAAAATTATCAATGCAAAAATTTTGATATTTTGATAGGTCTAATATTGAGAGTTTACCCTTATATACACAAGGAGTCTGGGAGGGACAGAAGCTTAACCATGTAGGAGGAAGTGGGGGGGGGGGGGGGAGATGTGAGAAACATAACTGAAGCACAGTGTAA